>VXBP01000837.1:49087-60663 GCA_013400115.1 Rhinopomastus cyanomelas | reverse complement strand
ATTCCTTCTGTTTACGCGTGTGTTTGTCCGGGAGAGCCGGGCCGCCTGTGCATTGTCAGCAAACGCAGCCCCGCGCTTTCTCATGCTAATGCTGCTCTCAAAGCTGCCCCTCGCCCAACGCATGAAATGGGGGCCTTATTCAGGCTGCTGCCGGCCGATAGGAGGGGGAAGGGGCCGCAACATCCCTAGCCAGAGCTGGGAGGGAACGGCTTTACCCTCCCTCCCTCTCGCCCCCCCCCAGCCAAACCTAAGGCTCTCCCTATCCCAGCTTGGGGAGCGAAGCGGGGCTGGGGTGACCGTAGCAAGTGGAATGTTGGTGGCATCGCTCCGCAGGGTGGGCAGCATGGTGGAGCTGGGGTCGGGCACCCACAGCAGCAGAGAGACCCGTCTGTGCACAGCTGGGCGACTGGGTGCCCGGACTGGCACCCGGCTGAGCTCCGGGCAGCCCACAGGGACTGTCCCCCTTTTTAACAGCGAGGGGAGAGCGGGGTGGGAGCTTCGAGAACAAAGAGCAGCAATCTATGGAAAGACAAAAGGATTTGCCCTGGCTCAGTGAAGCAAGCGAAAGCAGATAAAAGGGGCTCTCTTTGGAAGCAGCAGCAGCTCCGGTTGGTATGTGGGAATCTCCAGCGGCCGGCTCCGGCCCAGCCAGCCTTCATGAATTATTAGGCTGCGTTTCTCCCCAGAGCCCACGCTCGCTCGGGGCTTTTTCTTCCCCTCTTTGGAGCGCTGGACTGCGTTACTGGCTTTTTTGTGTGTTCTTTCTGTCTTAAGAAAGAAGCCAAGCGAGGCTGGGAGCTGGCCCCTGGCACCCTGGGCTGGGGCAGAGGGAGCAGGACATCCACAGGCAGCGGGAAATCCCCTTTTCCCGGGTACCCAAGTCCTATAGGTGTCCTGCTGGACCTTCAAGGACCTGGTCTGCACTCCGGCTTCCAGAACCATCATGAGCCCCAGAGCCTCTGCAAGCCTCAGGCCCTGCAACTGTGCAAGAGGTAGCAGGAAGGGCTGTTGAGGATGCAAGAGCCCTTGCCAGCCCATTCCCCTCTATCAAGACGTTAGCCTACAGGCTGTAATCAGCCTGACTGCTTGCACAAAGCGGGGCCAGGCGGTGGGGCTGGCTCCCCCCGCTTTGTCCCAGCCTAACAGGATCAGGCACGCTACTTGACTCGGGCATGGCCTGCTGTGCCGCGCGGGGCACAGGGATGCTGCAGGCAGCCCCAGGAAGGAGTAGGCGATGTGTTGGGGACTGATGCTGCTCATCCACATCCTTGCACTCAGCCTTTGAGGGCACCCCTGGGACTGAGTGGCAGTGGTGGAGGTACCACATGGGTTTTGGCATCTCCCATCATCCCGGTATCTCTCGTTCCCCAGGGGCCGTCCGGACATCCAGTGGAGCAACCTGGACCCTTTGCAGCTGATGGAGGAGCTAGGACAGTTCACGTCCCTGGAAGGCTTCAAAGAGCTGCTGGACAAGGCAGAAGTGGGGCAGGCTTACATGGAGCGGCCTTGCCTAGATCCCCGGGACCCCCAGTGCCCCACTAGTGCTCCCAATAAACAGAGCCAACAAGTAGGTCCCAGCCTGTGGGAGCTGGCAGGGGTGTAGGGGCTTGCTGCTCTCCTGCCTGTCCCATGGTTCTGCATTCCTGACACCTTCTCTCCACCTGCAGAGCCCTGACATCCCAGCTGAGCTTTCGGGGGGTTGCCACGGCTTCTCCAGGAAGTTCATGCGCTGGCAGCAGGAGCTTATTTTAGGTGGCATGACCAAAGACTCCCAGGGCAAGCTGCTACGGTAAGAGCCACTGTTGTGTGAGTGTCCCCAAGCATGGCACAGGGGCTGCAGCACTCCCCTCAGGGACTGTTTGGGACAGGGTTCCCTTATCCCTCATCTAGAACCCATAGGAACCCACCCTGACTGCAAGAGGGGCTGCGGGGCTGGCTGGGAGAGTGTGTTGCTCTGACTAGTGTATGGGGCTAGTGAGTGGGGCCGTACTTTGAGCAAGGGTGGGGATGGGGGGCAGGATGCCTGGGGCCTCGCCTGGGTGTCCACAGTGGGGCTGGAAACTGTAGGGTGGGGGACGAACCCTTTCCTGCATCCTGGGGCACTACAGCCGGTCCCAGCGAGATGCGTGCCTGTCCCCCAGCGCCGAGGCCCTGCAGACCATGTTCCTCCTCATGAGCCCAAGGCAGCTCTTCGAGCACTTCAAGGATGATTATGAGATCCATGACATCAGCTGGAGTGAGGAGAAGGCAGGTGCCATCCTAGAGGCCTGGCAGAGGAAATTTGTGGAGGTATGTGTGCACCCAAGTTTCCTGAGGCCGTGGGTCCTTGTATTGCTCTCCTGTGACCCTGTAGGTCCCTAGGGACCCTCAGCAGTGATACTGACACTCTGGGTGGGGAATATACTGGGAAGTCGGGGTCTGACTCCTCTAACAGGCTACATCTCTGGTAGTTGGCACAGGACTCCATCCCACCCAATGCCACCCAGAGTGTCCACGCTTTCTCCACCACCACTCTCAATGACATCATGAAGTCCTTCTCCGACGTCAGCGTCATCCGGGTGGCCGGGGGCTATCTCCTCATGGTGCGTGTGTCCCATCTCCCTGAGCCTCACTGTCCCTCTGTTAACTGCCCCATCCCGCTAACCTACTGTGCTCTTCCAGCTGGCCTATGCCTGTGTCACCATGCTACGGTGGGACTGCTCCAAGTCCCAAGGGGCTGTGGGCCTCGCAGGGGTCCTGCTTGTGGCTCTCTCAGTGGCCTCTGGCCTGGGGCTTTGCTCCCTGCTGGGCATCTCCTTCAATGCAGCTACCACACAGGTATGTGCTAGGGGAAGAGCTGGGTGTGTGGAGCTGGTGGGACCACGTAGGCTGCAGGGTGGCTAGGTCCCCTTCTGGGTAGTGGCTGTGTCCCCACACTGACACTGGCTGCTCTCTGGCAGGTCTTGCCTTTCCTGGCCCTTGGCATTGGTGTGGATGACATGTTCCTCTTGGCTCACACCTTCACCGAGACCAGCCAACACATCCCCTTCAAGGTGAGTGCTAAAGCCTGCCTTTGGCTCTCTAGCCCCCTCCTGCCTCCCGGTGGCTCCTCTTGTCACCTCCTCCCTCTGTCCCTGCAGGAGAGGACAGGGGAGTGCCTGAAGCGCACAGGGACTAGTGTGACTCTCACCTCTGTCAGCAACATGATTGCCTTCTTCATGGCGGCCCTCGTGCCCATCCCTGCCCTGCGTGCCTTCTCCCTCCAGGTAGGGCCAGGTTCCCTCCCCTGGAGTGGGGGCAGGAGAGCACGGCCAGACCCCTCTGTGACATTTCCCCTCACCTGCAGGCTGCAGTGGTTGTGGTCTTCAACTTTGCCATGGTGCTGTTTGTCTTCCCTGCCATCCTGAGCCTGGACCTGTATCGTCGGGAGAAACGCCGACTAGACATCCTTTGCTGCTTCTACAGGTACCAGTGCCAGGCTGACCCTGAGGGTCCCTCACAGAGACACAGAGTGACTGCTCCTCTCTTTCAACATCTTTTTCTCCTCCTTCCCCTTTTGCTCATTTTCTTTCTCCCTGCAGCCCTTGCTCCTCACGGGTTATCCAGATCCAACCCCAGGAGCTTGCTGACGCCAATGACAACCATGCCTGCCACCCCTCCCCTTATGGGCACACCAGTGTGACCACCAGCACCCAGATCACCACCACTGTGCAAGCCTTCACCCGCTGTGACCCCTCAGGCCACCATGTCATCACTGTCCTGCCGCCCACCTCCCAGGTGTGCACCTCACCCACCATCTTCCTGCCCCCTGCTGACCCCTTGGGCTCGCAGGTCTTCACTCCATCCAGCTCCACCCGGGACCTGCTGTCTCAGCTGGATGAGGCCAAGGCTGGGCGGGAGTGTGTCCCCCTGCCCTTCTGCCGCTGGAGCCTCTCTGACTTTGCCCGGGAGAAGTACGCTCCGCTCCTCCTGCGGACTCGGACCAAGGTGAGGTGGGGATGGCCCTGGTGGTCCCACCTAAGGCCAGTGGGTGGCAAAGGACCCTGCCTGACCCCTCACTATCCCTGCAGGCAGTAGTGGCGGTACTTTTCCTGGCACTGCTGGGGCTGAGCCTCTACGGCACCACCATGGTGCAGGATGGGCTTTACCTGACGGACATCGTGCCTCGAGATACCAAGGCCCACGCCTTCATCTCAGCCCAGTTCAAGTACTTCTCCTTCTACAACATGTTCATCGTCACCAAAGGCGGCTTCCACTACCCAGGTGCCCAGGCTGCCTTGCTCAGTCTGCACCAGGCCTTCAGCTCCGTGAAGTATGTGGTGCGGGAGGGCAACCATGACCTGCCCAAGATGTGGCTCCATTACTTCCAGGACTGGTTACGAGGTGAGGAACATCCCTCTTCTCCATGACCTTCCCTGCCTAAGGACTCTTTCCCTAGACTGCACCCTCCCTGCTGGCCCAGGAATGCCTGCTCTCATGTGTGGCACCCAGGGGAGGGTGGTTCCTTAGTGTCCCTAAGGTGCCCAGTGTTGCCAGGCTGAGCTCTGGGGTTTCTGTGCACTTTTCCTGCTGGCACTGTGCTCCCCAGGGCACATGGGATGCCATACAGGGTAATGTGCCCAAGGGACGCTCATCTCTCACACTCCATCGTCAGGGCTCCAGGCCACTTTTGACAAGGACTGGCAAGCTGGGCGCATCACCCACGACAGCTACCGCAACGCTTCAGAGGATGGGGCGCTGGCGTACAAGCTCTTGATCCAGACTGGCAACAAGAAGGAGCCCTTCAACTTCAATCAGGTGTGTAGAAGTGGGTCTGGGGTGACTGGGCTGGAGACTACACTGTTCCCGTTGCCCCACTCATGCCCACTCCTGCCTTCTCCCTGTAGCTGACCACACGGCGGCTGGTGGATGAGAATGGCATCATCCCCCCTGACACCTTCTACATCTGCCTGACGGTGTGGGCCAGCAACGACCCCCTAGGCTTTGCCGCTTCCCAGGCCAACTTCTACCCACCACCACCAGAGTGGATCCATGACAAGTATGACACCACGGGCGAGAACCTGCGAAGTGAGTGAGCGCAGTGGGCTCCCCATGGTCCCCTCCTGTCCTCCAGCATACCCCTGCATAGGACCCCACTCTGCACTTTCCTTTCCCACAGGTATCCCCCTGGGGAGAAACCCTCCCCCACTCCATCCCTCATCCCATCAGTATCCTTTGGTAGAGCAACTTGACCCACTTCATTGGCCTCATGCTTGTCCCCCTGCACAGCACACTCTGACTGCCCCACTGTGCCCTCCCTATGCCCTTAGCATGGAGCAACCCCTCTCTGCTCCAGCCCACAAACATCTCACTACCAGTAAGCTCCACCACTTCGATCCTCTTCTGTCCCACCAACATTCTTCAGCAGAGAAATCCCCTCCGCCCTGTGACCCTCTACCCCACAAGTGTCTCCTTCTCCTTGCCCCTGGTCTGTTCCCTGCAACTCCCCACCCCCATACTACCCAGCCAGGCATCAAGCTGCCCAGGCTGCACTGATGTGCCTGAGGTGCCCCATACTGTCTGCACCCCCGTACTGTCCATAACCCCATACTGACCCGTGCTCTCCTCTCCAGTCCCGGCAGCCCAGCCGCTGGAGTTTGCCCAATTCCCTTTCTACCTGAATGGGCTTCGTCACACCTCTGACTTTGTGGAGGCGATTGAGAGTGTGCGGGCCATCTGCCAGGAGGCTGCCCAGCGCCACGGGGTATTGAGCTACCCCAGCGGCTACCCCTTCCTCTTCTGGGAGCAGTACATCGGCCTGCGCCATTGGTTCCTGCTGGCCATCAGCATCCTGCTGGCCTGCACCTTCCTTGTCTGTGCCCTCCTGCTGCTCAACCCCTGGACGGCTGGTATCATTGTGAGTATGCACCCTGATGCCTGGGGACACGGGGGTGCCCGGCTGTGCCGCCTCCCTGCTGGATGGGGACAGGGCCATACAGTCCTGCTCCCATCATGCTGGGTGTCCCTGAGTACTTGCTTTAGGGAGACAGGGTGATCGGGTAGCTAGGCACACCCTATGTGGAAGGGTCACCTATGTGGAGGTGGCAGCAGGTGGGGGACACCTCATTGTGGGGATCAGGGACATCACTGACAAGGGACATATGGAGGGGACAGGGGCCTGGGGACATCGATGCAGAAGAAGATGAGAGGAGCACACATACAGAGGCGGCAGAGAGTGGGGGAACCATATGGAGGGATCAGGGACACCCTTTAGGAAGGGAATGTGTGTAGTGGGCAGTGGTTTGGGGACATCCATGCAAAGCAAGGTGAGGTCTACCCTTAATAGATGGGACAAAGAGATATCCCAAGCAGAGGGAAAAGGAGCAATGGGAAGTCTGGGTAGGACTGGGCATGCTGGGTGGATGGACAGAGGGGACAGCCAGTCAGAGCCATTCCTCATTGTGTCTGTTGCACCCCATCCCCCAGGTCTCCATCCTGGCCACAATGGCAGTGGAGCTGTTTGGCATCATGGGTCTGATGGGTATCAAGCTGAGTGCCATCCCTGTGGTCATTCTCATCGCCTCAGTGGGCATTGGTGTGGAGTTCACCGTCCATGTGGCCCTGGTGAGCACAGGCACCCCAGTTCCAACTTCTGGCACCCTCACCCCCTTGGCCATGTGCGCAGTGGGTGGCCATGGCATGGGTGCCACGTGGGGATGAGCCCTGTGTGACATCCTTATCCCTTGCAGGGCTTCCTGACAGCAGCAGGGAACAGGAATGTGCGCTCAGCCACAGCGCTGGAGCATACCTTTGCCCCTGTGATGGATGGAGCTGTCTCCACACTCCTGGGTGTCCTGATGTTGGCTGGCTCTGAGTTTGACTTCATCATGAGGTGAGCATGATAACGGGGTAAAGCAGCTGCTTGCTGCCCTCAAAAAGCTTTGGTAATGTGGCTGGTGGGCATGGCAACCCCTTGGCTGAGAGATGGATGTGTGGTAGCTGATGAGAATGAGTCTTGCTGGGGGCACCCAACCCGTCTTGTATGGACTGTGGTGTGTGAAGCCATGTTTAGGGTGGGATGGGGTTCATGGTAGCTGTGTCCACTTAGCCACTCTGTCTGTTGCCCCCAGGTACTTCTTTGCAGTACTCACGATCCTGACGCTGCTGGGGCTGTTCAATGGGCTGGTGCTGCTGCCTATCCTGCTCTCCATCATCGGGCCACCTCCTGAGGTACAGGACCACCCTCCAAACCCCCTATCCACTTCTTTTCATCCCCCATTGCCCCTTACCCTGTCTCCCCTTCACCCTATGCCCTTCCTTGCCTTGTCTGGTCCTAACCTCACCTTGCAGCCATCTCAGCCTATCCATCATTCTGTATCATCTCTGCCTTAACCCATACTTTCTCTCCCCCATATCCAACTTGCCTCATACCTACTTGTCCCCTATCCTTCCCAGACCCATTTGACCTCATTCTTGCTTCACCCCATATATCTCTCACTCCACAGAGCCCTCACCCTGTCTTTGCATCACCCCACACTCCCGGCTGTGCCATGTTCATCTTACCCCTGTGTGTCTCCAGTTCCTTTGACACTTTCCCCTCTCTCTCCAGGTGTCTCTGGTGGAGAATGGCCCCCGTCTGCCGTCACCAGAGCCAGTGCCACCATGCGTGGGCCCTGGAGGGCTGTATGTCCGACGTGCCCCAGCCTGGCCCGCAGCCTACCCTGACCCCTCGGACACAGAGCGCTACGTAGAGGCTGTGGGGCCGGGAAGCCCTCAAGGGCCCTTCATCGTGCCCCCTGCACCAGCACACATCCTGTTAGAGGCTGGCAAGGACCCCAGCTTCCCCCGCATCACTGTGAGTGTCTCAACCTGCCACAGCATCCCTGGGAGAAGGCTGTGGATAGAGCTCAGGGGTCCCCTGTGGTGCTGTTGGGGTTGCATGGCTGGGAACCTTCATGCTCCATGTCCTTCCTCTAGGTGTTGAAGCCCTACAAGGATAGCCCAGAGGTCCCGGGGAAGGAGACCCCTGGTCTGCAGCCAGCACCACCCTTGCCCTTTGGGGAGCCACGCCCTGCACTGCCTCAAGACCACCCACAGCCCTGTCTGCCTGGCACCCGGCCAGCCCCTGTCTCAGCCCTGCCCACCTACAACACCTATCTGCAGGGTCCTGCCGGCAGTTACACCACTGTCACAGCTACCGCTTCTGTGACAGTGGCCCTGCACCCAACATTGCCTGGCTCCTACCCCAGCTTCGGCCATGAGGGCTTTGCCAACAGTGAGCAGGGTTGTCTGGAGGAGCCCAACATGCCCAGCACCTGTGGCACTGCCATGCCCAATGCCTTTGAGATGCAGAACATGGGATGTCGTGGGGCAGGCACCCGGCGCTAGGTGAGCTTGGAGACACAGGCACCTGGTGCCAGGGCTCGTGTAGCAGCACATGGGTGCAGGGTGGCTTTAGAGGGACCCAGCTGACTCCTTCATGGTCTCTTTCCCCTCAGGTTGCTGCTTCCTGAGCAGAGCATCTCGCCAATGCCAAGCAGGCACAGGAGCGTGCAGAGAGTGGGGTTGCCCACATCATGCTGCTAATCCCTGGAGCAGTGATGCCCCCAGTCTCAGCCAAGGAGGAGGAGTGGTTGCCCTGTGCCCCTCGCAGAAGGGCTCAGCAGGGCAAGCTGGCACTTCTATGCAAGCTGTGTGCAGGCCATGCCATGCCCTCGTGCCCCCCAGATGGGGCTGTGCCAATGGTGCCATGTGCCCTCCCTCACCCAGGGTTTGGGGTTACCCTGCTCCCTGGGTTTATTGTCCCCCCAGAAATGGAAGCACTACCCCCCTTCTCTGTTTCTGGAGCTGCTGGCAAGGCAGGCTCTATGCCCTGCCAGCTCCCCCTCTGTGGGGGTCACTGCCTGCTCCCCATCACTTCCTCCTGAGAACCCTGTCCTGGGCCACCCTGTCCTAACAGAGTGCCCTGATGTCCTCTGTCCTGATAAGGGGGCAGCCCCAGAGCCACGTGTGCCCTGGGTTGCCATGGGTGAGGCCTGGGATGGGCACCCCCTACCTTTATTTATTGCAAAGGGAAACTATCTATAGAGAGAGATATATATTTTTAAGCTTATTTTAAAAGATTTATTTCTCAGCCTATGGCCTCGCCCAGCTGCCTGGAGTGCAGGCAGGGAGGGGGCAGACCCTTTGCCAATGCAGAGCTGTCTGCTGGTGCAGAAGGAGCCTGGGACGGGCACAGATCTGGTTTGTGCCCTGGCTCCATGGGGTGCTGGATGGCCACAGGCAGCTCACTCCCTCTGCCTAGCTGCTCTGTGCCTCAGTTTCCCCACTAGCTAGCACAGGAGGGCTGGATGTGGGGGAACGCATCATGGTGGAGCCAGAGAACCTGCTGCTTCCACCACACTGGCAGGGTTTTGGGATTGGGGGTGGTCCTTGGGGTGGCCTTTGCTAGGCCGTCTCTGAATGGTCCCGTGGACATGGTCCCTCATGCCACACTTGTGCTCTGCCCTGGTGACAGCACGTGCTGGTGGCACTGGGTGTCCACAGTGCCAGTGGTCACACGTGTCTGGGAAAGCACGTTCCTCACCCTGGTGGGGCTGTCCCTGAGGCTAGCCTCTGTCCCTATACCTGTCCTGGGCACTGTTCCCGCCGTTACCCAGCACTTTAACTCCAGTGGCGTGAGCTGTGCCTGTGGCTCCGGCCCTGCCGCCCCAGATGCTGCCGTTGAGCTGGGGTGGCCCCGGGGCCCCCTGTCCCCGTGCCAGGCGTGGGCACGGTGGGCAGCATTCCCCATCCCATTTCCCCCCACCCCTGACACGCCATCTAAATTATTTATATCAAAGAGAGCAAAGGTTTATTTTTGTAGTTTGTACAGGCGGTAGTGGGGACTGAAGGTTTATTTTTAAAGAGTAAATATATATATTATATATAAATTACCCACCGTGCCTGGTCCTGTCCTTTGGGGAGTGGGGTGAAGTGGGGGGCACAGTTGGGGTTGGGGGTGTTTGAGACTGACCCAGCTGTGTGCGCACAAAGTGGGGGGAGATGCTTCACACTGTGGAGACCCCCGCCCCAAGCCCCAGGTTCGCCATCCTCAACGCCGTCAGGGACTGGGGGGCCGTAGTGGCCCCTTGCCCACCAGGCGGTGCCCGTGCTCGCTGCCGCCTGCAGGGTGGCCACGAGGCCATGGGGGGGCAGCACCAACCCGCGAAAGGGCCCAGCTGGGGCGGGGCGGCTGGGGAAGGGGGAGATCGCCCTGTGTCCCTATCCCGCAGGGACTCCCTTGATGTCTTCGCACCCACCCCCTGGACCAGTTCCAGCCCACCCCATAACCCTGCCTGCCGCCCCCAGTCCCTGCCTCGGGGCATCCCACCCTGACCCCGAAGCTGTGGCATGGGGCAAAGTGCCGATTGATGCCCTTGGCCATAGTTGTACCTCTGACCAGTGCCCAGCACCCAGTCGAGGTGGGGGCACTACTGCTACCCACACTCCCAGGTTGGGGGGGAACCTTCGTAACCCCCTACTTGGCATATGAGTCGAGCTGTCGGTGGTGGTCGCGGGGCCGTGTGCCACAGCGGGGCCGGCAGAGGCGGGCAGGCACCCCACTGCCCTTCTTCAGTGCATGGCATCGCCAGGCTGCTGCAATGATCTCCACCTGTGGGTGCAGGGGAAGGAGATGGGGGAGGAATCAGCATGGCTGCAGTGTGGTCTTCCCAAATCCCTGCAGCATCCTCCAGTCTGGCAGGTGAGTCAGGGCAGCCTGAGGGGAGGCAGCGGCTCACCGGGATGAGCAGATCCTGCTGGTTGTGGCTTTCCAGTGTCACCAGCTCACTGGGTGCCAGCAAGGGCAGGCGCAGCTCCTGCACAGGCAGAGCTGCCACCTCAGGCACTGGGCGCTCCAGAACAGCCTGGTGGGTAGGGAGATATGAGGGATGGGGCTGGTGTGGACCTGGTCACCAGTCAGGGTTAGAGGGAAAGAAACAACATCTGCACCCATCTCACAGCCCTGAGCTGAGGGACAGGGTGCTAGGGTTCCTTGTCTGGGCTGGTGGGAGGGGGTCCAGGCACCCATGGGTACCTCAAGCCCCTGCACCATGCCTATGGTGTTACACTCACCGAGCTGACATGTGCCCACTCCCGCACAGCCTGCACCAGGTCCAGCTCGTCCACGGCCAGGCGGTCACTGCGCAGCACCTGCGCCAGCACCACGTCAGAGAGCTCGTGAAAGCCCTGTGTCCGCACCACCGCCTGCCAGCACACCACAGCACCAGCAGGCTGCTACCAGGACCCCATACTGGCCTTCCGCTAGGCCATTCGCTTTATCCTGGTACCATCCCAGCCACACACAACTCCTCCAACATCGCATTCCAGTACCCTCCCAGTTAGCCTCTACCTGGCATCCAACACCTTCTCAAACAGCATGTGCTCCTTACCCTCTCCTGCCCAGCTTCCAGGCTCTCCTGCCTTATGGTGCATTCCCCACACTACACACTCCCAGTGCTCCCCATGCCCCGTGGTACCCTGTGCCATGCCACTCCTTGCCCACAGCCATACCGCAGTGCAGCCCTCGATGAAGGCCAGGCAGTGCTGCTGCAGGTCTGTCTGCCCATACGTCACTG
>VXBP01000837.1:0-48785 GCA_013400115.1 Rhinopomastus cyanomelas | reverse complement strand
CCCTTTCCCCGCCGTTACCCAGCACTTTAACTCCAGTGGCGTGAGCTGTGCCTGTGGCTCCGGCCCTGCCGCCCCAGATGCTGCCGTTGAGCTGGGGTGGCCCCGGGGCCCCCTGTCCCCGTGCCAGGCGTGGGCACGGTGGGCAGCATTCCCCATCCCATTTCCCCCCACCCCTGACACGCCATCTAAATTATTTATATCAAAGAGAGCAAAGGTTTATTTTTGTAGTTTGTACAGGCGGTAGTGGGGACTGAAGGTTTATTTTTAAAGAGTAAATATATATATTATATATAAATTACCCACCGTGCCTGGTCCTGTCCTTTGGGGAGTGGGATGAAGTGGGGGGCACAGTTGGGGTTGGGGGTGTTTGAGACTGACCCAGCTGTGTGCGCACAAAGTGGGGGGAGATGCTTCACACTGTGGAGACCCCCGCCCCAAGCCCCAGGTTCGCCATCCTCAACGCCGTCAGGGACTGGGGGGCCGTAGTGGCCCCTTGCCCACCAGGCGGTGCCCGTGCTCGCTGCCGCCTGCAGGGTGGCCACGAGGCCATGGGGGGGCAGCACCAACCCGCGAAAGGGCCCAGCTGGGGCGGGGCGGCTGGGGAAGGGGGAGATCGCCCTGTGTCCCTATCCCGCAGGGACTCCCTTGATGTCTTCGCACCCACCCCCTGGACCAGTTCCAGCCCACCCCATAACCCTGCCTGCCGCCCCCAGTCCCTGCCTCGGGGCATCCCACCCTGACCCCGAAGCTGTGGCATGGGGCAAAGTGCCGATTGATGCCCTTGGCCATAGTTGTACCTCTGACCAGTGCCCAGCACCCAGTCGAGGTGGGGGCACTACTGCTACCCACACTCCCAGGTTGGGGGGGAACCTTCGTAACCCCCTACTTGGCATATGAGTCGAGCTGTCGGTGGTGGTCGCGGGGCCGTGTGCCACAGCGGGGCCGGCAGAGGCGGGCAGGCACCCCACTGCCCTTCTTCAGTGCATGGCATCGCCAGGCTGCTGCAATGATCTCCACCTGTGGGTGCAGGGGAAGGAGATGGGGGAGGAATCAGCATGGCTGCAGTGTGGTCTTCCCAAATCCCTGCAGCATCCTCCAGTCTGGCAGGTGAGTCAGGGCAGCCTGAGGGGAGGCAGCGGCTCACCGGGATGAGCAGATCCTGCTGGTTGTGGCTTTCCAGTGTCACCAGCTCACTGGGTGCCAGCAAGGGCAGGCGCAGCTCCTGCACAGGCAGAGCTGCCACCTCAGGCACTGGGCGCTCCAGAACAGCCTGGTGGGTAGGGAGATATGAGGGATGGGGCTGGTGTGGACCTGGTCACCAGTCAGGGTTAGGGGGAAAGAAACAACATCTGCACCCATCTCACAGCCCTGAGCTGAGGGACAGGGTGCTAGGGTTCCTTGTCTGGGCTGGTGGGAGGGGGTCCAGGCACCCATGGGTACCTCAAGCCCCTGCACCATGCCTATGGTGTTACACTCACCGAGCTGACATGTGCCCACTCCCGCACAGCCTGCACCAGGTCCAGCTCGTCCACGGCCAGGCGGTCACTGCGCAGCACCTGCGCCAGCACCACGTCAGAGAGCTCGTGAAAGCCCTGTGTCCGCACCACCGCCTGCCAGCACACCACAGCACCAGCAGGCTGCTACCAGGACCCCATACTGGCCTTCCGCTAGGCCATTCGCTTTATCCTGGTACCATCCCAGCCACACACAACTCCTCCAACATCGCATTCCAGTACCCTCCCAGTTAGCCTCTACCTGGCATCCAACACCTTCTCAAACAGCATGTGCTCCTTACCCTCTCCTGCCCAGCTTCCAGGCTCTCCTGCCTTATGGTGCATTCCCCACACTACACACTCCCAGTGCTCCCCATGCCCCGTGGTACCCTGTGCCATGCCACTCCTTGCCCACAGCCATACCGCAGTGCAGCCCTCGATGAAGGCCAGGCAGTGCTGCTGCAGGTCTGTCTGCCCATACGTCACTGCAGCCTGTGGACAACACAGAAACCTGCAAGGGGTGGGTCTGGGGCAGGAGGGGTGCTACAGCAACTTGAGTACTTTTATGGACCCAGCTGAGGTGTGGGTGCCACAGTGCGGGTGCCACAGTGCAGGTGGAGTGGAGAAAGGATTCCAAGGGTCCCAATTTTCCTAGCCTGCCCCACAGCAAAGGGTTGGTGGCAATATCATCCACATCAGGCACCTAGCCCTGCTGCCAGCGGGAACCACCTATTTTTCAGGTGCAAGGGGACCCTGATGTTGCTCCTAAAAGGCCACACTGAGGGGACACCCCCCACACCTCACCCTCTTACCCACTACTCCTTGTGTAGGCACAAGGTCAGCTTAGAGCCTTCCTTATGTGCCACATGCCCTGGTGCCAGCCACAGCCTGGCAACCCTCACTGCAGCAGGGATTTGTGATGCTCTTGTCCTCCCCAGGCGCTGCCCATGCGGGTACCAGGACAACTCCCTGTTCCCAGTGGTGGCAGCTCCTGCACACGGGGTACTTCGAACAAGCACAGGCAGGGCAAGTACTGCTCTTCCCTCTATCCCAGCAGAGGAGCATCCCTGATGCAAGCAGGGAGGGAAGGCAAGATGTTTTCTTCAGGTTTGTTTTGTTCTGGGATTTGGGGGTTTTCTGTTTGTTTCATCCAGGCCAGTCTAAGCTCTGGTCACATCGTGGTGGTCTGGCACCACGTCTGTCAGGAGCTTCAGTGCTTTGGGAACAGCAGCTGCCCTAAGAGTATTGCTTCAGCCTGCAGGGAGTGAAACAGATCCCCCTTCTCTGGGGAGCAGGCTTGGTCGGAAGGGGGCAGCATGGCAGGGCCATTGGGACCTTCCCCTGAGGCTATTTTTAGGTTCCTCAATGCTCAGCAGTGTTTTGGGGAGCGGCCTCAAAACCATGAGAGCTCTCAGGAAACCAGTGCCTCCCAGTTCCATGCAGATGATGGCAAGGTCCTGGCACTTGGGAGCTCTGGCCAGCCGTGATCAGGGCAGCATGAGGATATTTTTCCCAAATCAGACAGGTTATTTTTAGCCCTCTGTGACCCCACTGGGGCCCTACTCACCTGCAGAGCCTCGCAGACCTGTTCCACACTCACTGTGTCTTTGATGAATTGGACACAGAGCTGGAAGACAGATGGAGAGAGGGTGTACAGAGCAGGGACCCAGCCCTCCCATCACCCCCCTAACCCACAGCAATCCCTGAGACCCCAGAGCACAGAACATGGACTGTCCCAAGGGGACACAGGGGAGCCTCCAGCCCCACAGGGGGAGCAATGGGCTGTGGGCAGCCAGCCCAGGCACTGATTCAGCTGGGGACTGAGCTCGATAGGACCAAACATCAGCCAGCCCAGGTGCGTCACCTAATCTTGGCCACAGTCACCAGCCAAGTACTGCCACGGGGGACAGCCCTGGTGACAGCTGCAGCATCATGCTGGGTGACCCCAGCTTTGCCCAGCCCTGCTTGTCAGCTGTCTCTGCCTGTGATCAGCGTCCCCAGCTGCAGCCCACACGCAGTCAGTGCAGGTGGGATGCAGACCAGCACGTCTACCATGGAGCAGGACCTCCCTCCTTCCCCTGTCAGCTGCCTCCCATGCAAAAGGGTCAGGGCCCCCGGAAACCCGAGGGGATGCGACATGTGGGGAGGCGCTGTCACTGAGTCACTGGTGTGTGGGACATGAGGTCACCCTGCAGCTGCAAAAATAGTCAGGGGCTTCCCCAGCTGTCCTTGGTCAGCCTCTCTCCCCACAGCCCCACTGTCCCTACTACAAGCCATAACTTGGAGGATGCTTTTGCTGGGACTTGTGTGGCCAGGAAACTGCATCCCACTCTTTTGCAGCACCCCTTGTCTCTTCTCTGCCCAGCCAAGCTGTTTGGCAGCCTCAAGCCACAGCTGAGCTTTGCCTGAACTTGTCCTCACAGTACAGTTGGTCAGGTTCTCTTCCACCACCCCAGCTCACAGCAACCAGTGGTTCCTCAGATACTCAGTGAGGTCCTTCCCCAACTTGGTAGGGACAGGAAGGGGAAGTCCGGACATGAGATGGTAGGTCACGCGATCAGCCCCGCTGTAATTCAGAAATGTCTCCGATGACGTGGCCTGGCTGCTCTCCCCAGCGTGGAGCAGCTCCAGCTCCCTACTGCCTTCCCAAAACCTTCCCACCTGAAGCAGCATCCCCTCAGCAGTGCTGCTGGACTTGGGTGCCAAGGGCAGGGCTGGGCCTTCCCCTATAGCACCATCCCCTGGCAGGGACCCATCAGGGACAGCACTTCTCTGTCCTTTGCTTTTCTGCTGGGAAGGGACTTTTCTGCTGCCTTGTCCTTTGCAGGAGCTGTGCAGCCACGTGCCTGTTCCTGGGATTCCCCAGCCACTGCACCGCCTCAAGGGGCATCCCACCAAGACTGAAATACAGGGCTGAACCTGTGCTGGACCAGGGTGATGGGCCACAATGCTGTCCTCAGAGCCAGTTCCAGCAACCAGTCATGCAGGGACCATCTTGAAGTGGTCCTCAGCGTGCGGACCACTAAGTGTACAGCCACCGTCCCCCAGCTGAAGCAGACACACATACCTTGCACAGGTCCTGCAGGCCATACTCCACTGATGAAGTCAGCACTTCCAGTGCCTGCTGGCAAGAGAGACCTTTTGAGCATGGGCATGCAGGGCCACCAACAGGCACAATAGCCCAGAGGTCACAGCTGTGTGTCCTCCTACCTCTATGGGAACTCTCTGGTGGGGCATGGGGGTAGACAGGGCTGATATATAGGGACGTATGACGGTGGCCGCCTCTGCTGTCCTCGTTCCCAGCATCCTGTCCCTACTCCCCAGGTGCCGGCTGTGCACAGCCAGCTGTCCTAAGGCTATGGCAAACATGTGACAAGGTGCTCTGCACAGCCTACTGTGACCTCCACACACTCACTGCAGGGTTAGGCAGCCAGAAAGCACCATGCAGAGCATCCCTCCACCGTCAGCGACCCAGAAGTTGCAAAGCACTCCTTAGCCCTTCACTTCCCCCACCTTGTCCCTCCCATGCCCACAGCCGCCCCCCAGATCCCCATCCCCACTCACAATGTGGCTGTTGAGGGTGACACTGTTGGTGTAGAGGAACTCAATGACGGCCAGGAAGACCTCAGGCTGCACATTGCCCAGGATGACGGGACCCTCGGGTGGGACAGCGCTGGGGGAGTCCTTGTTGCTTGCTAGCCCCTGGTCAAGCATCCCCTGGAAAACCTGGCAGCGACACGCCAGCACACAGCGGTGCGCAAACACCTTCTGCTGCTGCCGGCCCACCACAAATGTCACATCGCTGTGGAGTAGAGCAGACTGTGAGACACGAGGTACCTGGGAGGCAGGGACCAGCTAGGTTCCGATGGGGCAGCGACCTTCAGTTTTAACCCAGGGGTTTTTTTCCCCAGCAGAGACACTGTGAGGTCCTTGCTGGTGTCCCCTTGTGGTCATCTGAACACTGGTGGGGTGAGCAGGATGGGCCCTCTGGAAAGCACAGTCAGCTGTGGGTGCTGGCACTGAGCAGGGCAGAGGAAGGCCAGGGACAGCTGGAGAAAGTGGCTTTCTCTTCTGGCACAATAATGCTAGGAGAAGTGTGACTGCCACCAGGCTCAGCCTCCTTGACTCATAGGCACTGACTCAGGCTCAGGGATGTGAAGCCTCCAAAACCACTGCTGGTGGAGCTGGCACTCTCTGTGCCAGTGGGGTGAGGCAGGCCACGGTGCACACTAGAGGATGGAGTCCCACTGCCCTGGTCAAGTACTCACAGAATCATTCCCCAGTCCTGCACCCCCAGAAAAGGGAAGCAGGATTGGAGAAAAAGTGGTGGGCAAAGGGCTGGGAGTCTCCAGTCGATGTGCACCATGCCATGGCCTTCCTTTCCCTCATTTCCACCTTCCCTCTTCTCCTGTCCCAGCCAGGCAGCAGGCAGGAGGTATGCCACCCAGACCTTAACTGCCATGAAGCTCTGCACAAACTCCTGGCCTGACCCACAATAGTGTCCCACCTCGAGATGGATGTGCCCATCAGAGAGAAGGGTATCTGCTTCATCCCATAGGTGTGCCAGGGCACACAGGGCTGGGGCACAGTGAGCAGAGCCCAACGGGTTCTCCACCACTGCTTCTGTAATGGGGACTGCAATAAACTGTTCTGTGGCTGTGGTCCACAAGCCAAGAAGAGGAAGCAGTGTGAAGGCTGCAGGATGGGGAGACTCTGAGATATGGGATGCAGGCTGTCATTGTGGGGCTGAAGATCTGGGTTGCAGGTTGCACAGTGAAAGATGTGGGCTGTAGGGGGAAGGATGTGGGATGAAGGGCACGGGGAGAAGGTTGATGGCTGCAGAGTGCAGGTTTCAGCATAAAGGCTGTAGGCTAGGGAATAAGGGTGGCCAGGCACCGGCAGCCAGTTCTCTTACTGGCTGATGCTGTGGCTGGGGAGTTTTCACTGGGATTTCTCTTGGTGACTAAAACTTTCAGCAGGGGTGGGGATTTCCTCAGCACTGGCATTTGTGCCAGGTCTTAGCGTGAAGTTGGCAAAGAGCACCTCGCAGCCGGCCAGCTGCCAGGCAGGAGGTGCGGTGTGAGGTGGGGGGGGCAGCTGAGGCAGCAGCTCTCCATCTCCACTCTACACTCCACGAGGAAGTGCAGCGGCACAGGGTGCCGCAAGGAAGGTCAGCCAGGCTGGAGATGTTGAAGGAAAGCACTGGTGAAGCCAGTGGGTGGGAAAGGAGCTGAGCATAGGTAGCTACCCCTGCTGTACCCTCACTCCCAGTATGAGCAGGAGTCCCAGTGAAGGATTTCACCTGGCACTCTGCCTTGCCCTGCTGGCAACACGCCTGGGGATGGGGGGTGCTGGGTGCACCCAGGGACATTCTGTCCACTGGAGATGCAGCAGCCAGCACAGAGGGGAGGCACCTGGGGACCCCTGAGCTGCCAAGCGGAGGGATGGCCAGACCAGTCAGGAGAAGCGGCGTGGGGCGCTGTGGGATGTGCACAAGGCATGTTTGTCCCAAAAGCTGCCCAGGGCCCCCCCACGTCGTCCAGGGATCCCAAACTCTCCCTCCAGCAGGCCCTGGGGCTGCAGGAAAGCAACGGAGAGCTGTCGCTCAGCTTTCATGGCAGCCCCCAGCCCCTTACCTGAACTGGGGGTTGTTCACCAGAGTGCGGAGCGCGGCCGCGAAGGTGGCCGCTTCGCCCTGCAGCCTCGCCGAGCAGAGTCCAGCCATGGGCGGCCGCCGCAGGGAGGGCAGCGGAAGGCGGCGGAACGCGGCGGTGTGGGCTGCCGGGAGGCTGCCGGGAGGGAGGCCGGCCTGGGGAGGAGGCCCCTGCGCCGCAGGCCATGGCTCATTGCTAGGGAAACCTGGCAGGCAGCGCTGGGGCCGGGCGGCTGGGAAGCCAGCGGGAGGGGGAGTGGGGGCGGTGAGTGGGGGCGCCCACCCTTGCAGCTGAATCTGTGGAACGCGAGGGAAGCGAGAGGCTGGCTCACATCCAGTTTGAGGGGCATCCACCCGACAACGGCTCACAGCATGGCCCCAGCTAGGGGAGCTGCCCCCTCCAGTGTGGCTGCAAGGAGCGCGTGGGTGAAGGGGAGCAGGGAGGAGACAACACGTGGGCAGGTTAAACGCACCAAGATCACCCGCCGCTGGGTATGGCTGTGTCCATAGTGCTGGCAGTAGGGCAAACTCCAGGCCATTGGGGAGATCTGTCCCAAGATGGAAAAAGCCTTCTCACCTGCTGGTGGTTCAGACTGCAGCCCTGCAGCTCCAGTGTCTGCTCTGGGCAATTGCAGACGGCGCAAAAGCACAACTAACCTCATCACCAGCCAGTGCTGCGCCAGGGGATGCCCCATCCACCTTCTCCTCCTAAGCCAGCGTGGCTGGACACAAGCACACGGGGCTGGGAACACAGTCCCCACAGAGGGACTCACCTTTGTTTCCCTGCAGCAGTGGGAAGGAGAGAGAGGGGCACAGGGCCTGCAGCTGATAGCAGCAGCACCCTAGGACAGCGGGGTCCAGCTGCCAGCACTCTTGGCAGCACTAGTCAGCAGCAGGCTATAAATACCTCTGATGGGAGATAGCAACACAAAAGCTGTCTCCGCTTTCCTCAAATATCTCAGGCAGCCAAGCCAGACAAAGGCACATTGAGAAGGCGGCTGAGGCGTACCAGCTGGGCTGGGCTCTGCCAGTCAAGAGACACCTCGCTTGGGGTCAGGATCCCTCAGCAAACCTGCCCTGGCACAGTGCATCATGGCAGCAAGGTCCCCAGCACATACTGGAGCTGTGCTAGGTGGTGCCCAGCCACCCTCCCTCATCAAACCAAGCCCTTAGAGACTGCAACCCTGGTGCAGTGGCTGTTTACCTCCTGCTCTCTACACACTCGACACCAGCAAGTGATCTTGGGGACTGGCAGGGAACAGCCAAGGTTGGAGAGCACATCCCAGAGCAATCTTGTCCCTGGTGCTGGCACACCTGGAAACATAGATGGGGCAGGAGTGAAAGGGCTGCCCAGGGACCAGGAAACAAGGAGTTACAGGACCTGCACCCCAGAGCAGCCGTCCCTAGAGCAGCCAGCCGTGGAGAACTGCAGTGTCACCCAGCAACATGTCATGCTCCAGGAGCACAACAGGTTCGGCCCTGGTTACTACAACCTGTAGGACTAAGGCTGGTCCTGGGCAGGCAGGAGCACAACATCAGCCAGAGATAAGAGCCTTACATTTACCCTAGCAGGGCAGAAGCAGGGCTGAGGTAAGTTTGGGCTGTAGAGGGTGGAGGGGAAGGAACTGCTCACCTGGATGTGGGGCAAGGCTGGGGGTAGGAGAGCAGAGGGCTGAGTGGAGCCTGCACCAGTCCAGCCTCACCTGTCTTGAGACTGCTGGAGATAGAGGTGGTGGAGAAAGGAAGACAGCTGCCACAGTCCCTGCAGCTTCACTGCTTCCAGCTCTACAGGGTTCCATGTGCATGGGGGCAGGGAGAACTGAAGCGGAGTGACAGTAGGACAGAGAGGTTGGGAGACAACATGCCCAACACTCAGAGCAATCTTTCCTTTCTAGCACACCTCTATGGCTGAGCAGACAACCCCAGAGATGGTGCAGGCAACAGCTGCAGACAACACTGAAGCCCCTCCGCTCCGGGGCACCCGTCGTGGCTCCCAGTCCACAGCCCCAGCACGGAGCATTGACGAGGACAAAGCAACCCTGCAGCTTTCCCGCCGCAGCTCCATTCTCAGCACCCTCCCAGCACCCTTGACTAGCCGCCGCAGCTCACTGGGGGCTGCCCCCGTGGGCAGGCGCCCTTCCCTGGGCCCCTGGATGCTCCACAGCCGTGTGAGCTTCTCTGGGCTCCCCCTTTTCCAGCCCATCCTCAAGACTCGTCTGGAAAACACATACAGGATGCGGCCAGATGAAGGCTGCAAGTTCAATGCAGGGCAGGTGCAGCAGGTGCTGAAGGGGGCCCTGACCAGTGCCCTGGGTACCACAGTCTACAGCCCCCAGGGCAGTGCCTCCCTGGTCCAGAGCCTTGTTGAACTGCTGCAGAGCCAGGTAAAGGAGGTGGTGCCACCCCGCTACAAGCTGGTCTGCCAGGTGCTGCTGGGGCAGCAGGCCCAGCAGAGCATGCTGGTGGCCAGCCGGGCACTATGGGACCCTGAGACTGACAGTTTTGCCTCTGCCACCTTCTCGAATTCCTCCCTCTTTGCTGTGGCCACAGTGCATGGGGTCTACTTTGAGTAATGCCTGTCTCTCCTTTCCCCCAGCTTTGCAGGGCTGCATGGGGATCACAGATGAAATAAAGAGGTTAGCTCCAGCTGTTGTCCATACCTGGAGTCTTTGGCCACAGGGCATGCAGGCAGCAGGGTACAGATGGGTGCTCCTCAGCACTCTGATCTCACTGCAGCTTCCAGGCTGGGCTCACGCTCATCGTAGCGTTCACTGCTCCAGTTTACAGACATTCAAGCTTCCCCAAACACAACCCAAGAGGCTGTGTATGTCCCTGGCTCTGGGACAGGCAGCTGCCCATACTACTTCCCACAGCACAGGCTGCTCCCAAGCAGATGGATTAACACTAGCATTGGGGAAGGAGGTGCAGATCATCTTCAAAGCTCATGGAGCAGATGACATCTTCTCTTTCCTGGCTTCATTCCCACTTTATATCCCATCACACCATGTGTCACACTGTCAGGACCCAGGCAACCCACCCAGCCCCTAGGCCACCACCTCTGCCTTCTGCAGCTCAGAAGCATGAGAGTAGCTGGGTTTGGTCCAAGCACAGACACAGTTGGGCAGAATGAGAGTTTGGCAGAAACTTTGGCAGAAACAAGAAGCTGAGGCAGCTCCAGGGCTCTGCAGGCATCAGAAAGAGCTAAACCTGCTCTTCTGCCTTTCCCCAAGAACCTTGGAAAGGGCAGCAGAGGTACCACATGGGTTCCTCACATCCATCATCCTGCTTCCCTGACTTTGTCCTCCACAACAACTGCCAGCACCAGAGGGTCTCACCTAGCACACAGCAGCAGCCCTGGAGGAAGAATTATGAAGAAGCCAAAGCCCTTTCATGAGCCCTACACCAAGAGCAAGCTGGACAGTTTGCCTTTACACAAACTTTTATTGAGGTGGGTGAGTCAGGGACAGGGGAGCTGCACACAGACCAACAGGAAAATAAATAAATCAATATAAATAAGATACATAAATACTCCCACATGGCAGAGACTGCCTCCCCGGGTTCCTTTATCAAACCTCAAGTTGTACCAGACAATTCACAATTGAGGAGCGGACAGAGCAGACCCTGCACAGCCCTGTTAGTGTAGCAGCAGTGGAGCGGCACCCTAGCCCACACAGCCCCTGGCAGGGCAGGCAGCACCCTTCACCCCTGGTCATCCTGGGATCTTCCCTACCCCACAGAAGTCAAGCCTTCAGTTCAGGGCTGTGCTAGTCTGCTCCAGCCCAGAAGCATGTGCAGCTGGTGCATCACCTTGGGCAGGATAACCAAAGCCCCTGCTGCAGGGTAGGCTGGAGGACCAAGACACAAGAAAGGAACAGCCAGCCCCAAACCTGGCTGCCGGGCACTCACCCACCACTTCCCTGTGCCACTCTAGCCCACCCCACCAGCACAACCAGAGCAGGAGCTGCCAACGGGAAGACAGTGATTGCCCAGAGACAAGCAGCAGCAGGGGTGCCAAGACCTGCTACTGTAACCACATCCACATGTCCTTAGTTGAGTCCAGCTGAGCAGTGGGATACAGGGTGCCTATGTGGGGCAGCCAGAACCACAAAAATACCTCCCAACCCATGGGAGGACAAGGGGAGACCCATGTCCTGCGAGTGTCCCCCAAACATCCCACACTAGGCCTCAGCCTGTTCTTGGAGGAGCTTGAGGATGTATCTCAGACAGCGGTGAAGCTCAGGAGAGCAGCCCAGCTCCTGGATGCTGCAGAGCTTGTAGGTGTAGGAGTTGCGCTCCCGGTTGATGTAGGTGACAAGGCAGGAATGGTCAGGCTTGCTAATGATCACCTTGGTGTGGTCGTTGTAGAAGTTCACCTAGGAGACAGGTTGGGCTTGGTTTAACCCACGCTTCCACAGCATGCCGGGAGCCAGCACAGAGCCACGCTTGCTCCCTCAACCTGTTCCTCCTCTCCAACCTGCCCGGGAGCAGCCCTGCTCTATGCCCCATGGCAAGAACATGACAGCCCCAGCACTAGGGCAGACAGAACCTGCCAACAAAAGCATCATGTGCCCCACAGGCCACACAAGCAACCAGCACCTACAGACACTGGAACAGTGTCCTGCACTGACAGCAGTTTCACAGCTGGGCTTCAAATTTAGGCTGTGGCAGACAAGGTTAAAAATTGGTCAGGAGTCCCCAGCTGTCTTCCTTCCCACAGAAGTCCAAGCATCTACACAATGCCCCACACATACCTGAAGGGTACCATTGCTGAAGAGCATAAGCAAGGCTTGGTCAGTCTTCACCCACTGCAGGAGGAGCAGGGCAGGTTGCCCAAGGTCATCTATGCTAGGCAAGTCACCTCCCTGGGAGAGAAAGGTCTGTGTAAGCCTCTGGTCCCACACATGGGAACACTGCCACCAGCAGACACAGCCAGGCCTGGACATGACCCCAGTGGGGTCCCCACTCCCAGAGGATAAGTCTCTGGGTGTTCACCTGACTGCAGCCTGCGAGCCAAGAGTCCAAGCAGCGTGGCCAAATCATGACCCAATATCCAACCCCCATCCCATGATGGGGCCCCAGCACCCACCTTCATGAGATGCTGCTCCATGTAAGATGCAAAGTAGCGCAGGACACTCATCTGGCCCTGCAGCTGCTCAGGGATGGCAGCCACAGAGAATACAAGGTGCTTGCTGTTGGTTGGGTTGTAATGTACAGTCCTAGGAGGGAACAGACCATTAGCTTTGGGACTCCTCAGTACCAAGCCCATCCTGGCATAACCTCCCTTTCCCTTCAGAGACCTTCCCCACTGATTACCTGTGGTTGGGAGACAGAGTCATGTGCGTGCCATTGTTGAAGAGGACCCCAATGCTGCGGTTGGAGAGCTGGTAGCCAAAGCCATACTTGTTGGAGTAATCCACCCACTTGCTCACCCAGACAAAGTGCTCATGGCGGGCCAGGGAAGCTGGGTTTTTCTCCACTGGTAGAGAAGAGAGAGGGTGAGCAGAGCAGGCAAACAGCCCCTGCCCACCTTATTTCCCTGGGGCAGAGACAACCTTCCACAGTCAGCTAGCTCCGACACCCCAAATAGCAGCCATGCCTTCGTCTCAGAGAAGAGGATGAAGTCAGTCTCATCCCAGAGCAGTCCAACTGGCTTACCTGGGGGCATGGAGGAGAGGCAGGTCCGAAGGAGCCGGACAGCTGACTCAATGATGGCAGAGGCAGTAATGCAGTCTTCAAAGGCTGTAGAGAGAAGATGACAGTTGAGTCAACTGGCCCCACTATCAGTCACGGCAGGAAGCTCTGGGCAGGCATGGGGTGTCCTGGGCAAGTATTACTCACCCTCACAGGTGCTGGCCATTGTCCCTCGGATGGAGGGGGATGCAGACTTATGAGAGGTCTCTTCCACCACTGTCTCCATGGGACTAGAGCTGGCACTGTGGCATGATACAGGGGCGGCCTGCAGAGAGACCCAGCTTTATCTCTGTCCTGCCTGTTCCCACAAAGAGCAGTGTGTGCAGGCTCAGAGATGTTCTCACCTCATTCCCTTCCACAGTTTTATAGCTCATCTGCCTGCAGATTGAGGTTTTCATCAGTCCAGTGACCAGCTTGGAAATGTCATCCCTGTCTTCCAAGGAGCCCTTCTTGGCTGAGTAGGAAACAAGTGATGAGCACATTACTGAGCACAGAGGAGGGAGAAATCCCAGCCACCTCTCCCAGTAAATCAGCTCTTCCTCATCTGCTCCCATGCCCAGTGGTGAGGATGGTGTCAGGCAGCTGCCTCCCACTTTCGCTTCCCAATTCTCATGCAACACAGAGCTTCCAGGAGGAACTGCTCCCATGGGTTGCAGCACTGCATCTGCTCTCCAGGCACACACCCATAAGAGGCCATCAGCATCAGAAAGGCAGGGGCAAACCCAGCTTGTGTTGGTCACAGACAGGGAGTCCCAAGACCCATCAAGAGATCACTCCAGGAGACAGGGCCCACTTGTCCCTGCAGTAAGAACCTCCAAGAGGCTCCTAGAAAAGTGGACTCACCACTCTTCTTTTTCCCAAATAGTGTCTTGGTGACTTTAGCAAACAGACTCTTCGCTGGATTAGGGGGACTCAGCTCTGGAGCCATCACACAGCTGCTGGGAGGGAGTTTCTCAGGCGTGTAGCCCTGCAGAGAGGTCAAGGCAGAGGCTTGGTTTCCATAGCCCACATGCTCCAGGAAGAGCAGCTGACCTGGGCTGACCCCAGTCACTCTCACAGCCCTCCTGACAGCCAGCTTGCATTTCCATCAGTTCTTGGTCTCACAACTGGCATCATTACAGGAAAGAAACAGCCCATGACACAGGACAGGGCAAGAGAACACCATATCCTTCAGTTTCACTGGCTGGCATTTGGGCAGGACAGCAGCAGCTTACTTTGAAGGACTGAAAATTGGACAGCAATCTGCACAATCCAAAGCCTCATCCCATCCAGAGAAGGGTCCCTGCCAGCTCACCTTGAAGAACTCATGGTCTAAGATTTCTTCAAGCGTGAGGCGGTCCTGGGGGTCACGTCTGAGAATGCCAGCGATGAGGTGCTTGGCGGGCAGGGAGAGGAAGTCGGGGAGGGTGTACTCCACCTGCTTGATACATCTGTAGGTCTCTTTGAGGGCAGAAGTCTCAAAGGGAGGGTTACCACACAGCAGGGTGTACCTGGGAGGGGACACAAAAACCACCTTCACATCCCCCCCACTGTGACTCAGCAGCACTTAATGCAAGGAAGTTACTGGCATGTGGCTGGCCAGGTGTGGCTGGAAGCACCACTGCCAGCCCGCTGGCCACACTCACATCCGGCCACACTTCCTCCTAGCAACTGTTCAGAGCAACAGTCACAGAGGCCTGGGAAGAGATGGCAAGAGAAGGCCACCCCATTGCCAACCTTGCAGGACACAGAGCAGGAAGTTTGCAGGCAGTGGTCAGTCAAGGAGCTGAATGAGCCAGAGCAGCACAGTGATAGCTCCCACAGCAAACTGTGGCAGCTGTCAAGAGTAACCAAGGTTTTGTTGTTTGTCAGGTTGTGGGGTGGCTGAGCCACCTTTGAGCATGGCAAAAGTGTCAGTCCCCTGAAGAGCATCTTCAGCTGCCTGACAGCACTTGCTCTCCAAAGCCAGCCTGTGCAGGAGCCAGACACCCACTCCCCTCCCCATGCCTTTCAGCAGCCAGGAGGCAAAGCAAGAGAGCAAGATGACTTCCTCATGAGCTGCTCCACAGCCCTGACCTCCCCAACCCCACAGGCAGGGCCATGGGATCCCTTCCCCACCCAGCAGCACAGACTTACATGACACAGCCCAGAGACCATACATCTGACTCTGGCCCATGGCCCTGCCTCAGCAGCACTTCTGGGGCCAGGTAGTTGGGGGTGCCACATATCGTCCTGTGGGAGAGATTGCCAGGTCAGTGCATGCTCTGCATCCCCCTCCCCCACACACAGCCAACATGCTGCCAGGCACAGAGATTTCACTTGCAGCCTGTTTTGCCCCCTCCATTTTGCTCTGTGGTCCATAGCCCCCCTCCATGTGCAAGGGGCCCCCATTCAGACTTCCCTCCCTCCAGCTCTCAGGGATCAGAACCAGCTGCTCCTGTGGAGCTGTTGGGAAGAGCTTGTCCCAGAGCTGGAGAGGAACAGAGCCTTTGTGTCCCAGGCTGTGCAGCCGGCAGGGCAGCCACACAGGCACAATAGCTATAGTCAGCACATTGTTCTGCACCCGACGGCTGCGAGCTTGCTCCTGAAGGGGCCACAAAGCTCCCAACCCCCTGTCTTGCCTGCAGCTGGGGCAGGAATCACTCCCCCACCCTAGGAAGGGGCCCTAAAGCTTCTTCCCAGGCCAGGAGGGACCACTCACTCATCCACTCTTTTCCTGGGAAGCCACAGGAAGAAGAGTGAAACCTGAGGGCTCTGGAAGAAGGAAACTCCAAGCTTACTTTTTCTTCTGGTCAGAGATATCCTGGCAAGCAGCAAGCCCAAAGTCCCCCACTTTCAGCTCCATGTTTTCATTGATGAAGAAGTTGCCTGCAAGTTAAGGGCAATGCGTCACCACAAGTTCCTCTGGGGCAGCTTGCCACACAGCACCCTGCCCCAACCACAGCACTCACCAAGCTTGAGGTCTCTGTGCAGGATGCCCTTGAGGTGAAGGTATTTCAAGCCTGAGATGATCTGTTTGAGGTAATAGCGCACTTCAGGCTCCAGCAGAGTATGGCGGGCCTTCCAGATGTGGGCCAGGGACTGCAGAGGAAGAAGGCAGCTGAGTGATGGCAGGCAAGGGAGAACAGGCAGCCCTGCTGACTAGGCAAGGGGCAGGCAAGGTCAGAGCCAGTTCTTCCAGAAGTTGCAGATCCATAAACAATCCTTCCACAGCCATGACCTCAGTAGATTCCCCACATAAGGTTAAGGTTGCTCCACAAAATCAGGGGATTTATGGTGTCCTAGCAACAACTATGGGCTGCCAACATGAGCCTGAGAAGGACAGATAGCAGTGTCCCCAGTACCATGTGAAACTACATGGCTCATGGCTGAGCTCAGAGGGTGTGACAGAGAGGCAGCTCAGGATTGTGCTAACAAAGCACCTGAGATAAGGTCTGCTCCAACCAGCTACAGCATTGCTTAGGAGATCCTTTGGCAGGGAGTACTGTTTAGGAGATGCTTTGGCAGGGAGGCCACACTAACTCACCTTCCTACTGCAGTGCTCCAGAAAGATGTAGATGTTCTCTGCATCTTCAAAGTAGTGGGAGAACTTGACTATGTGCTTGTGGTGCAAGTCCCGGTGCAGCTCAATCTCATTGGTAATCTAAAAGGGAGCAGCAGTGCTGGGTGAGCAGAGCCCTGCTGCACCCCTCCAGTCCAACCACCCTCCACCAGTCCCATGGCACCCACCTTCTCCCGCTGGTGGGGTTTGGCCACCCGGCTGTGAGGAATGACCTTCACAGCATAGGTTTTGTTGCTGGAGAGATCTGTCATTTCATAGCATCGTGCAAATCCTCCCTGCAAGGAAAGGGGGTTATGGATGGGTGAGAGACAGCTCTTCTCCCTGCCTGCTTACAAGCCTCCTCCTCCGCCCCCTTCCAACACAACCCAGCAAGCGTCACCCTCTACCTCCTGCTGCATCGCCCACTAAGATCTAAACTATGATGCTCTCAACCAGGGATTTTCCTCACCCGGTTCCTGTAAAGCCTCCAAGGGCGTCTTTCCTCCCACCTGAGCCGGGTTCCGCACCTTTCCAACACGACAGAGCAGGCTGGAAAGTCTTACGCGGGGCAGGGAGCCCGAGCAGCGGAGGGCACCTACAGGCAGCCACTGGAGACAGGTTTTTCCTGCCATGATGTCAGCCCGCTCCGCGGTCACTCAGCCACCGAGCCGAGCCGGGCCGTGCTGGAACGGCACCCACCTCCCACACACGCCGCCGGCAGCGGCGGGGAAAAGCTGCGTGTGGAGGGGCGGTCGCGCTGGGAACCGGGGCGCCACCGGCCCACGCACCCCCCGCGGCGCCCCGAAACCGATGCGAACGCGATAACCGGCAGGGCACGGAGCCAGCCCAGTGAGTCACAGACCCCACGTTGCTGCGGGGCGGCGGCCAAGCGACCGCATCCAGCCCCGGGGATGGCGTCGAGCATTCGCTCAGACCCCCGCCCCGGTTCCCTCCCCGCACCGCGGCTGCCGGCTGTCAGCTCCCAGCCCCGCTCACCCTGGCTTGCCCCCCCGCCCCCGGTACCTTTCCGAGCAGGCGGCCCTTGCAGTAGGAGCGGCCGGAGATGGGGTCGGTGACGATGCGGGTGGTCTCGGCTGCGCGGGGCGGGGGTGTCGGAGCGGGGGCGGACTGTGCAGGGATGGCGGCAGCGGCGGGGGGAGGGAAGGGAGGGAAGAGACCGGTGGGCTCCATGGCGGGGCTGAGGCTGTCGCTGCTCCTCTGCCGCCGCCAGGCCCCGCGCACGTGGCCCCACCACTGCCACCGCCCCGGGAATTCCGCCGGCTTTATCAATGGGTGCGGTGACGTCACTGTACGGGCCGCGCCCCCTCCCCCGACACCGGGGGCGGGCCCTCCTGCTCCTTAAAGTGACGGCGGCACCGCGAAGGGCTCGCGGAATCCTGAGCGCCCACCGGCAGCCGTGAGCGGAGACACGACGCCGCTGCCCCCTCACCGTACACGCGGGGTTCCACCCCAGCACCCCACAGACACAGATCCTTGACACAGGCGTCCCTCACGGACACAGTAAGACACGCAGAGACGACTCCTCATCTCCCTTCCCTCTCTCCAGGACAAACAGAGCCCTCTCCCCATACACATCTGTAGATGCACCCCACTCACAGGATGCCTCCCCTCGCAGCGGTGACCAACTCTTGTCATACAATCGTCTGGGGACACCACGCCTCCACCCCACGGAAAGGCTGTGGCCAGGGTGGGATTTCACCAGGTGTTTGCTGCAGACCCGAGTTCCCCCCTTGCCAAACCTGGGTGCAGACATCCCCCATCCTCAGACCCCCTCCGTCTGTGCTAGGGAGAGGGATCACAGCCCATCCAGGTGGGACACTTGGGATGTAGAGGACAGTGGAAAATGCACAGTTCTGTCTGGGATAACCCCTGGCTAGGTGCCCCTTGGCCATGTTTTGCCCCAGGCCCATGCTCCAATGATTCTCAAACAAACCCAAAATGCCAGTTCAGTCGCCTGTGGCTGCTCATCTGAAGGACTGTCTTGATGGGGACCTCCATCCTTACCCCTTGGCACCTGGGTACCCTGTCTTTGGCTTCCTGGAAGAGTCTAAGAGTGGCCCTGGCTGTGGTGGCCTTATGTGAGGTGGTGGCCCGGCAGTGTGCCACAGCAGTGCTGCTCTGTAATGGCTGTGAGGAGGACACATCCCTGTGTCACCGAAAACGGGCCATAGGACACAGGACATCTGCCCTTTCCCGGGGGCATGGGAGCTGGCAGAGGTGGCCAAAACCCCATAGGTTCGTCCCAGTCCGGATCTTTGAGCAGCAGCATTGTGAGAGCCCTCCTAAAGCAAGTCTTGCTGCCCTTCCACTGCTCCACACCACACACAGTGTGTCCCTTGCTCTCTGACTCAGTTTCTCCATCTGCACTCCCAGGACAGCTGAAGGAACTGCTGCTTCATCTGCTCCTGAAAACACTGAGGGTTTGCTATGAGGACTCCCAGCCAAACTGCCCTTGCTTCAAGCATATCCCCTGCAAGGGGAATGAACCTCCTTGTTGGCTGCAAGGAAAGAAAATGGGCAAACCTGTCTGCAGGGAGAGAGGAAATAAGCAGCCACATCTGTCAGATTTTTAAAGCTTTTTTGCAGAAGAAATGTGTGTGAACTCACTACCTGGCAGCAAACATGTTCCAGCAGCAGGCAGGGAGGCCGCTGCCCCTCAGGAATCCTGCCAGTTTCCACCGGGGCCCCAGGGAACTCTGGGGCACAGACAACATCACAGGGCAGCACTGGTTTTCCAACGGAGGCCCCAGTTCAGGGCTGCGGGGAGCTCCACAGAGAGAGCTGAGTCAGCATCTGGGGTTAGCATGTGGGTGAAGGCACCCAGAGGCGTGGGGAGGTCCCGGGGTGCCAGGCAGGCAGGAAGAGGAAAAATCCTTGTGTGGCATGCTCTGGGATCCCCCGCAGAGGCACAGCAGGGACAAGCAACGGCCAAGAGCTGCCAGTTCTGCTCCTCGCTGGCTCTTGGGCTGGGGTTAGGGGCACAGACTCCACCACAGCCCACATCTCACCCAGGCTGGGACACCTCCGGTGCTAGAACACCTTTCCAATAGGGATGGAGGGTGGCAACAGCCCTCCCACCTGCAGCTGCAGTCCACAGTCATGCAGAGCATTGTAGCTGGGGACTTTGCCATCACCACACTGGGGCGGTGGGAGGAATCATGGTTCAGCATCAACATCCTGCCTTGGCCTGGGGAAGGGAAAGCTCTGGAGTGACCTACTGCATGCCTGTAGCTATTTAGGTGGTGTTAGAGGAAAAGTGAGACTCTCTGAGGAGGCGTACAGTGAAACCAGGTCTGACACAGGTTGCATCAAGGGAAATTCCATCTAAATGTTAGGAAACATTTTTCCCCTGCTATAATGGTAAAATATTACTGGTGGCTATGGGTTGTGGGTTCTCCATCCTCCGCAGTACCCAGACCTGTCCCCAGCTTGGTCCCCCACAATGTTGTCCCACCGTAACAGACAGGGGTGCAGGAAGCACCATGGGATGGAAGTGACAGCCCTGACCCTTCCCTCACACTCTCACCAGATGAGCTGCTGCAAATCAGCTGAAGAGGAGGAGGAAGACGGTGGCTGGTCCCTTGGGCGAGCTGAGGAAGGAAACACCAGCACTGGCTCCAGCACCAGCAGAGGCCATGCTGCCCCAGGGGCTAGCTGTAGAGGGGAAGTTGCAAATCTGAGCAAAGCTGCCTGAAGAAGAGATAAAAAGGAGCCGGATCCCTCCAGATTAGGCAAGCACTTGGATGCAGGGTGGTATGGGAAATGTGAGCGCTGGAATGTTCCCCCTGGGAGGCAGAATGCTGCCCAGAGAGCTCTCAGAGTGCGGAAGGCTGTACCCTAAGTGGGTTTTATCATGCTCCAGCACCTTAGTACCAGCTCAGGGCTGTGTCACCAAGTCCAGAGCACCCAGAGAGGTGGCAGTCTTCACCTCCTGCCACCCATCAGGCCTCTGCACTGCTGCAGGCACCACCCTTCCCACAAAGGCCTGAATGGCTGTTTCCTGCTTCCCACCCCAGCAGCCAGGATTTTGGCCAGCCCCACTTCCCTCCCCACTCCATGTTGTCTCAGCCATGCTGCCCAGCAGAGATCCCTGGTGTGAGGTTCACTGTGGCAGCATTTGCCACAAAGCACCAGGATGGTGCAGTCCTGCTGCCAGAACTAACCACTCTGACAGAGTTTGTGAGTATGAGAGAGACCCAAGCACGGTGCATGGGTCATGGGCTGTGGATCTGTGCCAAGGGGAGATGCTTCTCTCCCACTGAGTGCTGGAGAGCCGTGGAACAGATACGTGAGGGCAGTGCCCAAGGTGCCATTTCTGAGCCAGGAACCAGAAGTTAAATAAAGCAAAGAAATTCCTGAAGCCTGGTATCTTCTCAAACATGACTGCAGCACTCAGGATAGCATAAGTGGCCCAGGGCAGACAAGAAGCAACTAGGGTGTCCCAGGCTGAAGACAGGCCACCAGAGCTTTGCTCTACTACAGCACCCCACTGGGTTGCAGCACTGCAGTCATTTGGAACAGGTCCCTTCTCACTCACCTCCCACTGTCACCTAAGCAAAGTGTTGTTGGTCTCATGCTGTGTGCTTCCACTTACCTGGTTCACACCATGACGGGCACACGTAAACTTTCATGGAAATGCAACTTCCCTCTGACATCACTCTTCCTGTGGACTGTGGTGCTCCTCCATTCTAGGACTTTAATGGGATGGGAGGAAGTTGTGTCTCAGTGATGGAGTCAGAGGCTAGACCCTTTGGTCCCCATCCTGCAAGCAACTGTCCACCCTGCATCTTCTCCCCAGTGGGACTGAAAGTCACATTGTGTGCAGAGGTTTTGGAGACCAGCCAGGCAGAGTTCTCTCTCCATCCCTAAAGAGCCAGCCTTGACCCTCTCCAGGGACTTGGGGAGGTTATACTGGAGTACGGGTGTGGGGGCTGAAGGAACAGGTATCTTGTGAGGAGTGCAGAGGGAGGTGGAGGGGCTGAAGAACCAGGAAGCGAACAGTGCTTCTGGCGGGTGGAGGGATAGTGAAGGACTAGAGGGCTATCATTTATGGTGGGGGAACAGGAGAAGGGGGACAACTGTAGGGCGCCGGGGTCATGGATGTTTTGGGGACTGGCACGGCACAGCGCGGCTGAGGGTCGGCTTGTGACGGGAGCCCGGTGAGGGACCAGGGGCCGGCCCGGGGCGGGGGGATGCGGCGGGACCGTCCCGCGGCGAGGCGGAGCCGGCGGCCGCACGGCAGGGAGCGGAGCGGGCGCGGAGCTGCCCCGGAGCATGGGCGCAGCGGCGGCAGGTGAGCCCAGGCAGGGCACCCCGCGGGGACACGACACAAGCCCGGGGGTCGCTCGCTGCTCGCCGGAGCAGCGAGACGTTGGGTGCGAGACAGCCCCGGGGCCGGGGCGGGGGGGTGGTAGGGGCGGCCGCGGGAGGTGCCTGCGGAGGGTGTTGCGGGGACCCGAGTCTCTTCTCTGAGGTGGGTTGTCACCTGGGGAGGAGAGGTTACCCTCTCGCCGTGGTGGGCTGGTCGTGCTGGGGTGCCACCTGTCTCCTCTCCTCTCCCTGCAGGCGTGGGGCTGGGAACAGCGTCCCTGTGGGGCAGCCTCCTGCTTGCTGCCGGCCTTGCTCTTCACCCGGCACCGCAAAGCTGCAACTGCACCGAGCCCATGGTCTTCCAGGCTTTCAAGGAGGCTCCACTCCCAAAGAGTTGCTGCCTCAACTTCACTGGATCCAACATCACCCACCTGGACTGGGGTGTGCTGGTAGAGGTGCAGGGGCTGCAGGAGCTCTATCTCTCACACTGCAGCATCATGGATATCAGCAATGCACAGGGAGACCCCCCTGCCTTGGAGATCTTACACTTAAGTCACAACCTGCTGGAAAGTCTCCCTGGAAGCTTTCTGGAAAATGCCCCTAATCTGAAGATCCTTTATCTGGATAGCAACCAGCTCCATGATTTACCCAAGTCCTTCCTGAAAGCATCCAGCCAGATCCAGGAAGTCTACCTGGGCTTCAATGCCCTGAGCTTCCTGCCTGCCAGCCTCCTGAAGCCATCTCTGCTCCTGCTCCAGCTCTCCAACAACAGCTGGGACTGCAGATGCACTTTACTCAGCAACCTGGAGGGTTGGCCCAGCCTGACTGCTGAGGTTATCTGCTATACGCCAAAGCAGTACCGAGGTGTGGACCTCCAGAGCATTCCCCGAGAGGAACTTTGTCACTCACACAGCCTAACTGCACTTTTCATCTGTCTGCCCTCTTTCCTCATCCTTGCCAGCATTGCCTGGTGCTTCTGCAAGCAGAAGAGAAAAACTAACTACAGCCTTCAGAGCAGGTCCCAAAGCCACCCAGCTAGGGCAGAGAGATGCAATGCACCAGAGCCTGCAGAACCCCACCACTATGTCCCCTATGAGCTGCCAGCCGCTCCCTCTAAGACTGAGAAGAAGGTGCTGCAGGGGAGGCAGGCCCTGCTTCAGCCTTCTGCCGACCTGCTGGAGAGCAGCAAAGACCTGTATGAGGAGGTGGAGATCCAGGTGGGATCCCTTGGCAGCTCCCAGGTGCCAGCCCATGAACAGCATCAGGGCCTGCAGTCAGGCAGGCAGAACACTCCAGCATGGAGGGCAGAGGAGCTGGGATGCAGTGAGCCACAGGTGGATACTATGAGTGTGAGCGAAGTCCTGAAGGACTCTGCCGATCGGGAGAAGATCTACATGAGTCAGTCGACCAGCTATTACAACCTGGTACCTGGCATCGAGCTGGAGGACTCGGACAACCTGGAATATGAGAACATTGACCTGCACTGATGTTTGGCCTGGGGTTGTATCTGGGACACACAGGGACGATGGCAGGGGCTGGGAGGTAGTGGAAACCAGCAGAGCAGGAGAGGCATGAACTGTCCTGCTGTCTTACAGTGACTGTTTCCAAAGCTGCCTCTCCAAATTGCCATCCCTTCCCCTGCACTACCCCATGCAGCCCTTGCTTCTTTTGTGCTGTGGCTGGGCAGGGGCTGCAAGGGTGCTTTGGGCACTGGGGACCCTACCACAGGCTGACGGTGTCTGGGGACACGTAGGGTGGCCGTGCCTAAGGATGGATACGTAGAGGAGGTGGAGCTGGTTTTGAGGACAAAGTGACAATACTACGTGTGCCAGACCTACTGCTCTGGGCTTTCATCCTGTCTTGCTGGAGCCAGATAATATTTAGTATGGACCTGCTGCTCCCCAGCCCACAAAGAACAGCATCTGGGGACATGAAATGGAGCTTTCTCTGCCTACATAGTCTGTGGAGGGTGTCATGCATGGATGGGCTGCCTTGGGCTGTGCCCCCACTGCATGGCACAGGAGCTTGAAACAGTGGGTAGACAAGTGTTGCTGCATGTCTGGGTGTGCGTGCACATGCATGTGCAGTGATGAAGTCCTAAAAACTGAGGCTGACATATGGATGCTTCTTTCTTCTGCTGAGAAACTGCAGATACCCAGCTTCTTGTGGGAGATGCAGAGAGAAACACGCCTCTCGGCTTTTTGCCCATGACTTGGACAACCTTGGACAAAAAGCCACTAAGTTGGATAACAACAGGTGTCTGCTTCAAAAAGATATCTCTGATGCAGCTGAATAATATGGACGTGAACTCACCTGCAGAGTCAGAGAGAACATGTGTTGTCTTTCTGCAGGAGCCTGTCTATCTGCGGACGGGCTGTCACAGCTTCTTTGGTGGATGGAGCCTTCAGCGGCAGTGGGACAGAACAAATTGAATTGGGGTAATGGATTTGATTTGGAATCTCTTGGATATAGTCTTTGACACATTTGGGTGGGTCTGTCTGGTCCTGTGGATATTTCCTCTACCCCTGGGTTTCTTGCTGGGATGTTTCTGGCTGGAGGTTTTTCATTTGCTTCTTTGACCACTGACTATGCTACTTCATTTTTGCATTACCCAGAGATAGGTAATAAAATGAGCATTTGTCTTCTGCTGATGGCTGTGTTCCTTTGGTTGGGCTACAGAATAAAACAAGGGACTGTGCATGGCTGAGGGCGAGCGAGTGGGTGAGGTGCACAAACACACACTGGGAGGCACCGGAGTGGGCCCCTCAAAGCCTCCCCTACCCCATGTGCTGCCAAGCCCTGCAGGATGCATCTCTCAGTAAGAAATAAATAATCTTAGTGCTGGCAGCGTGGCTCCATTCCTGTCTCAGTGGGGTGCAGTGACGGGGAGCCAGCTGATAGGATGTGGTGCCATGCAGGGGTGAAGGACTTCGCTCCTACCCCACTTCCCCTCACATGCCCGGGGTGATGTCCCAGCATGAGCCTCATTCAGCAGGCTTTGCCACTGCAGCAGAGCCAAGCTGGGTACTGGCTCAGGGTACGCAGAGCCTCTGCCTTCTGCTATGACTCATACCCTGGGCAGGGATGGTGTCAGCCTGCTGTAAACACTACAGTTCCTGGCTAGGCCAGGGACTTACCTGGCTCCTGGGAACTGGGCAAAGGCAGGGGGTTCTGTAAATCACCCTCCTGCACAGGCAGTCTCACCCATGGGTGCTCCAACCCTTCTCCAGAGATGGGGAGACACAGGCACCCTTGGGCTCTGTCCCTGCTGCCCAGAGGGACATCTCCCAGGCTGGAGGCCCCAGCAGCCACCCCTTTTCACTGGAGCAGTCCTGGTCCTGGGCCCAGCGCTGTGCCGAGGCAGGAAGGGAGGGAGCCGGGCAGGGCAGGACGCGGTGCTCTGGCTGCGAAGGAAGTGACATTTCCTGTGGAGCGCTGCGAGGCCTCTGGCAGCCCGTGGCGGGAAGAGCCCCAGGCCCCAGCAATGCTGAGTCCCAGCATGGGCCACAGAGGGTAGGTCCGCCAGCCCTTGTGGTTATTTCCCACTGGTTTACGTCCAGCTAGAATTTTAACTTTCCTGCTCCCTCCTGGACCCTGGGAAAGTGACCTATTGCCAGCCTCTAAAGCGCTTCTACCACCCTGCCAGGCCGGACAGCCAGGGGATCCCAGTACACCCCAGTTCACGCCATCTCTCAGGGACAAGAAGGGACTGAGAACTGCCAAAGCGCTGAGTCATGCCATCCCTAGGGGCTGCAGCCTGATCCACAGCAAACAGCTGGGCAGCAGTGGGTACATTTTTCACTGGTGCTCCAGAATATCCCACAGCTCCATTCCCAAGGCCCTGTTCCCAGGCTGACACGGACAGTGCAACCCTCCATCCTTTCCTCTCCAGCTCATGAAGCTTAAATTCAGCCAGTGTGGCTGCAAAGGGAATGACTCAAACTGCCCTGCTCAGTCCTGCCCAGCTCCAGCTTCAGCACTCACAACCCCATTCAAAACCTCTGGCCGTGGGCAACAGCAGGAGGCGTAACAGCCCCAGAGACCCCTGTTCCCCAGCCCTGACAGCCCCTGTCCATCATAGGAGGGCTCAGCTGTGTGGACTCATATAGGGATACTGGAGTGGAAGAGGCATAGTCAGGACAGGAGGCTGCAGGCAGGGAATGGTCAGTGGTGGGGGCAGTTGTAGGATGGGCAGAGTGGCTGTATGGGTGATCCTGCTGATGGGCTGGAGTGTGTGGGATCCAGTGTATGTCCCCAGGCCCTGCAGTCTGGACAGCAGCGGGAAGCCCAATTCTCCCCAGTTTAGGAGACTTTTTCCACCAGGATGAGTCCTCTGCTGAGCCCTTTACATCATGGCCACAGATGCTGAGGGGAGTGCAGGGTGCAGGACTGGGACTGGAGAAAAAGAAGGCAAGTGCTCCAGGGTGGCAACAGCACAAGGTAGCTTTTTCTCCTGGGCCAAATTACAGTGAGCTAACAGCAAATCCCCCCTGGGAGCATGCTGCCCAGCCCCTGAAGGACTAGGGGCTGCACTTGGCAACAGATTTTCTGCTGGGGTGGGAACGTGGCCTCCTGGAGCTGCTACCTACCTGCAGATGCATTGGGCTGGAGGTGGTGTTGCTGGGCACCCACTGGAGGATGGCACTGTCCTAAACCCCCTGCCATGCTTCCTCCACATGTAAGAATGTGGAGGAGAGCCATCCCATGGAGTTCTCACTGAGCACACTGCATATCCAGATACCTCTGCTCATCTACTTCTTCATTGCTGCATCCTCTGCTATCAGAAAAAATTTTGGCCAGGTCAGCCAGCTTAACCCCACGTGTGGTGTCCCTGTGCAGACGGTGGCTTCCCCTCTCCTTACCTCAACCACTTCCAAGATCCTGGGTTGGAGGCCCACATGGAGGAGGCAAAGGATGAGGAGAGGCAGGCCAGGGAGGCTACTGCACCTGGCAGTCACCTGGGCAGAACCCACTGCTGGAGGGCTCCAAATCAGAGAAAGGACCTGCTACTGATCCAGGTGAAGGTACCATCTGGTGACAGCACCAGGGCAGGCCTAGCCAGCTGTAAGCCTGAGCATCCTGAAGTTGCTCCAAAAGCACTCGTGTCCCAGGCACAGAATAGTTAACCACACCCCAAGGCACTGCCAGTGCTGACCACAAAGCTTGCTGTCCCTGGATGCCCCTCGCACCTCCTGTCCAGCAGGACACTGCCAGGTCTTTTGCCATCCAGCCCTGTACAAAGATGGGTTGTCAGGCTGATGGGAAGATGCCACTGGGTTTGGGCAGCGTAAACTGCAGGACTCAGCCCATCAGTGTGATGATGCCACAAACTTGCCACCGGCCAGGTTCCGCTGTTCCCATGACCTGGTGCAGGTTTTGAGGCAGACAGTCCAGAACCCAAGCAAGGGACAAAATGAGAGCATTAGTTCTGCAGAAAAGCACTGTGACGGAGACGTCCACCTCACCAGATTAATAAAGCTATTGCCAACCTCATCTTTGAGTTCTTCCTTGTTGGTACAAATATCCCCAGCAGTGAGACAGCAAAAAATAAGGGTTTTGATTTTTTTGAGTGTACACCTTCTTCTGGGACAGAAATGGGACAGGCCCAAGGACTGAGACTGCTGACAGTTGTGAGGTGTTATGTCAAGTGATGCATCCAGAAAAAAAACCTGAAAGATGCCTTCAGTCCCTACAGGACTTCTGCACTCAGACACCTGTTTCCTCTGAGAACAGCAGCAGAGATGTTAAAAAAAACCCCTTTCCCAAAGTCCCCCAGCTTCCTCAAAAAAGGCAACCCCACTCCTCTTCCAGGCTACTGCTGGGCCTGTTAAACTGCAACCACAAGGTTATTCTCAGGGTTTCACTCTTGTGCAAATACTCCAAAGACTGTAGAGGCAAGTGGGCCACTCCACAGCAAGAAGCACCACTCAGCACAAGAGACCTTCCTTGGGTTGCACTGCTGAGTGGGAAGCAGCTTTTAAAACACTCGGCCCTTGCAGCTACCTGCAGATCTGATCTTGCACCATACTGCTGCACTTAGCTGCAGTCCATCTCCTTCTGGCTCGATTTGCTTCCTCCCTGATGAGTACATCTGTGCAGATCCATGGGCCAGCTGCCATCATCCCATTCCCCTGTCACACCTACAGCACAGCTTGGGTGGGCAATAGAAGCCCACGGGCTGTCGTCCTCAGAGCAGTAACTTCACAAGGGCCTGGCAATGAATTAGCCATAGCCCTGCTCATCCAGGGCTGGGTTTACAGCTCCTGCTATGACATCAGGCTGACACTTGCTCCATTTCTCTACTTGCTCAGTTTCTCCATCTGTGCAAAGTCTCCCAGAAACACCCTGAATCATGTTTGCACTCTGAGGCAGGTAAGAACATAGAATACAGTCAAGAGGAAGCAGCTGTGACATAATGCATTCCTCCCAAGAGCCTTTATAGCTTCTGCCCCACCCCTCTGGAATGTGAGCATTGCTGGAGAGCGGAGAAAGTTTACCCCAGATCACTATGGAGAAGGAATGTGCTAGTGCAAACGTTCCACCCATCTCAGGTACCCCTGCCAGGTACTCCAGAAGCATGGCCTATTGCACCGGTGGGGCATGGCTCCACTGCCAGCATCCACATGACCCTTCAACAATGGGTTCAGTTTCAAACCTCTTACTGTAAGAACACTGAGGTGCTGGAGTGGATTGAAAGGGCAGTGAAGCTGGTGAAGGGTCTGGAGCACAAGTCCTGTGAGGAGTGGCAGAGGGAACCGTTTAATGTGGGGAAAAAAGGAGGCTGCTCTCTACAACTACCTGAAAGGATGCTGTAGTGAAGTGGTGGTCACACTCATTTGCCAAGTAACAAGCAACAGGACAAGAAGAAACAGCCTCAATCTGTGCCTGGGAGGTTCAGACTGGATATTATCAAAAATGTCTTCATTATCAGACATTGGAACAGACCGTCCAAAGGGGTGGTGGAACCACCCTGGAGGTATTTAAGATACACAGATGTGGCAATGAAGGACATGGTTTAGCGGTGACCTGGACGTGCGGGGTCAACGCTCAGACTAGGTGACAGTCCCTTCCAACTAAAAGAATCCTGTGATTCTGTGACCAAAGCTGCAAGATTGCTGACACACTTAGGAGGGTGTTAACTGTGCTACTGCTGCTATCAGCTGGCCTGCACCATTTCCCAAGGTGTTTAGCATGTCTCCACCTACAGCACAGCACGATCCTCAGTGAGGCACTGCTTGCGACACCTTAGCAGACCAGCACCTCCTGCTGCCGCGCTGCAGGAAACAACAAAACCACCAAGTAACAAGTTCTGTGCACCAGGCAATCCACATTTTAAACTACTACCTCTGCTTGGAGCAAGATGATCATGGAGTCTTCAGCTCAGAGCCTAAACTGGTGAAGCTGGGGCCGTAGGCAGCCTGCCTCTCTGCAGAAGGCTCATACGAGTAAAGCAGGCTTTTGTAAAATCATGGGAGATGGGGGAAGCGTGCAGTTTGTTCTCCTGGCAGGCAGCACAATGAGCAAGTCTAGCCAGTCTCCATGGCCAGGTGGGCTCCCAACTTCACCCCAACACCCCCACGAAGCACGTGGCAATTAGATGCCGAGATCACATGCTCCAAATCATCTGGCGAAGCTTTTGTTCACCACAGCTTTCCAATCCCACTACAAGCAACAGAATGCTGGAGTTTGTACCCAGCTATCGAAAGGGACAGACCATGATGAGCCTGGCCCTTCTGCTAGAAGGAATTAATCTTGCACTGGAATGAGACCAAGGAGGTCAGAGAAGACCAGCTAGTCACTGAGCAGTGCAGCCAAGTTGGGTTTAAGGAAGATATGGGATCCTGAAGATCATCATACAATCTGTCATAGAGCATTGGGTGATGGCAAAGGGGCTGCTGGCCCATGCAGAAGACGTTGAATGCCTGATCTGGAAAGGCACAGAAGGTATCAGTTACTTTGGCCGTAAGTGCAAGTTCATCCAGACTTTCACACCCACAGAGCCTAAGAAACAGCACAGCAGCTGCAGAGCCACTCCTCAGCAATGGGGACCCTTTCCCCTCTGACCTCACTCCAAGAAAGCCCGAACTCTATCAGGGTGGACATCTGCATATTTCTCCTGCACAGATTTACAGCAGTGGAAATTCCACACGTTAGCCATGTCTGACAGCTCTTCTACACACACTTGGTCCATTGAGTCATCCTAGAAGCCAGGAAAATGATATTTTAGTCAAGATCACAGAGTCAGAGCTTGCCTGCAGACATGAAAGTGCTCAAGGATTCCAGCAGAGATGCTTCTTCCTTCACACTTTATCAGCAGGAGGAGCCAGCTGAGCCCCTCTACCCTGCTCACACAAATGAACACACAACCCCTTGCAACTGTAGTAGACTTCTGGTTTTATTCGTTCTCTCAGCAGAATAGTTTTTATTCTTTGATCTCTCACCAGAGCAGTTTTCATTTATTTGCCTTTTCTGGCCTTGATCTTCCTCAAGTAGAACTCCAATTCCTTGCCTTCCAACACATAGCCATCAGCTCGGCCACACTGCCCAGGTCTGGAAGCAATGCAGGCTGCAGAGAGAGGTCACCCAGTCACACAAGTTTAATAATTCACTTCCCAGTATATGCACTGAGTGAAATCACCAGTGCAGGCAGGCCATATGCAAAGGAATGCACGGGCAAGAGGCCAGTAACAGATACACTCATTCATGCGCTGGCTCCAGTGCCTTCCCCTATGGCACTGTGCCCTTGAACCTGCTCTGCTTGACTGAATCCCAGTGAAGTCCTCTTCAGATCTCCAAACTGTCATCGCTAAAGTTCAGCAGCAGAACTGGACAAAGGTTTCATCACCAGAAGACTTCAGAACACTGAACTACTCCCCAGAATTGGAAACCATCAAAACTATTAAGTGTTGGTAGGACATTTTTCTGACACACAGGCAGCTCATGAGTCTTCACTCACTTTGTGAGTGTCAAGCCCCATTTTTTTCTCAAAAGCTAATCGGGAGTGATCAGCTCCAGAAGCCTGGCCAGTACACAAACCAGTTAAAGCTCCAGAAATAATTTCCCCTTCCTGCCAGTAGTGGGTAACTCCAGAGAAGATGAAAGGTTACTCTTAAGACCCAAAAGATATTCCTACAGGTATGTGGAACACCCGACCACCTTCAGCATGTGGTTTGCTTTACTACAGCAAGTAGAACTTTAAATGATCCTAAGATGAAGAATAAGATCTACTCTCACCCTGTTTGTGCCCTGACTCCCTTATCCATGCCCATGTCAGTGCTGTCAGGGACTCACCAAGTAGCTTTCCTTGCTGGAACTGCTCCTCAAGAATACTTGCTATCTTGGCATTCTTCTTTCGCTCATCATATTTCTTCTGGATTTTCTTTGAACGCTTCTTGTTCAAGATTTCCTCCTCTTCAGCAGTCTAAAACCAAGACCATAAGTGAAGATAAGGAGAAGCACACGGCCCCTTCTGCTAGAGGGGGTGGTCCCCACCAACGTGAAGCAGATCCCTGTCTTCTCAGCACTGCACTGTTTCCCTAATAATGCCCGGTAGAGGTACAAGTATTTCAATCTCACAAAGTCAAGTGCTGCTCTTCCATTGAGGGCAAGAAACACCATGTTGCTTTCAAGTTGCTGCAGACAACCAAGTGCAGTGGTACTCATACACAAACTGAACTGCAAAGGTTTCCTTGATCAATCATTCCTCCAAAACAAGGGAAAACCCCTTCCCTCTTCAGAAATAACGTGCACTTGAGTGTGGTGCAGGCCTTGCCAGACACGTTACAGGCTGTGCTCAGGTAAGTGCACTGTTTTTAATACAAGGAGACAACCTTGAGCTCAGCCCTACACATGAGAGTTTAAGTATGTCCCAGTGGTCTGGGGTTTGGACTCAAACAAAGAATGGGTCTGGAGAGTTTAAAGACACTTAAAAACCATGTTAAAGTCCAGTTATCAGTCCACAGGTTTCTCAAAACAGTTATCTCCCAGCACAAGGACATGACCTGCAAAGTCTTCCTCAGCATACAAATTGTCATCACTTTCCATTCAGTAGCAGAACTGGACAAAGGTATCGTCATAAGAAGACCAAAGAGATCAACAGGCAGGTCCTTGTGCACAAACGGGTGTGATTCCCCAGAGAGAGAGAAGGATGATATCAAGCACTCCAGTAACAGAGCCAGACTTATTCTGGTTGCTGGTGGGAACACAGCACAGGTAACCAGTGTTATCACTCAGTGATGGGCACTCAACCCTGTTGTGGCAGGCACTGTCTACTCCCAATGGCTGCCTCTGGCAGGGCAGACCCCACTCTGCAAAGAGTCAAAAATGACAATGACAACCGTGGACGTACCAGTTTGGCTCCCTTCTTGCGTCCGAGGGGCAGGGCATAGTGGGATTCATACCACTGCCTGTACGGGGTGCTGTCAACAAGGACGATGCAGTTCTTCACCAGGGTCTTTGTTCGCACCAGTTCATTGTTGGACGCATTGTACACGACATCGATGATCCTGGTTTTGCGAGTGCAGCCTTTCAAAAGAAGTTAATGAATTCAAACCTACAGGGATCAGACATCTAAGAGAATAGACTCCACAGTACTTCCCTCACACTCACCACCCTATCAAAGACTGTCCTGACACTGAATTAAATTTAAGTAAGAGATGTATCTATTTTTCATCAGTCCTACTTCCTTTTGCTACAGCAGCAGCCTGCATGTCAGCACTGATTAAGCCCAGGTCACTGTACACAGAGTTCAACCCTGTAAGTTAGTGAATGACATTGTGTTGAACAGAACCCTTCTGCATCCCATACTAGAAACCACTTTCATAGGATGCAACTCCACCTTACCAACAGCTTGCTGTACCTTCATACAGAGCAGCTCTGACTGGGCACAGCCTCAAGTTACATGGTTCCCAGTTCGTAAGTCAGAAAATCCCACCTGGGAAATAAATCAGGACCCCACCTCTCATTTCTGTGTTTCCCACTTCCATTTAGAAATGTGGGAACATGAAAAAAATGCACATGCTCAGCTAACACTGTCCTAGGCACATGTCTTCTTAGATAGTCCTCAACACCTTCCTGTCTTGTACTGGGATCACCTAACTTTTAATCCCTCCCTCCACACCAGCATCATTTAGCATAACTATGACATTCCAATCACTGTGGACCCAGCAGACAACCAAGTTTCCTAAGGTCACATAAAAGTTATCACCATTAACACCTGGTTCTAACCCAGTCCATGAACACTGTTCAAACCCATCCCACAAATCCACACCAACACCACTCCTTTCTGCAGCAGTACCACATCCCCAGCTGTGAAAGCCTTCTCTCTTCCAACACATCAGGTTCACCACAGACTCACATTCCGATCCCCACGAGAAGTTGCCGACATCCAATCGAAGGGCACGATACTTCTTATTTCCACCACGAACTCTCACCGTGTGAATTCGGCGCGGGCCAATCTATGATCAGAACCAAATACCAGCGTGCTGTTGGTGCCCAAATGCTGCACAACTCACTCAGGAGCCCACACAAGGCCCCAGCTCAAAGGCAACATGGTCAGTGTAACTATGACAAACCCAGCATTGGCAGATACCTTAAGTGACTAAAACAGTCGATTGTATCTACCTAAGGTGAAAATTTCATCACTCCAATTGCCTTTTCTTTCAAACATGTGCTACTGCTTTCCACGGGCACAGGAGAACGCAGTAACTTTTAAAGAAGTGGTAACAGAGGGAACCACTTGCAAAGCACAGTGCATCTCTAACAGCAAACAGCAAGCAACCTCAGTTTGAAAACTCAACTGCTGATCACCCCCAAATCACCCACCTTTGTATTGGCAGGAGGCCGTCCCAGCTCATACTTTCTCTTCTTGTGGTAGGGCTTCCTCTTGCCCCCAGTCTTGCGGCGCTTGTGCCAGTTGTCTCTGGAGATACCTGAGTGGGGAGCAGCACGGTCAGAGCATGGTACGAAGCACACCTGGCCATGGCAGGGCAAGGTTCTGAGTCCTCAGCTCTCCAAGGTTGGTATCCGCACAGAGCACTCAGCCTTATGCAGCAGTCAGAGAAGCTTCATCATTGATACTCAGATCTGCCCCGGCCTCCCCTCCAGAAGAGCAGTACAAGGCAGACAGGCCTCCGCGTCTACATCAGATTTGAAAGCAGCATCCCAACCTACCTCATGTGGCAAGGACCCGTCCCAAGCTCCCAAGGGCGCTACAGGAGACACCCTATGTTACCATGTGTTACTGCAGAAGAGTATCGCCACGTGTCTCAGGGGTCTATGTGCTAGACCCCTGAGAGACACACCAACAAAACTCCCTCCTCCCACCGTTCTGGGTGCTCCATACGGGCATCGCCACCGCCCTGCATTCCCCCCTTTCTAATACAGTCCTAACCATGCAGGTCAGGACAGGCGCACCCACACCCCACGCCGCTCACTGGGTTCCCAGCAAAAATTATCCAACCTCAACCGCTTGATTCCCCGCAGGAAACGCTCCCTCCACAGCCCCTGTACTCCGCGCCACAGTCCAGTATCGGAGATCAGCTGCGCAGCCCGCCCCCTCCTTTTCCCCCACCCGCCGCCATGTTGGGTCTGGTCACCCTCTCACCGCCTACAGCTCGACCTCTCCGCTACCACCCCCCACAGCAGGCAGTGTGGGCAGGCAGCACGTCCCGCCGTTCCCCGGTAATAGGCGGGAGCAGGCGGCGGCGGTGCGATGGGCGGATGGTGGCGGATGGCAGCCGGGCCCAGCAGCAACTCCACTCACCCATAGTGCGGCCTTGGCGCAAAGAGGCGGGGCCTAAGCTCTCGGGAAGGCTTGGCGGGGCGAGCTCTCGCGAGGTCGTGACGTCAGTGTGCCGTTAGCACAGAGTGCACGCTGCTGCCTAGCGACGTGACGGCGGTGCTTTTCAATCATTGACCNGATAAAAGAGGTGGAGCACCTCCCTTATGAGGAGAGGCTGAGGGAGCTGGGTCTCTTTAGCCTGGAGAAGAAGAGACTGAGGGGTGACCTCATTAATGTCTACAAATATTTGAGGGGTGGGTGTCAGGAGGATGGCACTGGGCTGTTCTTGGTGTCATGTAGTGATAGGATGAGGGGCAATGGTTGTAAGCTGGAACATAGGAGGTTCCACATCAACCTGAGAAGGAACTTCTTCACAGTGAGGGTGACGGAGCACTGGAACAGGCTGCCCAGGGGGGTTGTGCAGTCTCCCTCACTGGAGATATTCAAGACTTTTCTGGATGTGTTCCTGTGTGACTTGGTTTAGGTGATCCTGCTGTTGCAGGCGGATTGGACTAGATGATCTTTCGAGGTCCCTTCCAATCCGTAATGATTCTATGATTACATGATTTTCTTAGTGGGGGCACCATCTTACCCTGTAAGGAAGCTGCTGCTAAGTTTCTCGTAATTATTTTTGTGCTTTTCTTATCTCCTGTGTTTTTCTCATTTAAAAATTGTATCACTGTTCCAGTTTAGCCATTACTCTGTAGCTTAGTCCACGAGTTTCTCACTTTGACTCTTTCAGTTCTTTCCCCCCCAAACTTACTGGGGCCCGAGCTGCGCAGTGCTCAGGTGCTGGTTGAGGTTAAACCACAGGCCCTCCCGGTTCGGTTGGGGAGAACCGAGGACCTGCTGTGGTGCCGAACCCGGTCCTCGTGCGCACAACAGAGCTGGGCCCAGCCTGCCAATTTGCCACCTCAGCCCCTGTCCCTTTGGCCTGTGTCTCATTAGTCAGCGTCTCTTTTGCTTGTGTCCGTCTAGCCCATGCTTCATTATCTCCTGTCTCTTTAGCCCGTGTCCCTGTAGCCCTTAGACCACTAGCCCGTCTTTCTTAACTCGTATCCCTCCAGCCCGTCTCTTCACGCCGTATCCCCGTAGATGCTCATTAGCATCGGGCTGTTTTGCATACCCAGGGTGCACCGCGCTCCGCCCCGATATTCGCCGGTGGCGGCCGCCGGTCCCAGCGTCCCGGTGTCACAGTTTCTCAGCCGAGAAAGGCTGGGCCGGGCCGGGCCGGGCCAGGCTGTTGCAGGAGCCGCGGGATCGGGCGAAAGGTTCGGTCGCCCTGAGCTATGGGGCGCGGGCCGCGCGGGCGGTTGTCCGGGGCTGGAAATGAAGTTATACTCTGGTTTCTCTTCAGATCGTATAAATCTTTCGCCTTTTACTAAAGATTTCCGTGGAGAGGAACAAGCACGAGTGTCGATGAATTTTTTGAGGCTCCACTTCGGTGGAGCTGACCCTTTATTAGTTCAAAAATAGATATAATGCCTTTATAGTAAGTTGTGTATCCGAAGCAATCTGCTGCTCTTTTACTCTGTCTCATGACTTCTGAGGCCTTTGCTTCGTGTCACGCGTGATCTTTGTGCATGCTCTATTTGCTCCGGCGAGCGCGACCCCTACCTAACGCCGTGAGACCGCGCTGCCGCCCCTGGCCCGGCTCTTTGGTCCCCTGATGACCGCCGGGAGCTGTAGGCCGACAGAGCTCTGGGTGGGCTCGCAGGGCACGCCGGGAGCTGTAGGCCGCGGCCATGTTTCCCGGTAGGCCCCGCGGCGCGCGGGGTTTAAATTGGTGGCGGTTGCGCAGGAAGGTTCTGTCGCGGGGACGTGACGGGACTCGCCGTTGCTGGTCTCTGTTCTTGCACCATGGGTTCTCGAGTCGACCGCCGTGTGTGCGCGGGCCTTGTCGTTAACATCAGGCGGAGTAACGGTAAAGGGTGGAGTTGGGTGTGGGGTATTGGCGGGGCCCCTGCCGCAGGTCACATCTCAACGCCGGCATCTTCCAGGTTCGATCCATAAGGCGACTGTGAAGACTGTGAACGCGGAACAGTGCTCCGTGTCTGTGGAGTGGTTGGAGGATGGCGTTGTCAAGGGTAAAGAGGTGAGTACGGGCTCGTCTGCTGCCCCGGTGCCCGGGATGGGGTGCGCGCTGGGTCCGTTCTCTGCTCGTTTTGGTGACCTTGCTAAAGGGATGAAATGGCCGTGCAGAGAGGTAGGAGGTGGGAGTCGCAGTGGTTATATACACGTACACTACACGTACATACTTACGTGCACTTGTGTTTCACACAGCCCGCATGGACGTGCTTCTAAGTAAATGCACTTTCTAATTAGCATCTTAGAAGTTCCACTTCTTCTGTAAGGACAGGTTGGGGTAATGAGGGCTGCTTAGCTTGCAGAAGAGATGGATCTGGGGATACTAGGCCTTCCAGGATCTGAAGGGGATCTACAGAAAAGCTGGAAAGGGCTTATTTACAAGGGACTCTAGTGATAGGACAAATGGGAATGGCTTCAAACTCAAAAAGGGTAGATTTAGATTAGATCTTGAGAAGAAATTCCTTACTATGAGGGTGGTGAGACACTGAAACAGCTTGCCCAGAGAAGCTGTGGTTGCTCCAGCCCTGGAAGTGTTCAAGGCCAGTTGAACACTGGGCAGCCGGGTCTACTGAGAGGTGTCCCTGCCCATGGCAGGAATGTATGACTTAAATTCTCTTTATGATCTCTTGCAACCTAAACAATTCTGTGATTCTCTGTTGGGATGTGGCATCCCTGCATTTTACAGAAGATCACTTACTTGTTTTTGTTCTTTATATGGGTTCTTATTTTATCAATGTAATTGAAAAGCTAATGGAGGACTCAAGAACTTCCTGGCGTGGTGCTTGTGTTGTTTGGTTAGGTGAAGTCTAGTGCAGACAGCTGCAATATTGGAGTTTCTATGTTTGTGTACATTCAACCTCTTCTGCAGCATTAGGTTTTGAAAACTGAGCTGTGACACTTGCAGTCTTTTGTGCTGCTGCCTGCCCCATCACTCTGCCAGAATGCAGGGAATGCAGGATTATGACCTCACCAGAGGGTCAGGCAGGAGGCAGTAGTCAGACTTAGGGTGAAATTGCTGGTGACAGCAAGTGAAAACTCGTGTGAATTGACCTGTGGATTAAATACTGAGTCCTTCATTTCCCAAAGTCTAAGCAGCTCTTTGAAGTTTATTTCAGTAAGTGTATTGCACGGTAAACACTTAATGCTCTCCTGCTGCAGAATTCAGGATGCAGCTGAGATTTACTAAGATTAGCAGTAGGAGATTAAAGCAGTTGATGCCAAATGTGCTTTGCCCATCTCTTCAAAAGTGCTCTATGTCACCTGCGGAGCTGCATGGTGTTTGCCGGGTGAGGGTGAATACCCTAACTAGTGCACTTCTAGCATATTTGCCTGTACAAGACTACTCAAATGGAATATGAACCACTGTTTTGCTGTTCCAGGCAATTGTAACTAACACTTGACAAGTAGCAGTCATGTTTGTTTGTCTGTACTAAACGATGAGTTTAAGGAAAAACAAACTCTAACCAACTGTTAAGTGGGAGCAGCAATAAGCCACTCTGTAAAATCCTGCTTTTGCTCTTGTAGATGGATTTTGACGATTTAATAAAAGTAAATCCTGAATTAGAAGACAGACCTGATACAGATATAAAGGAGAACTTTCCTTTGCAAGGGAATATAACTGTACAGGTAAGTGCTTTTAAAGTGATTTAGTCTCTCCTAAGCATCAGCTGCATAGGTCTTGGTATAAATAATACCCTCAGCCTTAAGCGTGGGGTCTCTAACTTGTCTAACTGAAGGATAAAATATTTTGGTCAGAAATTCTTGTTGTATTGATAGTGTTTTGAAGTGCCTGGCTAGGTGTTTGCAGCTTACTCTGATTACTTTTCATTTTTTCGTTGTTTTAGAAACAGGAGCGTAGAACAACCCTTTCAAGAATTCCTGCTCCACGGAGAGGTAAGAAAAATGCTGGTTTTTTCTGCTATGCCCCTGTAAAACAGTGGTGGTCTTTCATTGTAGCCATAATCTTCAGCACATCTTAAGGCTGCTTATTCTAGCAATAGTGTAGTGTTAAAACTCAACATTTTGGACTCCTGTATTAAGGAACTTTGCTGCTGTCCTGTTCCTGTGAGAATGCGTTTGATTTCCTGCAGTGTTGCTGCAGTTATTCCTTGATACTGTTTTAAATGTCTCTAGACAGCTCTCCTTGTCGTGAGTTTTAAAGCTTCCTATGCAGTTTTTCCAGTGCCACAAACAAGTAAAGAGAAGCAGCAGTTAGCATTAAAAGGGTCAAAATGAGAGTGGCAAGGACAAGGAAGTACTAGTGGTGACAAATGGATGTCTTCCTTTCAGACAGTCCCCCAGACAATAACTAGAGCTTTATCCTTGGAGATGTTTCAGACCAGGCAGCTGCAGTGAAAGCAGGTGTATGTCATTACAAAATCTTGAGAAGTCAGAAGATAGAGAGGTCAGTGTGGGATTGCTAAGGAGTTGTTTTTGCTTAGGTGTAAGAAGTTTGAAAAATCCTATTTTCTACCTTCTTTTAGCTTATTAGTTGACTCTTCTGGCTTTTTGAATTGCAGTTAGCAGGGCTACAGGTCTGTCTGTAACACAGGTGATGCTGAGGTTGAATGTTTGCCAATTCTTACAGTGCATAGCTAGCAATAACTTGTACTTCTCCACACAACTGACCATGAATGGGGTGTCTGAGCTTGTCTGGCCTCATCTGTTGTGTTTGGTGCAAGGCAAGGAAGTTGGTACTGGAAAACATTAGTACAAATCCTCTTGCACCGGAGAGGCAGGAGACATCCAAGAATCATAATGTGTTCTGTGCTAGACTATTTTGATCTTCCTCAAATTCAGAGGAGTCTCCATAATTTTTGGAACTGGCAAGCAGAATGATGTGGTGAAGTTGTGACTGTCTCTAGGCAGGTCAGTTAATGGAGCTGGATAGCCAGCTGGAAGAATACAGGTGGGTTAATCCACCATTGAAACATGTCCTCGCAGAGGTCATGGATTTCCTGAAGTATAAAATCCAATTGCAAATCTGAAATATCCGTTGGCTTTCCTAGCAGTGCAGTGTTGTCCCTGAAGACCTGCTCAGGGTACAAGCAGTGTTTTAGTATTCTAGTATTATCTGTCATAACTAGCTGAAGCCCGTGAGTTTGTGTCTGTCCTGTTAGAAGCTCTGCACTGTGCCAATTAGAAAGCTCACATAGGCTTTGAGGTTTGGTTCTTAGATTAAAATTAAAATGATCAGGAGCTGTTGGTCGCTATATCATTCAGGGAGGTGAGAGGAAAAGTGCTTTCAGAATATGAATCAAGAAACGGGTATGGCCTCAGTACTCTGAATCAACAAGAATTTTGGAGGATTTTGAATAGCCTCATGTACAAGAATCACTTGAACCTAAGCCATTTCAGTGCAGCAAATCTCCCAGTTGGTTTGCCTGTCCAGGGGCACTAGCATTTACAGAAAGTGTTGCACAGTTTGAGATCAGGTCTAGGCATGTGTGCCTAAAGCAAACGGAATAAAATGCCACCTACTGGTGATGCTACTGTCACCATCAAATGGGTAATTCATACAGCCCTGCAAGTGAAGCTTCAGAGGGTTTCCTAGTTTCCTGACTTGTAACTTCCTCCTTCCTAGAGGCTAAGGTTCTGGAATCTTAGTGATATCTGAAAGAAATTCACTGGAACTGCAAATTTGGAATGAACTATTTGCTTGTCTGTACTTCATGATCACTTTTCAATTGGCTGCATTGCTTTGTCCTGCCCTTTCCTAAGGTCTTGGAGATGTGGAAATGGCCCTTTTAACCACAGCCTATTCCTTACTGTTTGGTACTTTGGGAGCACTTGGCAAGAGCCAGAGATGTGATGCTGACCTTTGAATTTGTGTTTCCAAAGCTACTCGCAGCAGCGCCAGGATGTCTAGCGCAGAATCTTGGTGCAACCGTCAGGAAAGTGAGATGGCTGTGGATCCCTGCATTTCTACACAAACCAGAAACAATTCAGCAATTCCTGATGAGAGAAGAGAACTCGGTGAATTCTTACTATGAAGAATGATGCTTTGTTTGCATTCAGTTAAACTGCAAATTCCAGGGGGATAAGCAATGTCTACTCCTTCATATGTAGTGGCAGATTTCTTGTTTTTATATCAATATCCAGGCTCCTACCTGAAGGGATTCCTAAAGGACTTTGGAAAGTGTGTTGAAGAATGTGTTTCTTAGCCAGAGATCTGTGTGTGCATGCACACACAGGTGGATGTAGTACTTGCCAGATGGTATTCACAGGGCTAGAGTGGGAAGAGAATTGCCTTAATACTAGTGACAACATACTCTGTACCTATATTGGTAGTAGCTCAACCTCTGCTGGTTGAGTAAAACAAGAACTTGAGCCTATTTGAATTATGAAATTATAACTCTGTCTTGACCAGATCCAACCTATAGAGTAGCTGAGGACACATCTTGTGCATTAAGTTCTGCAAAGACATTTGAAGAAGAGGCTTGATACTAAATTATTTGTAACTTTAAATAGAAGCCGATGATTGATAAATCATTAAAATTGATTGAACACTTTTGCAGGTTTTAGCCACACCTCTCCTGAGGTGTGAGGGTTGAGGAATGCCTGTGGCTTTATAAATTAAACTACTCTTGATCTTTGGGATGTAATTATTTGGTTTGATCTGGCTTCTTTCTGCAGCTTTCCCAGACAGGGCTAGCCAGATGATCTGTATTCCACAACTCCCACTGACAAATCTCCCACTGACAAATGAAATCGGAAATACAGAAGATTTGTCTGCTGTTAAAACTGACTCTTCAAGGAGCCCAGGTACCAGGGAGCCCAGTTTTACCAAGATAAAAACTTACTTGCCAGTCAGCAGTGCAATTACTATGTAATTGCTGCTTTGTGTAGTCCAAGAGTAAAGCTTTGAAAACCTGGCTTTGACAGTAAGGCTGAACATCTTGAACATTTTTTATTACAAGTGAGTAATTCTGTTACAGCAGTATTGCCTTGGCAATGCTGCCTTTATTTAGGTAGGCAGTGTGACTTCCCAGGCAGTTTCTATAGGAAGTAGATGGATTTGTGAAAAGTAATGCAGAATTAGTGACTATCCTGCTGGAGAAGGTTGTTTCCTGCTCAAGTAGTCTACCAGCAGCCTAGAAAAGTTGGAGTATTTGTGTTGTGCTTAAAACTTGGTATGAAAATTTAATTCAAGGAATTTTTTGTATTTCATCTAGTTCGAAGAAGATCAAATGTTGTGAAAGGGATAGAGAAAATTAGAACCAAGAGAGAAGAAAGAAGAACTCAAATGAATGAATACAGGATGAAACGTGCACAGGTGGAGTACTTCACAATACACTACTAAGGGGAAATCCTGTAGAACTCTATCATAGTAGTTGAAATCAAAACACACTTTGTACTAGCTTTGTTCTTATGAAGCTGTATATGAGACTGGATTGATTCTGAATGCTGTGACCTATTCCTAATGCTGTACAGCTGATTAGTTAGTATGCTCTGGGGCTTATTTGCTGTGACAGGTTAATTACTTTGGCATCTATGTGACTTTCGCACAGGAATTTGACAGCAGCTGTCCGAACTGGGAGTTTGCAGAGATGATCAGGGAACTCAGAGCAACTTTAGAGTGCCAGCCAATATCTATGACTGACCCAGTAAGTAAATTCTGAGGCTGCTAACTGAAGCCTGTAGACAGGGTTTCTCTTTTTTTTTACTGAATAGCATTGTTTAATACTTGTTTGTTAGACAAGTTGTCGCTCACTTCAACAAGCCTCTTGCTAAACAAGGACTAATGATAGCATTTAAGTTCAAACAAAACAGTAGATGTGGCCTAGCTTAGGGCACTGGGTGGTTTGTGTGCCCCCATCCTATGGGGCTAAGGATCACCTGTTGTGTGCACATCACCACATGACAGAAGTGTCATCTGCTTTCTGCTTCACCAGTGGAATGTGTGCTTCCTCATATTCAACTAATGTGTAGCTCTGGTGCACAGTAGCTAAACTTACTGCATCAGTAAAGAACTCCAGGACAAAAAATACCTGTGGGGTAAGTTAAAATAACTTGCATGACTTTGACTGTAGCTAAAGGATTGATATAACTGATTTTGTTGGAAAGCTGATTGAGGATTGTATTTTTTATATACAGTATTTGAGGAGCCTGCTATAGCATAGCGGTATTTCCACTTCCTATGTTGGAGGGCGTTGTGTAAAAGCCAATTGTTTCTAGTATTTATTCTGTGCTATATGGACTTTAAGACTTCAACCCTGCGTAGGTGGGTCTGATCACTAGGGAAAGCAACTTTGAATAGCATATACAAACGTAGATGTGGGGGAGAATCAGACTTTTCTGTAATACTAAGCAGGTGTGGATATAATTAGGAAATAACTGCTTTTTTCTTTCAGATGGAACAACATAGGATTTGTGTCTGTGTGAGGAAGCGCCCCCTCAATAAACAAGGTGAGAGTATGGACAAAGTGGCTCTGTCTTGGAGCAGTCTGACATTCCTTACTCTTGTTAAAACGGAGGGTCTCTTCTGTCAACAGAACTTAATAAAAAGGAATGTGATGTGATTACCGTTCCAAGCAAGCGTGCTCTACTGGTGCATGAGCTGAAGCAGAAAGTGGACCTAACAAAATACCTTGAAACCCAAGCATTTAGATTTGACTTTTCATTTGACGAATCCTCTTCTAATGAAATGGTGTACAGGTAATGCTTTCTTCTCATTGGGAGCAACTTACAAGGCAAAAGCAGGTTGTTTGTGCCTAGATGGCATTCTGGCTGAAAGAAACCATTTGAAATATTTAAGTTCAGAAACCAGAGGACTGAAAAATATTTGGTGTGGTCTTGCTTGATTTTTACCTTTGTTTTTATGGGGTCTTATTTTTATTCAACGAATGAAAACTGGAGTAGTGTGACATTCTTGGCTTAACTCCTTTTTATGCTTTTGAATATCCAGGTTCACTGCCAGACCTCTTGTAGAGACTATCTTTGAAGGTGGGAAGGCAACATGCTTTGCATATGGCCAGACAGGCAGTGGCAAGACGCATGTAAGTTTTTTGCCAAAGTCTCAAATTTTCTAGCTTTATCTAGAGTGTTTTTGAGCTCCTTGATTCGGATTGCATGAGGAGTGATACTGTGATACTGTTTGTATCTTGGTTTAACAACTTTGTCAGTTGTTAATCTTCTTTCTGCAGTTTTAATGTATCTGTGGGCTTTTTTTGAGGCTGTGAGGAAAATGGTACTGAAATTTACCCTCGGCTTTGTTTGTAAAGACTGGATGTCCTGACGTGTTAGTGTTAGTCATGGCTATTCCTTGCACTGAATGGCTGTTGCTGCCTATCTCCAATCTAAAGTGGGGCTATTAGCCTACATCTGAGACAAAGGCTATCATCCGTGCTGTTTTGAGCTTGGAAGTGTTGCAAAGATTTTTAGATCTTGTAAGAATAAGCTTATTGTTGCACTTAAATATTTACTCTATCTGGCGCCGTTTGTGATACGGACATATTGGTGTGTTTAACTGCTCCTTCTAGTCTACCAGTTGCAGTTTCTAGAGACTTCTGTCTGAGGTGATCTGTTCCAAATTTTCAACAACTATGGTGCCTTTTTAATGTTTCCTGGAAACTAGTGGGAAGGAAAGTGGGAAGCTCATCCTTCACAGCACGGTAGTGGAGTCAAATCTGTTGTCTTTGGCAAGTAGCCTTTACCTCAAACCACAGTGGTCTGGTCTAGGCTAGCCTGCCACTTTGACTTGCAACTTTTAGGCTATTGTTAATGCTATGCAGTGAGGTGTAGATCTCTTCTTATAAAACAGAAGAAAGTTTGGAAGTTTATAGGTTCTTAGCCATAGGTTGTTGCCTTCATTGCACTGGAATTGGCAAACAAACCTACTCATCTGAGCGTTGTTGTGGGAATACAACTATAAAGCAGCAGAATCATGGGCCATGAAGTTTCTTTCCCTTTCTGATCTTAGGGTTCAGAACTAGAGCAAGGACAATAGCTGCAGCTTTAGATGAGTGCTCCATCTGAAACTCTGGCAGAGTAAGAACGTGTCCTGGGATTGAGTTGCGTTTTAAATATTAACTGAGTGGTAGAGCAAGTCACCAGGATAGTAACAACTGAAAATTTTCTGGGGGTTAAAGGTATCTTGGTCAAAGGAGTTGAATGTATTGTCTGCTCTGTAAGGTTTTGATCTCATGTGGGCTTTCAAAAGTAGCAGTGAAAATGTTACTCAACCTGTGTATGCCCTAAAATAGGAGGCTTTGTTTCTTCTGACCAGAGGCTATTTCCTTGCACTGTGCGGGCCATGCATTTCCTATTGAAGGAACAACTACTCTGACTCCGCGCTGCAAGGCCTTACAGACATTCAGTTGTTGTGCGTAGTCCAGATTGCCCTTCGATTTGATAGGGAAGCAGCAAATTCATTTTTATCCTGAACTGTTGTAGTAATCCCACTGACACTGGAGCACATGTGTAACTTCCAAGTATGGTCCTGGGGCTAAAATCGGGAAGGCTGACTTGTCTGTACTGAACTTTACCTCTGGCCTTTTCCTTTCAGACTATGGGTGGAAGCTTCTCTGGGAGAGTGCAGAATGCCTCAAAGGGCATATATGCTTTTGCATGTAAGTTGATTCTTTAGATACAACTAAACTTGTTTTTCTTACACGGTTCTGTACAGTAACTTTAAATCTTTCCAGTGAAAGACACATGAAGTATTTTTCGGTAATAAGTGGTGGTATTTGCTTTTCAGTTTCACAACATTTTCCATTCAACCTGCTTCTAGAGCCACATTAGCTTTTGAGACAAAAAGACAACATTGTCTACTTTGGCACTTGCTGGGCTGAAAAATGTAATTTTGATTCTGCACTTGGACCAAGGGTAGTGTCTAGAAATACCTGGCTGGAATGCAACACAATCCTACCTATTTCTGATATAAAGCTGTAAGCATTAGAGGTAAAAACCCTAACACATACAGAATTACTTCAAAAACCAGATGCTTAGAAGCTCTTTCTTGTTGTCGTGGCTAGAAAACACCTCCTTTATATTTTTCTTTTGCAAGGGCATATCACGAAATTAGTCTGGGTGGCAAGGCAGTTGCAATGAGCAACTGTTTTCCAGTCTCTGAAAATTAGTTATGATTGGCCCTGAGGGACAGTTTTGCTTTTTCAGCTGATTTTCAAAGTCTGAAGCCCAGCTGAAAAGCTATACTGGATCCAGCCAAACAGACAACCACTGTTGTCTCCAAGCAGTGTCAGTGCAGATGCTCAGGGGTGCATGTTTTTCCCTAGGCCTTTCAGGAAGCACTTGAAACACAAATAGTATTTTCCAAAACTTGTCCAAAACAATAGCAGATCCCAGACAGAAAGGGACTGTCTGCAGGTGACAACAGTAGTAGGAATTTGCATAGCCCACTGCTTTCAGCCCCTGGATGAGGAGGCTGAGGATGCTGCTGTGACTGTTCTCCAGGCAGCAGCACAGCACTAATTGTTTAAGTAGCATTTGTTTAGGATGACTCAGTCAGTGGCTACACACTGCCTTTATAGCTGTGTGAGAACATTTAAAAGTACATCAAGTAGTGGTGTTTTAAATGAGTTTAACTTCTGCCTTTCCTTACTAGCACAAGATGTCTTCCTCCTCCTAAGTCAGCCCAAGTACAGGAATCAGGGCCTGGAAGTCTTTGTGACCTTCTTTGAAATATACAATGGGAAGGTAGGACTGTTTTTCAATCTTGACCTGACTTGCTGAAATGCTTTGCAGATAGCAGAGTAAAATGTGCTACTTTCTATCATTCTATGTAGCCTAGTCTTGTTCCCGTGTGTTTGGAACGTTATGTTAAAGGTGCTCTTTATAGCTTTCTATAAAGATGGCACAAAATACTTACAAAGGGGACTTTGTTCAGATTTGCCTCAGTCTTGTTTCCTTGAATGTAGGTGTTTGATCTCTTGAATAAGAAGACAAAGCTTCGAGTTTTGGAGGATGGCAAGCAGCAAGTCCAGGTTGTTGGTCTCCAAGAAAGAAAAGTCAGCTGTGCTGAGGATGTCATCAGAATGATTGAGATGGGCAGTGCCTGCAGGTTCAGTGTCTTTAAAATCAATAAGAACAATCATACCCTCTTGTATCTCCATGTCTAGAAAAAAAAAGTCATGTCCACAGCCAGTGTTTTGAGACTTAAACAGAAGCTTCTGGTTTCCAGTAATAGACAGGCACTGAGCAGAACTCCTGTATGAATACAAGAAGGTGGTTACAGGAGGAAGGGTTGGCAGGGGTGGGTTGAGCCTGTCTTTCATAGTGAATGTCAGCTCATGGTTCATATGCCTTCATGAAACTACAAGAAGAGAGAAACTTCGTATAAGGAGATGGCTGCCCTGATGCCACAGCTTAACTGAGCACTCTAGCTGCTTTTTAGAAGAATCAGCTAGTTTACAGGAGCACAAATGGGAGCTTGTCATGGGCTCCTAAGATTAAGGAAGAGCAGTTGGCATCAAGCTACAGTTACAAAAATGCTTTGGCTTAACTGCAGGCCAGATTAGCTATTTCAATGGTAATTAAAATGCTGCATGTCATTCAGGAGTCTTGTCTAAAGGATCCTTGAGAGCAGGTGCCAAGGGACAGCCATAGGCTTGGCTCTTCTTCCTGACATGAAGGCTTTGGTCAAGGCAGCTGTACAGTTGTACTGGTGTCTTTTAATCAGGAGCTAAAAATCTGTATTACCAAGTCTTATTTGTCTCAGGTAAGTTCCAACTGCTATGGAGACATTACTAGACAAATGAGAAGCCCTTGGCTTGTGTGTTGTGCTGTGGGTGCAGCTGTGCACATCCTGAGAGCAACTTCAGCACTCAGCTCTTTGTGCTTTTTTTTTTTTGACTGATAGTTCAGCCAAAAAACATTTGACACCTGTGAGGCCTGCCTCACTTTGGGACAATGTCCTTGCCTTTCTCAAGCAGCAGGCATGCAAGTGGCACAGTGAACCTGCCACCCTTCTTAGGAAATAAATGACAGTGAAGGTCACAGAGGTTTATGGTCTCCAGTCTCTATCTTGCCCTGATAGGGCAGGTGCATAGCAGAGGTTAAGTGCCAAGCCAGCTTGGCTGGAGATGGGGATTTACAGTGACTTTTATGTGCTAGCACAGCTAATGCTGTTTAGTGGGGAGCTTGGCTGAGCTTACTGTGTAATGGGCAGGTGCATTAGGAAAATGACATGTGGCCTGCCCTGAGGCAGGGAGATCCAGTGCTGAAGGTATGTCTTCCAGCTCCAAATGTATGCAAGGCATTAGCTGTGAGAGACATTGTAGTGTAGGCTGGCTGAGTTAAGCTAGGCAGCTTAAAAAGCCCTAAATCTCTGAACTCGGGTTGCAGATTCATATTTCTCTCAGCAGTCCTCTTGTCCTCTCCTATCCAAGATAATTCCATAATTCACACAAATTTAAAGTGTTAATGTGCAGGATAAAATCCCTGAGCCTGAACAATTTAACTGAATGGCTGTAGGTCTTGTCCAGTTGTCAGGACCTGTGGCATCTCCTGTGACAAGTTCTAATGCTTGTTTGCATCTTTGTTGTAGGACATCTGGGCAGAGTTTTGCAAACGTCTGCTCTTCACGGTCACATGCCTGCTTCCAAATCATACTACGCCAAAGAAGAAAACTGATTGGCAAATTTTCCTTGGTGGATCTGGCAGGAAATGAGAGGGGTGCAGATACCTGTAGTGCTGATCGGCAGACCCGAATGGAGGCTGCAGAAATCAACAAAAGCTTGCTGGCTTTAAAGGTAAGCTGAGGGAGCAAATAATGCCAATCAGCATGGGTATTCTGTTCAGCTCTGTGTTTATCTGTTCTATTTCTTTCCAATGCAATGGGGGAAAAAACCAGCCAAAAAGATCTTGGTTTATGTTAACTGTCCTGAAAATGATGTGTAATACTTTTATCTTGACTGTTTCTAGGAAAGCTGTGTGGTCTTGTCAGGCCAAACCCTGGAACAGCCGCTTCATTGAGGTTGTCTCTTTATTTTATGTATGATGGTTATACCAGCTATCCTGTGACAGTCAAACACCTGGAATGTCTTTAAAAGGCTATGAAGCACTTGCAGAGCAATAGACATGACCACTGTCCAGCCTTTTGGGTTTACCAGCTGTTGGTTGTCAATAGGTTGCAGAGCTCTTTTTGAGAAGAGATGCAGATGTTAAATTCAAGAGATTTGTTTTTTTCTTAGGAGTGTATCCGAGCTTTAGGGCAGAACAAATCTCATACCCCTTTTCGGGAGAGCAAGCTGACCCAGGTGCTAAGAG
>VXBP01000836.1:2061-62891 GCA_013400115.1 Rhinopomastus cyanomelas | reverse complement strand
AATTCCGAATGATTCTGACTCTATGAGTCTATGACTCAGACATTTCAGATCTATGCACATATAAATAATATAAACATGATAACTAATATAAACATGTTTAAATCTGGGCTGTTGTTTGTTCCTGTATTCACAAGTTAATATCTTCTTTAATTCTTAATAGTACCTGCTGCCCACTTCAGGCTTTCCTAGCCTACCTGACCCATTTAGCTCTCATAGTCCTCCAGTCCCTTGTAATTGCAAATGTTCTGAGTCCTGAAAATGCACCATCACTGCTTTGTGTTGTGCTCAAATCACAGCTGAGTGGCTGGTCTCAGCACCGAGCACGATAAACAGAATCTCAGGGAAAGCACGTTAATGCACCTGAAGCTGCAGATACAGTCCACTAATGAAATTGCAGTCCAGAAGCTCATGTTCTTGTAGCTGCCCTTCATCAACAACACAAAGGTTCATTAATCATGTGTTCCACTATTTTCATAACCAGCCTGCTGTTTGTGTGACCTGGCAGGAGAGGACCGGCATGCTCGCAAATGCTTCTGCGTGTTTGTGTGGGTGAGCGCCCGCACAGCCCTGGTGGCCATGAGAACCACTGGCCTTCAGGAGGGCCTTGGCTGGCAAAGCAACCAGTGCAAAGTCCTTTCTGCAGAAGGCTTGCATCACTCTGCCTGGGCTGGGGAGTGGAGGAATGAGAAGACTATCGCAGGCTAAGGAGATGGATGTGGGTAAACACCGAGCAAACCTTGAGAATGAAAATCAAAGCGTCTCCCCTGCGGTTTCCGTGGTGCCGACGGTCTTCCTGCGGGAGGAGAGCCGTTGGCTAGCTGCTGGGATAAGCACTTTTGCAGACCGCTTGTCTGGGTGCTCTGGAGCGGGGCCCAACAGCGCCTGGTGATGGCAATCAGCTGCCATCAGCCACACCCTCTGGCAGGCAATCTCACAGCCAGGTACCAAAGTGTTCCCCCGCGTTTCTCTCCCGCCGTGTGCGAACTGCAGTTCTGTCCTCCCGGGCTCCTTGTCACTCGCTGGTTGTTCCTTTCCCGCAGTTCTCTGGGTTTGTCCAGCGGTCCAGGCTGCTTATTGTCCGTCCGCGTTACTGTGTTGTGTCTCTTGACAGAGGCTGTCATGGTGCCTTCTGAAGGCCCAGGAGCATTGCAGTAGGGTACAGAGTGGCCTCGAGGACTGGTGACTGCTTGCAGCACAGCCCTGACCTTAGCAAAGGACATCCGTTAGCTGTTTCGGAGCATAAATACGTGCCTTTGGCCCCAAGCCAGGTCCCGACAGACATATTTTCCTTGGAGGTGTTTAAGGCCGGGCTGGATGAGGCTCTGGCCAGCCTGATCTAGGGTGGAGTGTCCCTGCCCACGGCAGGGGGTTGGAACTGGGTGATCCTGTGGTCCCTTGCAACCCTGACTGACTGTGTGACTTGGTCTGGGTGATCCTGCTGTGGCAGGGGGATTGGACTGGGTGGCCTTTCGGGGTCCCTTCCAATCCCTCATGATTCCATGATATATCATCATTATCATGAAACCAGTTACCACAACCACGATGCACTCGGACCTCCGCAAGCAGACACCTACGGTTTGGTAAGTGAAACAATCTCAGTCCTGAAAACAACAAACTTGTGCTTCAGTGCCCTGCGCTGAGCAAGTGTAACTGCTCCCTTTCTGTGGGAATCTGCATTTTGATTTCCCACCTCAGACTGAGTGGGACTGAGGTGATCCCACACCTTTGCACCAAGCAATCTAGGAAAAAAAATAAATTAGCTTTACATGAGTAAAGGCGGCAAAAATACGAGTCAGAAGATACACTGAATCCAGCTTTGTAATTATCTCCTTGTTAATGGCCTGAGAATCACCTTCCCACAGAGTAAATCAAGTGATAACAAACCTGATTTCTCAGAGACCTGCAACCTTTCTTCATTCCTCGCAAGTCAGAGTGACAAGGGAATCACCTGGAATTCTCCTTAAGGAAGTAGTTGGGGTCTCAGTGGAGATTTAGAGAAAGAAGCAAGGAACAGGACTTGGCAGTAAGGAGCAGGACATGCATCAAAACTCTGCCTGCCGCTGAAGGACCAGAAAACAAAAGACTGTAAGTGGGACTAGGACCTGCTTTGCCTGTGACTCTCCGTGCTGACTTTGTAACGAGGCTGGGAGAGATCTGGCTAACATTTGGGCTGCTTACGCATCCCGGTGTAGACCGTCCTGACAGAACTTACAGCATCAGGATTCTCGATGTTGGCAAATACCTTTTAAGATTATGGAGCCCAACCACTAACCTAACTCTGCCCATCCCACTGCTAAAGCACGTCCTTGAGCACCAGACCTACACCTGCATCATGTGCTGCACGCGCCCATATCTCAGCAGCAAGGATAATTTGGTGGGAGGTACTGAAGATCTTTGGATTCAGCCTTTTCTTAATGAGACTTCGACATGTAACTCCAAGTCTCGGGGAGCTATCCCGTAACCCATCTTTCTGCAATAGATCCAGCTCTGCCAAATCAGCTGAACAAATAACCTTCAATGATGGGACGACTAATCTAAAGCCAGCGTTACAATTGTACTTGCTAGTGTATGGGAATCGTTCAAGGCTTGGTGCCTTCTCTTAGGTGCTGACTGTTTCAGTAGAGGATGTGACACAATACACGGTCTCATTCTCAGTTGCTAGAGTTTTGTGGCTACTGGGAAATGACAGCTTTCAGTTATGCTTGATCTAATAGACATTACGATCACACCACTTGACTTAGATCAGATGCAGAGGATGACCCAGCTGGTAACTTTCCATCTTGTCAGGAACATTAAGCCTGTTCCCTGAAATAAATGTCTTGTTCAGTTTCCTCTGTCTGCTGAGGCCAAACACCCTGTTACAGTCAGATGGAACAAGAGAGATTCATCATCAACTGCAGAGACCAGGCCCAAAATAATTGATCAGAGACTAGGCTTTGAGCTGGCACAGTGCTGAGGAGCGAACTACGTCATGCCGCTGGACTTCATGGCCTCTCGTGTGGCCTCACTACGTATTCCTACAGCGAACTTGGATCTAGCTCCATTCATGTCCTGTTCTCATCAAGTGTCTTTGAATAAGTCCAGTACCATAACTACCAGAAGATTTCTAATGACACCCCGTTTGGCATCCAGAACCCTCCTGTCTCCAACTGTGTTTGGCTTTGATGCCTCTTTTTGCTAGTTGCTTCAGATGCATTTTGCTGTTCTTAATCCTTTCCTCTTTGTTTCCTGGGATGCACTTCTGTCAGTTCACTGTGAACCACTTTGACCAGCCCTCAGGCTTGAGAGACTTCTGTGAAAGCCCAGGAAAGGCAGTTCTGCTCAGAAAAGCACAGAGATTATGAGGAGAAGTTCTCAGAACAGGACACTGTCGAAGCCATAATGTTGACCTTACGCTAGAGCTCCAGCGTTCACTCCGTGGGAAGAGAAGACTACTCATCATGAGGGATGTGTAGCAAGCCCTTGTGGATTGGCATTCTCTGTGTAGACACCAGGGTTATCAGGACACTTCAAAGAGGAGCTATCACACGGAGTAGCAGCTGTGAACCCTGGTTCAGAGAGCGCAGCTGCCTTGCCAGTGATAGCCAGCACTGAACTGGGCAGTTCACAGGTATCCGTGAAGTATCTCATGGGCCTTTTTCTTGATTTTCAGCTTGAAGCCTTTTATTCAGGACATGACAAATGGGATTGTTGTGACCTCAGCTTTGCTACATCTACTGACAGAGATGTAACTTTGGGGCATGATTTCAAAATTGCTTCAGACAACTTGGACTAAAAACCTTCAGGATGAACTCTACAAAGAGGTGCCTGCAATGCAAATCATCATGTACTCTGCAGTACCCTGCTCTGGAATAATGTCTAGAAGGATAATGGAGATCTGAGCTCAGCTCTTCGTCCTCCCACAAGAAAAGAAGGTCTGTGCTCAGCTTCTCCAGAAACTCAGCTACTGTCTGCAGTGCAGTACAAGGTTCTGAGCTGACCTCAGATTCACTGGCTAGGACCCCACCAGGAGTTAAGCTTGGTGCGTGGGTCTCGGCAGGTAGACTTGTCCTGTCCTTGGCTGTTCTGCTGCTGTGATGGAAGTAACTGTAGCGGGTTGGGGTTTCTCCACCAGGTTTAGCAGGTTCAAATCAATGAAGTGCCCGCATCCTCTGCAGTAAGGTCTCGATGACATCGCGGACAAATTTGCCAGACAATGAATAGCTTAGGATACTGGATAAAAGTTTATTAACCTAATAGCTGTATACAGACAAAGAAAAGGAAACAAAACAGGAAAATAAAACAAATAAAGCCCAGCAAGTTGGTGCACTCAACCTACGTCACACATGCCATTACACTATCTGAGGAAAATACCATGGGAAGTCACTATCGTTTGGGCCTTGGGTCACATCAGAGATCTGGACAACACCAACAGCATGCAAACCAGAGACGAGTGCCACCACCCTCTCCCTTAACGCCCCAATTGCACCCCGGTGCGGGCGGCATGCATTTCAACAACAAACCACTGTCTCTGTCCTCCCGATCCAAGATTTAAGGAGTCTCAAATCCTTCGGCTTTCCAACTATGCACGAAGGGACCTCCCCCAAACTTAAAGCACCCCCAGTCTTCCTCAGCGGCAGGAAATGACACACAGCTTCTCTTCCTGTTGACCAGTCTCTCCAAAATGGCAGCGATCCGTCGCTCAGCCCCAGTCACGTGGGGGATCCAAAATGGAGGCACGTTCATTGCTGGATCAACAGGGCAACGCCCACACTCCACAGTAGGCCGAGAGGATTCTCAAGGCCCTCTCCTCTCTTCTCTCCTCCTGTCTCAGCTCCAGGGGGGAAGAGAGGGCAAATTTCAGTATATTTAACTTGCAACGAAGACCTTGCGTTTGAAGGAAGATCTTGCCACATACTTCTGTCGGTTGAGTCCTCAGGCTGGGCGCCAGCAATCTCAAACATCATGACAAAGCAAATAAAACCCTACAGAACGTGCCCTTTGCCTCAGAGCCAGTGAAGAGTAAGCCAGCAGTGTCTCCAAGGCTCACATGCTTCTTAGTAAGGAAACCTCTTAACATGAAGAATTTCACATCACGCTCACCTTCCAAGGATCACAGAGTCATGGGTTGGAATAAAAAACACGGTGTGGCGAATCTTGCTGCAAACAGGGGGCAGCTGGTGACATCAGAGTGCAGGAACCCAGGACCCCGTGAGCTTGGACTGTTTGGCTTGTTCCTGCTGTGGACAGCAGCCACTACAGTTAATGTCTAGCCCATCTCTATTCATTCAAAATATAATGTGACTGCTGTTCTAAGTCCGTTATGGCCAGCTTCTGTGTCAGGCTAGAGATGGGTCTCTTGGAAGACAGCTGTTTAGGGCTTTTGGACAACCACCAGCACCCACGGAAAGCGCTGTACGAGTGAAATGGTTTAGGAGGCTGTCGATGACCTAACACGGATACAATCCGACATAAAGCAGCTGAGGTAGGTGTCAGTCTACAAGCATCTCAATGTTCACTTTCAAAAAGCCCAAGTCACTGTCCACAGTAACATGCCTGGAAGACTCAGGTTTTGCTCTCACCGGTGACAGCCTGCAGAGCAGGATCACAGTCTTATGCCTACTCATTCCTCCTAAGCATATCTCCTCACCCGCCTCATGGTTTTCTGAAGTCAGAAGGCCACTGTACGTGTATCAGCAACTGCCTCAGCTGCAAGAGAGGAAGAGAGGACTTTATTTCTGATAAGATCAAAGGGCCAGATCAAACACAGTGAGGAAAGGTCCTGCAGAAACGTATTTATAGCACGAGACGTTAAAGCAAATGAGTCAGTGATAGAGGGAGAATGATTGGAGCAAGTTAAGGCTACAAATAATGCATCAGGCTTTGAGTTGGCAAGAGCAGTACAGGACCAGATGTAGGCTATGAATGAGCAGCTCCGGAACGCCAGCACAGAAAGAATGGCAGTAATGATCCAAGAGGACGCAGAAGCATGCAGAAACTGTTCCAAGACCATTTTAGCAAAGCACGTGTTTCTAACACAAATAGATTCCTGTGATGGTAACGTCCCAACCACTTGTTAGCTTAGTTCCTCAAAGCATTAACTGAGGTCAAATAGAGATCCTGGCATTTTGGACAGATGAGGCCTTCTGTCACCCAGACACTAAGGCAAAATTTAAAAAGAAAGGAAAACATGCTCTAGGAAAGTCCTGTTTGCTGCAGGGCAGAGACCAAGCGCTGGATTCCTGCCGCTCAGTTTCCAAAATCCCAGTTCCATAGGCTGACTTCTGCTCAGACGGGCACTGCAATGAGGAACAAGCAGAGGAGAGTGTTCCCATGCTCCCTGCAGTCTTGTGCCAACCCTTGTGATGGCTGTTGTGGGCAAGAGCAACATTTGTCCCCAGCTAACTTTGGCTGTTTCTAACTAGTCTTAGGACCGATGCGGGTCCAGTGGGAAGGCTCAGCATGTGTCTCTGCCCTACCGTGCTGGTCGTGCTCTCTCCGTGGTGGGGGGGGATAGAGGATTATTGGGATGCTCAGACCTCATTACTAAACATCTTTTGGACTCTTGAAAAGCCACTTGCACAGGTCAGTGGGAATCCTCGTACCCTTTCTCTTTTGGCAGTGTCACTCTTTTCTTCACTCCTATGAGAGGCAAAGGATACCAAAATACCAACGGGATAGCGCAAGCCTCCTGGTTCATTTGAATTCGTAGCCTCTGGGCACTCTTAGAGCTGACTTCAGCCAGACGTTTGACACCGGACTTCAGCCAGGCGTTTGACACCGTTTCCCACAGCATTCTCCCAGAGAAGCTGGTGGCTCATGGCTTACATAGGAGGACTTTGCTGGCTGGATGGCTGAGCCCAGGGACTTGTGGTCAATGGGGTTAAATCCAGCTGCCAAAAGCGGTGGCCCTCAGGGCTCAGGTTTGGGACCACTCCTGTTTAACATCTTTACTAATGACCTGGATGAGCGGATGGAATGCACTCTCAGTAAATTTGCAGGTGACACGAGATGAAGCGGAAGTGTTGATCTGCTTGCGGGTGGGGAGATGCTGCAGAGGGATTTGGGCAGGCTGGAATTATGGGCTGAGGCCAGTGGGGTGAGGTTTAAGAAAGCCAAGTGCCAGGTCATGCACTTTGGTCACAACAACCCCCAGCAGTGCCACAGGCTTGGGGAAGAGTGGCTGGAGTGCCATCTGGCCAAAAAAGGACCTGGGAGTGTTGGGTGACAGCCAGCTGAATAGGAGCCAGCAGGGTGCCCAGGTGGCCAAGAAGGCCAACAGCACCCTGGCCTGGATCAGGAATGGTGTAACCAGCAGGAGTAGGGAGGTCATGATGCCCCTATGCTCTGCATTTGTGAGACTGCATCTTGAGTACTGGGTCCAGTTTTGGGTGCCACAGTGTAAGAAGGACATTGGGCAAGTCCAGAGAAGGGCAATGAGGCTGGGGAGAGGTCTGGAAAACAGACCTTATGAGAAGTGGCTGGGGGAACTGGGGTTATTTAGTCTAGAGAAGAGAAGGCTGAGAAGAGACCTGATTGCCCTCTACAGCTGCCTCAAAGGAGGTTGTAGAGAGGCTGGTGCTGGTCTCCTTTCCCAAATTAGTAGTGATCGGGTGGGGGGAAATGGCCTCAAGTTGCATCGGGGGAAGTTTAGATTGGATATTAGGAAGAGGTTCTTGGCTGAGAGAGTGGCTGGGCACTGGAACAGGCTGCCCAGGGAGGTGGTGGAGTCACCATCCCTGGAAGTGTTTAAAAAATTAGTAGATATGACATTTAAGGCCATGGTCAAGGGCAGGGGTCCTCAAACTTTTTAAACAGGGGGCTGGTTCACCGTCCCTCAGACAGTGTTGGGGGCCGGGCTATAGTTTGTGCTGCCTGGAAGCTGGAGGGAGGGAGGGAGAGACAGGGGAGCCGCCCGCCTCAGCCCGGCCATGCAGTCGGCAGGAAGTCATCTGTGGCTGCTCGGTTTCTGCCCCCTAACCCCCGGTGGGGGTGCTTGGGGGGTAGAATACTGGCGGGCTGCATTGGAGGCCCTGGGGGGCCCAAACCCGCAGGCCAGGGTTTGGGGACCCCTGGTCTAGAGGTTAAGGGGATGTTGGGATGAGGGGCTGGACTTTAATGATCCTGGGGGTCCTTTCCAGCCAGGATGGTTCTATGAAAAATGAGACAGGATTCACTGGAGAAAGCAAATAAAGTTTCTGTTTCTGGAAGAAGAAAAGGCAGATGATACTGTTGGATGAATTGTCTTTCTTTTAATGAATGAAGCCATACTTCTGAACATTTTGAGGGCATTAGAATATATCTACTTAACTTAAATGTCCTTATTGATCTTATGATTAATTTCCCTTTTCTTTCCTTCTATATATTGAATAGAAAATAAATGATGTATTTAGAAAATCCACATAATAACATTTCCTACCATTTTCAACCCAGAAAAACTGTCAAAGAATTTCTCTCGATTACCCCTATCAGCTGACTGGCTGAGAGTATGCCCTGCCTTGCTCGAGCACACAGAGAGACCATTGTCAGTGTTCACCAAACACCTCAGTACTTCATACAGAAATCACATGAGAGGACCTTCATGGTGACCAGATGGGTCAGTTGGCAAGAGGAGGACTGACAGCAGCGAGAAGCCTGCTCTGTGTGTATTTATGATTCCCACACAGGCGGCTCAGAAAATTTTCTCTTGTGTCTCTGCTGTCAGCAAAGGCAAATATCCTTCTGGATTCCATTATCTACCTGAAGATACATGTCTGATAAAATCCACCTCAGTGTTAGGAGGGAGGAATGATCCCACAATCACAGAAGCAGTAGCTGTTTTCTTTTTTTGATTAAAATCTACTTCTAGCTTTGAGTAGTTCTCGGAATTGCTTTGGTCTGGTTCCGAGTAGCAATGCCGAGTGCTTTCCGGGGAGCAGGACAGTCACCCTTCTTCACCTGTGCCACAGAAACCTCTGGATATCACTTGGGTGAAGACAAGTCAGGAGAAGCCAAACTATTATGAGAGTTCCCCGCGTTCCGTTCTGCTCGCCAGCCGCAGAATCCCACCCAAGGCAGCCATGCGCTGCCGTGTAGCCTGCAGGCAAGCCTTGTTGGCCGTGGGCAACGGCAAAGCATCATTCCTCAGGCTGGCGCCGCACTCTGCTCCGAGGCACAGAGTTAAGGTGCTGTCTTTGCAGTTCCTCTGTGCCCAAATGAAGACTTAAGGGAAATCCAATAATGGCCTGTGTGGGCCTTCTGCACTTACTGCACTTGCAGCTGCAGTGGTGGGGCTGAAGGGAGCCGCAGCAGCAGCAGCAGTCTCTCCTGCTGGTAGTTTATCTCAGTCCTCACTTGACAAGACCACTGGTAGGATGAGAAAGTCTGGTTTTGAAAAGCTTATGAGTTTGAGTACTATCTCACTAAGCAGAAAGGCAGCAAGAAATGGAAAAAGTTAAGAAAGACTGTCTCTTGAGCCAGAGATCAGGGGTATGGCTCTGTGTTTGACTCTTTGCCAGTTTTGCCCTTGGGACTCGTCTTTGCACTTGTAGCCCAGGCAAAGAACTGGCATGCACGAGCAAAGTGCTGCAAAGGCCTATTGATGCCCATGCAAACAGCAGTTCTTGCCTTGTATGGGCGCTGGGAATGCTTTTTCTGCAAACAGCCAGTGAGTACGCACGCAGTCTCAACGCTGAAGGAGCCTACATGGCTTTAGAAACTCCATACGGACATACGAGGCAGGACTCAAATGCACCTGCACAACAGATCCGACTATCTGCTGCAAGAATTACCTTATTAATTAAGATTTTGCTACTGAAAGGCTTTGTGCATGAACTGCAGTCTCACGCACTGGCCGTGTAACGCCAGCACTTGGGGTCGGTTGGTACCAAACAGAGAGTGCAGAGCAGACACAAGGAGTTTGGCTGAGTCTACATACTCTTTCTACAGTTTCACCTGGCTGCCTTCCCAGCCTGAATGAGATCACACATGACAATGATAATTTCACACTGTGGGATAACTTAAAAAATAAAACTTATATTAGAAATGGAGCACTATTCGCACATCAAGGAAAGTTCTAAGCCTCTAGGGTGGAGTACAGCTGGAACGCAAGGAATCCCTTCCTCTGATGGTTCCCCCGGCAACTTGACCTGCCACCATGGAAACCACCAGGGGTGAAGCAATATGGAGGTATTGCGGTCAACCCTTGTGAGGAGCTGTGGCCAAGCCCTGTGATAAGGCGCTCAGAGATGGGAGCCGGTGGTACTTGGAAGATGATACGCCGTACTCTTGCTACCCTGAGCCATCGTTCTGTCATCTTCTTGACGAGCTGCTATCCTTGTGTGAACTTTGCTCATTATAATGGCATTATAATACCAAAACACACCTCCATCCCAAAACTTACCCGCCTTCGAGGGGTGAGCCCCCCTTATTGAGCATGTGTCTTAATTTTTTAAGTCTATGTTTTTAAAAGCAAAGCGAGAGAATTTTATACCAATCAGAAACAAAAACATTTATGACCAAAGTCACTCAAGCTCCACCTTGAAGACAAGAAATAATATAAAATAGCCCACAAAAAGGGGAATTGGGAGGGAAGATACCATCTTGCACAAGTCGGGGGAATATTCGTGGACCTCTGACTCCTAGGAATCAGTCGACGGGCTGAGACCTCCTTCCCCCCCCCCCATAGGGACGCCTTTGGGTGAGATACAAATACTTTATAAATCTCTACAGAGTTACTTTTATAATCTAACGCGTTAGTATAGAGCTGTTTTTTATCTTAATGCTTTGGTAACTTTAACATTTGTGTACACATATTTTGCAAACAGTGCTCATCACCGACAATCCATAAAGAACCTGTCAATCTGTTGCTCTAACAAATTACTCTTGTTCACGTGAACTAGCCTTGCCGTTCCTCACTGGACACCGCGCGAGCCCATAGATTGTGGCTAGGCGAGAACACAACACACTATCGAGTGAATCCGAGTTATACGGACTCGTAGTGTGGCACTATCGAGTGAATCCGACCTGGTTATCGGACTCATAGTGTGAAATTGGATACTGCTCAGGATTTGGACCTGTACTCCCTGCCAAATCCACTGCCTCCCCCCTTAACACAACACACACTGAGAAGCAAAAATACATGCTCTAAGAAAGGGAAACAGTTGGTGTTCTTCCAAATGAAAGAGCATGTTTCCTCCATGGACTCACAGTAGCTTAACCCTCGTGGCAGACTGTCAGACAGCAGGCAACCAGCACGTGGTGAAAACAATGCACCAGTTTTATTGATGGGACGTTTGTGATTTACAATTAGACAGCCTGCTAGGTCAAGTGTTCCAGGCTTTGTCAGTGGTAGGTTTGTTCCCTGACAAAATAACGAAGCATTTGGTTGAAAATGAGAAGTTATTTTGGCTCCCTCAGAACCACACGAGAGAATCGTTACTACAGACATCCACTGCGTTCATTTGCACAGCGGAACGGCGAATCGTCCGCCGTCTGAGGGATCAGCTCTGTGACCGTGGCCGCGTTTGAAAACACAAGCAAGGGTCATGCGTCATGGCAAGGTACCGTCATAGGCTTCAGCGCTAGGGGATGGGGCTTGCTCTTCAGTCACCAGTTGGACTCCGCTGGAAACACGACGCGGTAAGACCGAAAAAATCAAAAGGAAACTTCTTCAGTCACGATAACACTTGGATATTTTGGTACTAGAAATAAAACTTCTATAACCTAGTTCATCCATTTTCTCTGGTCCTTTAGGAAATCATAATTGTTGCTGCAGGGTTAAAACTGGGCACAAAAAGCCCCCATAGAATTAAGGCTGTTGCACAGAGGTAGATTAGTCGGCGAGGACTTGTTTCAGGATTCTGGTATTAGAATATTAAACCATTTCCTAGTTTCAAATCCTAGAATCATTAGGGATTGGGAGGGATCCTACATGTTAAATCCTACATGTTGAATGAAGTTGAATTTGTTAGTGTCATTGACAGCTCAATTGCAATGTGGAAAATATTCTCTTACTTGGTAAAATGAACTTGAAACGTTCGCAGAGAAACTAAAAATATTGATGTGACTTTTCTACTTGTATTTAATTTTGATTGTACTGACTGAGACTAGGAAGATTAGACTGTGTAGTAGACTAGATTCCAGATGCTTCTTAGATGAAACCTGATTTATGTTTTACCTGTTCTGGTTGTTTAACAGTCTAAGAAGCCTCCTACCCCAGGCAAGGTCAGAAAAAGAACATAACACCTTTCTCCAGTCAAAACTCTGAAGGGGCTCTCCTGGACACTAGGCAAACCACAGCCCATGAACACCAGGTTCCTATAGACTGTGGTAGATGATGTTTCCTTAGAAAATCTGTTTTCTCTGGATATTTCTCAAAAAAACCCCAGAACAATTGCTAGTAGAAGAACAATGTTCCTACACATAACAGGTTACTCTTGTGGCTGGAAACAAAGTCATCTAGAAACATTAGCACTCAATTAACTAGTTCACAGCAACTGTGAAGTCTTGTTTCTATGTTTTTATTTACTTGAATGTGCTGAGGAGAGGTCAAAGCCATGAATACAGGTGGTCTCACAGGAAGCCTGCCTCAAGCAAACCAAGCTCATGCCCCTTTTCAGTGCTCTCATTAGGTTGCATAAATATAACTGCTAGCAGTGCAGTAAATTCTACTGACCTTGTATAGAAAGGAACAGAGTTCAGTTGATGACCTAACACATAACTACCACGTCTAACAGGATTACAAAACAAAGCACCCTTACTTTTGTTATCTGTGTATGTGATAATATCCTTACAAATAAATGGCTTTGCTAAGTGAAACTCTGTCATGTTCATAGAATTTTTTTTCAGAATAGAAATACTAGTTAAAGTAAAAGGTTCTGTCATCCAAACACACTACTGTGAGGACTCTGCTATATTTTCATTAGTACAGATGAGATTGTCTGGAAGGGTCACGTGTGTATCACAAAGCCCACAGTGACCGTAATGAAGAATTCTGAAGCGATGCAACCAGCACTCGTCTTCTTTCTACAGACTAAGTCCGGCTGTTGAGCTGTGAAGTACAGGAAAGAAAGGGAATGCCTGCCCCGCAGGGAAAGGGCTGTGCCTCTTCCAGCACCCACATGCAAACACAGGAGGAAACAAAAATACACGTAGTGCTCAGAGAGAAAAACAGCTCTTGTTACACACTCAACACCCACAACAGCTCTTGGGATTTCTGAGGAAATCTTTGATTCGGCCAAGAAACAGGCAGCCTCCTGGGCTCCCAGGCACTGCTTCTGGTTCTCTGCCTTCAGTCCAGAACAGAGCAACAGAGGACTGGAAAAGAACCCTTTGGTCACTGAATGATGCCCCAGGCAATCCAAGAACTGTTGCCACAGATATTTAATCTCAGAAGAGCCGTACAGCTACCCCATGAACATGCCCTTACTTAGCAGAGCCTACACTTTTCGGACTGCTTGTAGACCTGAGACACAAAGACAGAAGTTGTACCTCTGGTGTCCCAGAGAAACAACGCAGCAGTGATCATTTCCCAGCATACTCACACTGGGAAGTCAATTGACCAAAAGATGCCAACACGTTCCAACGACTGGTAGCTCCAGAAGCAGCAACAGTGACTCTCGCAGAGCACTAAGCCCACCGCACCCTAATCATCTCCCAGGCTAAATCACGGCAAACACCAGAATCTCCTCTCCAAGATGCACTTGGGTACCAGTGGTACTTAACATTTTTGTACAAAAGAACAGCTATCTCAAGTCCTAATTCTAACTTCAGAGTCATTTTTATTGTGTTTTGTGATCCCCATCCATAAACTTATCAACCTCCATCTCCAAACACTCAGAGCTTCTTATAACAATGCACCATTGTTGTCTGCCTTCTTCCAGGGAACTCTAGTGGTGCGGAACACAAAAGCAGTCGAATGCATTTTTTTCTGTTAAAACAACATAGACCTGTATGTTAACCTTTACATTATTCTGATAAATATTACAAGTCTAAAATAATCACAAACAGAGTAGACCAGTCTGTACCTTCCAGCGATGCAAGTAGGACTGAGGTATCTGTGACCAGTGCCATCTGTGATCCTTGCACAGAAGGAACAGGGGCTCCGTCACACATAGACTCAGTCACACATAGAAGATCTAGCCTTGCAAATCATAGATTAAATGCAAAACGTATATATGCCTGATTTTTTTCAGAGCATACTGGGTCTGGCACTCACCTGTGCCACTGTGCTCACAGTGGTTGTGGAGTTTCCTTCACTGGAGACATTTAAAACCCACCTGGAAGTGTTCCTGTGTGACTTGGTCTGGGTGATCCTGCTGTGTCAGGGGGACTGAGCTGGATGATCTTTCGAGGTCCCTTCCTATCCCTAATGATTCTATGATCCCGTGATTCCATGATTCTATGATTGACAAGCTGATGTTAGCAGGGGAAGATCCCCAGAAATTGTGAAGGCATTAAAGAAGCATCATTTCCTCTCCAATTTTACATGAATTTTGGGGATTCCATCTGCTCTGATTTCCGTCTTCAGTACTTAAATTTTTTAACAGTTTTGAGGAGTGTAGATGTGATTTGTGAATCACACATTGAACACTGATAGTATATTTCCAAAAGAAATACAAATTACTTACTTTTGAACAATGACAGCTGCATATAACAACAGAAGTGGGAATTCTGTTGGCTACAGTTACCTCAGCATATCGCCACTGCTGCTGCTATCTCTGAAAAGAAGAGGAATCAAACTGTTGAAAATAGAAAACACCAATATCATTGACTTGGAAGGAGATTACCTTGATGCATCTTAGAACTCACAAGTAAACAGTGACAGAAACTCATAAAGAAAACCTGGAAGGCTCCATTTCAGGGAAAACACTTGACTGAGGACCCTGATATCCAAACACATAACTTTTACAAGGCTGCTAGCTCCGACCACTGTTCAGCACGACAGAAACTGAGCCTGCAGAACGCTCGGGCAATTAATGTCTCATACTAGAAACCTGACATTACTCCATTAACTTAGAACATATCTGCACTTTGGAAAATATTCTGAAGAACCTTAAATTCTAACTATAAACCTTTTTTAACAAGTTATTCTGTAAGCATTTCACTTATTATCAGGAGTGGAGGTTTGATCATAGAATCATAGAACCTTTAGGGATTGGAAGGGGCCTTGAAAGATCATCTAGTCCAATCCCCCAATGTTTCTTTCCAAGCATTTTAAAACTGCCTGTGTGATGACACTCCTTTGAGAGCTGACATCAACACCTGATGTCCTTATATACTTATATACTCCCTATATAGATGGCGTATCTAGGTTTTTCCCTAGATGTTCCTAGATATTCTCACTATATGAATTTAATTTCTTTAATTTAATTGAATGTAACTTAATTAAAACCAGTGCTCATCTGTGCTACTCTGCATATTTTGAGTACATAAATATATATATATACACACACATATATAAACCTCTATTATGTGAGCAGCAGGTAACTTGGATACCTCTAGTGATCTTGATGTGAAAGCATGAGTCCAGGCAGGCTATCAAAGCAGACTGGTGGGTGAGATAAGAGGAACTAAAGACCACACAAGGCTTCAAATCTCTACTGGCTATAAAGACTTATTACAGGCTGCTCTGCCAAGTTGCAACAGCAAACGAACCATGTTCTTCAGGTGGGTCCCCTCTCAGCTCCCAGTGCTCTTCTGTCCTAACCCTCCGATACTCTTCAATGCTTTTTTAGCCACATCACTGAACCATAGTCAGAGGCACAGAGACCTCTAGCTCGCATGTGTGCTGCCTTTGAAATGCTTGGCCAGCAGAAAGGGCATACAGAAAATTCTGATTTCGTTCATGTCAGGTTGTAAAAATTCCAGCTCCTGCAAAGGAGGACTGTCTTAGACAACACAGATAGCACTGAAAATTTTATCGTGTTCTCCACCGTCCGAGTTGGTGGTTAGTCTGGTGCTTTTTAAGGATTCCAGAAATGGAGACCATACCAGCTGAGGAATCTGTTTCCTCATTTTTCCATCGAGGCACAAACCCTGTCTTCACAGCTGTAACCAAAGAAGGAAGCGTTCTGTGCCAGGAGTGATGATACTATTGTTTCTGAAAGAGGTGCATAGGGACTAATCAGATTACCAGCATTTGAGAGGCGTGGGAATCAAAAAGGTCATTTCAGTGTAATTATTCCATTGTTGCAGTTTGAACATTACCAGCATTTTCAAATGTATAGATTTGTGCTTTCATGAAGAAAAAGATTGCATGTTGCTTTAAGCGGACCTCCCCCAGAGACCTGTCCTGGTGGGGGTGGACTAGGTGACACTATAAAAGAGGGCTGATGATCCAGCCCTGCCTCTTGAGGCTGAAGTCTTCCCCCTGCAAGGGGCTTCGACTCTGGCACCCCCCACCTTCCCAGGGTTGGGGGGGAAGATGAGATGGAGTGGCTTGCAGTGGCTGGCCGTGGCCCCGTAGCGCTCCTGTAGATAGTAGGGTGGAGAGCAGTGGCCCTATGGCTCCAACCCCATCAGCAGAGGTGCCGGCTGTCACTGTGGATTGGAGAAGCATGAACTAGTGCAGATTTTCCCTGCCACAGGGCAACATTCAGCGACCTGTGGTGAAATGAAGAATTCTTCCCTTTCCCTGCCGTAGGTGAGGCAGGAGGAGAAAGGAGATGTAAGGGCCATGGAACCCTCTCATGTTTGTGGAGTTGGGGGTCCCCTGCTGATGCAGCGATGCAGTCAGTCTCCATCTTGAGTCCTGCATGTGACCGGGGCCATGTGGCCGTTGCCATCATCTTAGAAAACACTGGTCAGCACGAAGAGACTGCTTGTCATTTCTGCTGCTGAGAAAAGCTGGGGAAGCTTGAGTATCAGGGAGAGAGGGAGCCTTAAGAGAGGCATCTGAGAATTCCTTCATGCTTAGCTGAAGAAAGCAGAAGGACCTTTAATGCTGTGAAGGTACTTAATGGAAAAATAAAAGATAATTAAAGCCAGAGACAAGAAATATTTTGTTAGTAGGTATACTGCTTGAGATGCCTGATGGACTTCAGAAAGCAACAAACACATCAGGGGAAACCACGGCAGGGTGGGCTAAATGGGATCAGGCTATATAAAAGCTGAAAAGTGACCACCTTCATGAATGAAATATGGGTGTGATGGAAGTTTATTTAGGATGACAAAAGCTCTTTAGAAGTTGCCAGAAAGTGATTAGTACTTGTCTCATCCCTTTTCTTTATTAAGCCACTCCTTAGTGTGCTAAATCAGCACTTTAGCATTAAAGCTGCTGGGTTCCCACATAGTAATTCCGTGTCGTAAGGTTTGTCAAATGTCCAGAATTAAACAAATGAAAAAAAAAAGGAATGGCTTTTAAGAAACATCATGAAAAGGTGATGAAACCTCTTGACTGTGTCCTGTGGACAGCATGGTAAGAGAGCTTGATGAAAATATGAGACTGAGACAATGGTATCGCACTATGACAAATACATGTGTGTACACAAACATGTGTGCGCATGCACACGCACAGAGCAGTCCCTTCACACAGAGCAGCGTGCATGCAAGGCACACATCCATTTAGGGTAAGATTAGTTTGGAGAAGAGGAGACTGAGGGGTGACCTCATTAATGTCTATCAATATGTGAAGGGTGAGTGTCAGGAGGATGGAGTCAGGCTCTTCTCAATGTCATCTAGTGATAGGACGAGGGGCAATGGTTGTAAGCTGGAACATAGGAGGTTCCACCTCAATATCAGAAGAAACTTCGTCCCAGTGAGGGTGATGGAGCACTGGAACAGGCTGCCCAGGGATGTTGTGGAGTCTCCTTCTCTGGAGACATTTAAAACCCGCCTGGATGTGTTCCTGTGTGACTTGGTCTGGGTGATCCTGCTGTGGTAAGGGGATTGGACTAGCTGATCTTTGGAGGTCCCTTCCCATCCCTAATGTCCTGTGATTCTGTGATTAAGAGTCAGGATGGTGAGTCTATATGAAGTCCGTAGGAAATTAAAAGGTTGATTTTGAAGCACAGTTGTCCCCCCTCCATGACCTGTGAATGGTTTGTTTATCATTGCCAAAGAAATTTCTTCAGCATACGACTGGAAAAAGCACTTTCAGACCAGCAACTTCACACACACCTCTGAAAGTCAGTTGTGTTCTGTGCATCTTACATGCTGTTAGCACCAATAAATGCCAGAACTGAGATAATTGTGTTGACAAAAATCCCTACAAAAACGTTGGGATTTCTCTCCTCAGGCATTATTTCTGCAGAGCTTACAGAGTTCCATAAACTCATCATTGCCAATAGATTTCAGTCATGATTTTCAGTATAAATATATTTCAAATTTGCTGAGTAAAAATCTGTATGTGGCTATCCTTCTAAACAGAATGACACCTCAAAAATAAACGTGGATTCACAATCACTATGGGAGTTGAACTGCTACTTTAGGTGTGTTTTTATTGCTTGATACCTTTAAATTAAAATTCAGAAAAACATATTCATTTAGATGATGTTTTTTGCAAATGCTGGATGAGCAACTCTTAATCACAGTGGAGTTAAAAAGTGACAAAAACCCCTACTTTTCATAATTGCACACATTTGTGTCAGGAAGTTGTTAATGTGTATTGACAGATGCATCCTCAAAGTATGTGTCATCCTTCTAGTTCACATGAATGCTTAAACTTGATTGGGACAGGAAATACTTTCCACATCACACTGTTTGCTGGAAGGAAAAGAAGTATTAGAGTTTTGAAACTGAGTGAGAGCTTTTTTCTCATTACAATAGATTCCTTTTCAGCAGAATCTTTTATCATAGATGACCAAAAAAATGTATGCTACAGACACTTCTATGTAGAAGAACATAACAATGGGGAAGACAGTAAAGATACTTCCAGCTGGCACAGGAGTTATTGAGACATTCGTGAGAATTCTGTAACTGCCACCTCATGGGAAACTTTCCAGGATCTTTGGTCTCTGCCCTGTTTTCAAGAAACTGACTCTATATCTTAAATATGAGTCCTCCAGACCGCTGTTTTGACACGGGTCAGCCCAGCACAGATAACATCCTGCCCTCTTTGAGCATGTTGTGTTGTTGTGCCAGACTTCAAGTGGGTCATGTGGAAGAACAGTTGCTGAATGTTTTGGACAGTAAAAGAGAACATCAGAGAAGTGCAACTTCATGACAGAATTCCTGAAACAGATGTGAGAGCACGAATGTTCACTTCAGCAGATGTCTTTTAGTAAAGGCTTCTGCAGCCTCTGTAAGATACCCCACCATTCAGTTCTCCTACGTGTGTACAGAACCAACTGCTTCCAAGTCGTCGCTTCCTTCTCTGTTGTTCGTGCACGCTGACACGTTTTGCTTCAACACAGTTAAAATGAATAGTGGCCTCTGTGTGTGTGTGTGTGTGTCTATATTGTCTGTGTGCAGTGGCTGCTCTTTGACATTTTGAAAAGGTAAGCAAGCCCAAGCATCTATTTTTTTGTGAATCACATAATTCTGAGGTTCCTATCTCTAACCTAATGCTTTCGCACCGGCTACGATACGTCAGCAAACGTTACGTTTCCTTTGTCTGTGGATAATGACAACTGCAAGTTTCTTAAATACATGAGGGTAAAGGATGTCTCAGCAGCTGAAACCTGTACTTCTGGGAGTCATAATCATGACGTTCATTTTGCAGATGTTTCTTCTCTCTCATGTAGGAAAGCAAATTAATTGAAAACGTAGTGAATAATTTACACACTTCTCAAAGAAGTAATAAGCTTCTATCACAGGAAATCTGTGAGGATCCAAATCTAGCTGGTGTGTAAGGATGTTCTTAGCCAGAAATGTGTGAATAATCTCAGGAACAGTTGAGTAAGATGCATTAATATCTCTTGCAGATTGCAATATAAATTCATAATGTCTCAACAACAATAATGTTTAAAACATTTTGTTGAAAACACAGGCAAAGGGAACTGCAGAGAGATGCCTATATATATCATATGTTAGATGCTGTGGAGCAGCATTGCCCTTTCTAAAGACTAGACTGAGTGTTTATCCTGGCTTCACCAGAAAACTGTTTCCACATGTACTGATAGGTGGGGATGTGGAATTGTTGCTGCTCTGAGTAAGGCACCACACTCCTGTAGAATTCTTAATCACAGCGGAAAAATAAACCTGTTACAACATGAACTCTATTTAGAAGACGTAGCTTACCTTATGGGACAAACCGGGAACCAAACTCATCTCTTGTATGACAGCATAAAAAGAAGCTGTAGGTTAAAGTTGATTATAAGGTGATTTTTCTAATCATGTGGATTAGTTTTGAAGTTGTAGTCTCCTTGTGCACAGAGGGCTGAAGCACTTCAGTGAGGACAGGCTGGGGGAGTTGGGGCTGTTCTGCCTTGAGAAGAGAAGCCTCTGCGGAGACTTTATAGCAACCTTCCAGTACCTCAAAGGGGCCTACAGGAAAGCTGGAGAGGAACATCTTATGAGGGTCTCTAGTGACAGGACAAGGGGAAATGGTTTCAAGCTAGAAGAGGGTAGATTTAGATTAGATTTTAGGAAGAAATCACTCAGTAAGAGGGTGGTGAGGCACTGGAACAGGTTGCCCAGGGAGGCTGTGGATGTCCTCTCCCTGGACAGTGGCCAGACTGGACGGGGCTCTGGGAAACCTGGTCTAGTGAAAGGTGTCCCTGCCCATGGCAGAAGGGTTGGAACTAGATGATCTTTAAGGTCTCTTTCATCTAAACCCTTCTGATTCTGAGATCATGCTAAGTGAAGTCTATTCAATCCCTACTGAAATCCCCACACGGAGAAGGGTCTTGAACATGGACCGGGTTGCTCAATCAGGCATTGGACGTCTTTAGCTGTGGAGCGTTCACAGCTCCCCTGGATGCCTGCCGTCAGACAGACACTGTTAATATTCACAACCTTTTCCCCTTTTTTAACAAAAAGAAGGGGGCACGTCTAAGGAAGAACCTAGCTGTTCAGTCATTGTGGCCCCCCAACGTTGCCTCATTTACTCGAAACTTTCTCTTTTTTAAAATTTTCATTAAACTCAAGGCTATTTGAAAAACTTCCAGTAAAACCACACCCACCCCAGCTCCCGTGGAGCCCCGCCTCACACAGCCCGTCCCCTCCGACGGCCCCCGGGCGACGGAGTCGCGTGGCACCGCCCCTCCCCGCCCCATCAGCGCCTGGCGCGTGCGTAGCAACAAGTCCAGCCCGAGGAGGGTGGGGCTGGGCCTGGGCCTGGCGCTGCGGAGGGTGACGTCACCCCGCCGTGCCCGGCGAAGGAGGGCCGGGGCCGGCGGGCCGCAGACGCCGTCGTGGTAGCCATGTTGGGGAGGAAGTGAGAGCGGGAGGCGGCGGCCAGGAAGGAGCCCTTCCCTTCTCCCTCCTGCCCGGGCGGACGCGAGCTTCCCGGCTGCGGCGGCTGCAACGGTGACCTGCGAGAGCTCCGTAGCGGGCGCCGAAAGGCATCTGCAGCGGCCGGCGGCAGCGCGGAACGCCCCGGAGGCGGCATTGGCCTAAGATGGCGGACCCGGCGGAGTGTAACATCAAAGTGATGTGTCGCTTCAGGCCCCTCAACGAGTCCGAAGTGACCCGCGGCGACAAGTACATCGCAAAGTTCCAGGGCGAAGACACCGTCGTCATCGCGGTGAGGGGCCAAACTGAGCTGGAAAGACGGGAGCAGCGCCGGGAAGGGGGGTGGGGTGTCTGGGGTTGGCGGGGTCAGATGCCGCGGGGATGGGCGCGGTGTGAGGTAGAAGGGTAGGTCCGGAGCCTGGAGACCGCTCGCGAGCGGNGGGGTGGTGGGTAGTGGGCAGAAAAGACACGGCGGGTCGGAAGCCTTTGACTGAGCGGGAGCTTTCAGTGTCCAGCCTAGCCACAGGGTACAACTAGGTGTGAGTTACGAGGTGGTGGATAACAGTCGGGTCCTGTGGAGTGTCTCCCGGCAGAGCTGGCCCTAGGCCTGGCCACTGTGATGAGTTTGATGGCTAAATGCATACTCAAAATACATGTTTTGGGGCTAGCATCGAAGTTGCTGTCTACGAATTTTTTTGGGTAGAGAATGCAAAACAGTAGTGCGGGTTCCAGTTTGCTGGTACTTGTGATGTGTAAATCAATCCGTTTTCTGCTAATTTCTTTAACGTCAACGTAAACGGACCATTTGGTTTCTTACATGTTTGTAACTGTATTTTAACTGAAGTCACGTTGCAAAGTATGAGGTCTATTATAAAACAATCTGTGACATGATTAAAGGAAATTCCTCTTTATTCAGCATGTCATGTTTAGCTACAAAGTAGGACTGGAATATAAAACTACAGTAGTTTATTGTCCGGTTTTGCTGGTGTTGTGCAAAAATGTTTGTTTTATTTAACTTTTTTGTTTTCATAACGCTTTTCACTCTAGATTGTTCCACATTGCTCAAAGTAACTTAGGTGGCAGCTATTATCTGTTTTAAGATTTTGCTTTTTATGTTCCTTGAGTTTTATGTTCCTTTTCTTGAGACTACCAATAATAGCTTTTGTGCATAGTATCAGAAGTTGAAGGAGGCACTTGAATTTTTTATGATGACTTAGTAGGTGTGGTGCTCTAGTCTGTTAATATTCAGCCGTGTTTGTCAATAAAATACAAAATTCCATGAGTCTGAACTTACAAGAGCATTATCATGCTTATGAAATGAGGTAATTTGGGCTCATTTCAGCTGGCAAGTTAGTATCTTGGAGTATGTCTCCTCGTCTTGAGATTATACAGGTAAACTCATCAGAGCATGTAACCAAACATGGAAAATGAAAAAAGTAAATAGAACAAATGATCTCACTTCCATCAACAACTGCTGGTTCATTGTGACATTAAATACTCGGTTTAAACTCCATGATCAAATTTTGAAACCTTATTGTTTTCTTACTATTTAAAAGTACATTTTCAACATCTTCTTTCAGTAGTTCTAGTCTAAAACATTACAGTGCTTAAACACTCTGCATTTTAAAAATATCTGAAATCTGCTTTGGGTTGAGGTGCTGCTACATCTGAATAGAACACTCTGGTGGCACATTCTTGGGTCATGTGAGGCCTTGTGCTTGGAACTGGTGTTCAGTGTTACAACTGTAATTGGGTGTTTTCTGCATTGGTAAAAAGGACTAGAAAAAGATCCTTCAATATTCCTAGGTCCAGGAATTGCTGGCTCTGACCTTGGGAATAGTGGCCTCCCAAATTATGAGATAGGGTAGCAGTGACCATATTTGTTCCACAGAATCTTAGTAAAGGATTCATGTTCCGTTATTTTGCTTTTACAGTGGTGGATATATGACAAGACCGATGTTCTCAAAGTTATGACTTTTTAAAACTGTCCAATTGTTTGGGTTTTTACATTTTTTTTAACAAACTGACTGAATGTTTGCAAAATTACAGACCTTCCAACCTGAGATTGTAGCCAGCCACGTCTTTTGTGGTGGGTAGTACCCACCTCAAGGTAGGGTACCCAAGGGAGGGTAGTAACAGAAACAATAATTCTTGTGAAACAGTTTCTAAAACCGTTCTCAATAAGCTAGATGTCTGGTTACTTCCAGCTGTTTGATTCCTGTATGTGCTGGCTGCTTGTTGAACAGTAATTGAGCCACTTTTCTTTTATAGCTGCTTTCCTCAGCTGCCTGAAGTACTTGCACCTTCTGTGTGTGCCCGGGTCTGTGCTGGAACAGTGAAGGCTTCTCGTCTGTAATGCTAGATGCTAGATGAAAACCAGGAGACACTGGAAGCAGGGCTTACAGCGAACTGCAGATTTGACTCCTCTCTGGAGAAGGGTGGGGAGGGAAAAGAGTGCCTATAGCCAAACCCTTCTCTTTCCTTGACTCTCTCGTCATCTCCCTAGCTATCTATTCTAACTTTGCTTCCCACCTCCTGTGTGATGACTGGTATTGATGTGATGGCAGATTGCCTTTCTGGACATGAGTAATTTTGATTTGTGTTAGATAAAATGTTTTTGTTGTAGCTGGTGTCTTAAGAGCAATTTGAGGGGACTTGCAGTGTTAGTCTGTTTTAAAGAGGAGACTTTGAAAAAGTATTGTTCTTCCACAGGAAAAAACTTTTTTAACTAGTATAAAGCTTTTAAATGATTAATTACAGGTGTCTTCTTTCCACATTAATATTTTATTAATATTTTTTCTAATAGCTCTTCCTGTTAATTATATGTAAGTGTTTTGATAGGAACCGGTAACTTGTTATGATTATAGGGTTTTTATGTTAACTGTAAATGTACATAAACATACCTAGATTTAAAAAATGATTGTGATTTGTTCATGGATTTCAGGTCGTTGGGTAAGATGAAGCAGAGAGGAATACAAGCATATAAAGTATTTGATTATGTCCTTTATTTTTTCAAATGTGGAACTCCTTGCAGTTGAGTAGCTTTGTAGTTCTGCATATGTCTCTTTTTTCAAAACATTTCTGTACTTAGTCTTACTCATGTTAAAACTGTCCAAAAGATAAGATAGGTGACAGACTACAGTGAAATTCAAGGGATTAAGATTGGAGCCTACAGTGAAAACAGTACTGTCAAATGACTGAAGTGGACTGGTGTTACAGACATTTGTACAAGTGGGTGTGTCCCTCTTGTTCAAATGTTCAAAAGTAATAATTCTAGTATATTCCTTATTTCTCAGACTTTTAAGAAAGAATCATGGCTACCCTGCATTCTCATACTTATTTAAAGTTGTGGGTTGTTTGCTGGTTTTTTTTGTATGTAAGATTCAACCCCTGTGATGCTGGCAAGAGCTTGAGATACTCCGGTTTCTTGTTCATTACCTTTTAAACCTTGAGTAGTAAAGGAGAGCAAGGCTAGATTTAAGTTACCTTACAATCAGGTTAATGAAGAGCATTTCTATTACTGCAGCACTTGGCAGCACATTATTCAAAAGGAAGCTAATTCACATGTGTTCCTGAAAGAGAAGTCTGTACTGGACTGTATAAGTACAAGAAGTGAGGTGTATACTTATAACAATTTTTTTCGGTATTAGTGTGAAGGGAAGTGCTATTTCAATTAGAAAGACTATTTAAAATGCTTAGTGTCTACAATGCAGCTTGAAACATGAATCAGAAATTGCAGTCTGTAGCTGAAACAATTGCTTTCTTTCACTGTGGCTGCCTATTTTTTTTTTCCTTTTTTCTATGAAATGATGGATAATAGATGTTTTTACAGATGATGCTGTTATGATGATTTAACAAATTGAGTATTTTAGCTTGCAGTAAAGTGAGAGCTGTATTCCTTGACTGATGTACTGATTCCTTAAAAACACTTCTCATCTCATACGTGGGGTTTTTTTCTGAAATTCAGTGACCATTTTTATGCCAGCAGTCTCTTGTCTCTTTAGAAGGAACCTTTTTCTAAAACAAAGCTTGTCTAAAACTCTTGTTCCAAAACTTCCCCTCTGTTTTCATGCTGTTACGTGAAATAAAATGTCATGGTTTAGTCTTTTTTGTAACAGTAACTGCTGTAAATGCTCATAGTTGAGTTTCAGCATTTGCACAGAAAATAGCAAAACAGGGTAAGAAGAAGCGAGGTCCAATAACTGTTTTGTGTCAGCTGTAATTTTGTATGCATAGACCCAAGACAATAAGAAAATCCTCTTTTCTTGATCTTAAAAATAAAATACTAATTTGGAAAAGTGTCCTTTCACTCACTGGCAACACTGAGCTCTTAGGTGTGTCTAAGCAGCAATACTTTAGCTTAGTAATAAGAAAAAACGAGTCAGGTATTCAGCATCATACTTTCCAGAAAATATTCAGCATGGATTTTTTTCTTTTAACGTGTTTTGTACTAATGGGAAGAATGTTATTTAATGAAGATGTGTAACTTAAAAGGAAGGTAAATTCTTTACTTCATGCCATAACCGAAAATAAGTTAACTGGAGGTAAATAAAACATGGTTTTGGTTGTTTTGTTGGTTTTTTTTTTAACTAGAATGGGCAGTTTAGAGGATATGGGTATATTGTGGTGGAAAATAAGTTGCTTATTTGTCTAAGTAAATTTTCAGTAGAGGCTTTACTTTAGATACCTAATGCATTAAAAATAAGATGAGCTCAGGTTATCATGTAAATAACCAGTTCTGCAACTTATGGAAAGTTACAATTGTAAAAATAAGGGTTTTTTTTAAAAAAAATACATCTATGGAGATACCTCAAAAGTCTGAGAAATACTTGTTAAGATTTCAGTCTAGTCATGATTACAGATTTTTGTGTAGTCCCCATTGAAGCTACTGACAAAAACTAACTTCACAGAAGAAACTCATCCATGCTCCAAATATTTGATTATTTAGATTAGTTGAGCATCCTTTTACATAGGGATAATAGGTAACTACTCTTAAAGTTACCTGCAGAACTTGAATATGAACCCTTTATTAAAGATTTGGTTTAACTATCATGTTGGAAGATGTACTTTTTGAGTGTTGTGGACTGCTGCTTAATGTGGGACTGCGTTCTTCCTTGTAAGCAGTTACAGGAGCTAAAGTTGTTTTGTAGTTTGTTATCGATTGCCCAGAAGTGCTGGACAAGGAGTAAATGTAAGACTCCTCTCTCCAAACAGAGGCTTAGTCTACCTGTTTACTTGGTTTTATGTGTTACTTACAGATTGAATGTTGAATTTTTATTAGAATTTGTACAATTGATGAAAATTTCTGGAATCTGTCAAAACACCATCATACCATGATAGTGATGCTGCTCTTACCTCTGTTACAGACACCACATGGTGGTGTTCCTTGGACCTTTTGTGTTTTCAGTACATCATCATATCTGATTGTTTGCTGCTTGCAGGAGAAAAGGCGTCTGGTATAGAAAAAATATCTGTTACTTTAATCTTTCTTGATTAATCTCTTAAAGGTAATGAGGCTTTCTAGGATGGGGTAATCTGTAATACTCTTTTAGCTTTGTTTACAGCAGAAAGCAGACTGTAAAGTGATAAGGCACAGCATTACAGATGTTAGCAATATGAAACCATATGGAGTGGAAGTATCTTGTACACTTAAAACGTAATTATCCTGAAACCTGCTTGACTAAACCTGCTTGATTAGATCCTGATTCATTGATGATGGAGCAGGGATATGCCTCTTATTGGGGTTTTCATGGATGTGTTGAATGTGCTGTGACCTGAGAGAGGAGGGAAATGGACTTGTGAATGCTTTAAAGTTGTATTGTAGCTTCATCTGGGAATATACAATACTGAAGACATGGAAACAGATATTCTGCTTTCCATCTGCAGGACACAGGGAAGTGGTAGGAGATATGAACAGGATCCCTTGTAAGGATAGTATTGTCCAGAATGACTACATTTTGTGGTTATGTTGGTAGCAGTTGTTAACTTGAGGGAAACGCATGCCTAGCAGCTTTCACTGTATAAATAAACCGCGTCAATTAAAGGCATTACTGCTTCAGTGCAACCCTTGCAGCTTGGTTTTCTGTTCTTACTGATCTGTGGCATTAATCGTACTGCTATCCTTTATATTAGAAGTTTGTGAAGCTGAAAGAGACTGTAATTACGTGAGATACTGTAATTTGGCTCCATTCTCTTAAGACATTTGAATGGTAATTGGGGTGTCTAAAGGTCCTCTCAAGTTAGTAAAGATAGTTGTAATGCAGATAAGGAAATAATAGAAAAAACAAACGAAGCCCTTCTAAGTGCTGTTTAAAAATTGAGAGAGGAAAGGCTTTTTTAGAACCTACTGCGAACACCTGTAGACTGCAGGATGGTTGCAGACTAGTGCAGGTTTTGCCTACAGTTCTTTTCTGGTCAAGGTTATTTTCATGTACCAAAAACTAAGCTTCAGAATTTTATTCAAATTAATTTTCTCTGTGTTGAGTTAAGGGGGGAGGCAGTGGATTTGGCAGGGAGTACAGGTCCAAATCCTGAGCAGTATCCAATTTCACACTATGAGTCCGATAACCAGGTCGGATTCACTCGATAGTGCCACACTACGAGTCCGTATAACTCGGATTCACTCGATAGTGTGTTGTGTTCTCGCCTAGCCACAATCTATGGGCTCGCGCGGTGTCCAGTGAGGAACGGCAAGGCTAGTTCACGTGAACAAGAGTAATTTGTTAGAGCAACAGATTGACAGGTTCTTTATGGATTGTCGGTGATGAGCACTGTTTGCAAAATATGTGTACACAAATGTTAAAGTTACCAAAGCATTAAGATAAAAAACAGCTCTATACTAACGCGTTAGATTATAAAAGTAACTCTGTAGAGATTTATAAAGTATTTGTATCTCACCCAAAGGCGTCCCTATGGGGGGGGGAAGGAGGTCTCAGCCCGTCGACTGATTCCTAGGAGTCAGAGGTCCACGAATATTCCCCCGACTTGTGCAAGATGGTATCTTCCCTCCCAATTCCCCTTTTTGTGGGCTATTTTATATTATTTCTTGTCTTCAAGGTGGAGCTTGAGTGACTTTGGTCATAAATGTTTTTGTTTCTGATTGGTATAAAATTCTCTCGCTTTGCTTTTAAAAACATAGACTTAAAAAATTAAGACACATGCTCAATAAGGGGGGCTCACCCCTCGAAGGCGGGTAAGTTTTGGGATGGAGGTGTGTTTTGGTATTATAATGCCATTATAATGAGCAAAGTTCACACAAGGATAGCAGCTCGTCAAGAAGATGACAGAACGATGGCTCAGGGTAGCAAGAGTACGGCGTATCATCTTCCAAGTACCACCGGCTCCCATCTCTGAGCGCCTTATCACAGGGCTTGGCCACAGCTCCTCACAAGGGTTGACCGCAATACCTCCATATTGCTTCACCCCTGGTGGTTTCCATGGTGGCAGGTCAAGTTGCCGGGGGAACCACCAGAGGAAGGGATTCCTTGCGTTCCAGCTGTACTCCACCCTAGAGGCTTAGAACTTTCCTTGATGTGCGAATAGTGCTCCATTTCTAATATAAGTTTAATTTTTTAAGTTATCCCACTCTGAAGTAAATTGAAGTTGTGCTAGTTGACAAAATGCTTTGTAGTAGTTTAAAAATACACGCTATATGTGTATACATTCAAACACACATGCAAAATAATCCTTGCTTTTTAATGTACTTTTCTGTTACAATTGTTATGCTGTACTAAAGACCAGATATGTTTGGATCTGTGAGAACCAGTGTTGTTAAGTTACTGCAGAGGCTGTCAGAAGATCATAATCAGGAGTTCATAGAAGCGTTTAGGTTGGAAGGGACCTTAAAAGATCATCTAGTTCCAATTCGCCTGCTGTGGGCAGGACATCACGCACTAGACCAGGCTGCTCAGAATCCCATCAAACCTGGCACTGAAACTTTTCACTAAGCCTTCTAAAAGGGTTTTAATTGGGATAGTTGAAATAATTGTCATCTGTGTGTTTTCTGGAGCAGTAATTTGGAGAAGACTTTAAATTTTCAGGTACAGACTCAAATTGTTAATGCTGCACAGACTGTTTGCAGTGATGTTGGAAACTAACTTTTCTGTTTTCCCAATATGGAATATTAAATATCCTCAAATTATATTATTTCAGTGCATTGGAGCATGAAAGATCTAATGTTTTGTGATTGTAGATGACTTGCAGTGTGTAATGTAACTGCTTTGACAATTTGGAAGGTTTTTGCAACTACAGCTGCTAGTGGGAAAATGTATAGCTAGTATTATCTTTTATACAGCGACTTACCTTTTTATGTAACATGTTCTCAGTCTTGATTGTCTTACCTTACCTTTTCTTAAAACTTCTTAGTTGTTTTTCTTCTGGTGTGTGTAGTGGCCTAAATTCTACCTGTAGAACATAGGAATTTGAGGTGTATTTGAAGCTAAAATGAGTAATCTAGAAGGCTTGTGTTTTGCCTGCTGTGAAACTAGCATTCAGACAAACTTCAGCACCTTAGGGGTAGTTCTGCCTATTGAGTCTTGTGGTTCCTTGAGTGTGTTTACACAGTGAAGGCTGTAATTATTTTTTCCAAGAGGGACCTCATCCACCTGAATTCACACCCTCTCAGTAGCTAGATGTGTTGTTTAATCTAAAAAGCTTTGTTTACTGTTATGCTAGGCATTATTAAAATACAAATGGAAGGTCAGCAGGGAAGGGGAATGTGGTGGGTGTGTGGAGGATGGAAACTGTTGTACTTGTTTCTTTGCCAGAGAGGCAGTTCCAGAATATCCTTGGGGGAGGATGATAATTAAATTTAGGCAAAATGGAGCACTTAACATTTGCAGTGGGTTTAGCAGTGGTAACTGAGCTTGGTCCCTTGCAAACCTTGCCTGTCTGCTTGACTGCCTCCTAAATAAAGCTCTGAAAATGCTACAAAACATGATGAGCACAGTAGTTCATATCCTAATGGGTTGTCAGCTGTGTAGAACTGCATAATGGAAGTCTCTTCTTTCAAGCAAAGCAGCATCAAACATTCCTTTCAAAAGGTAGCACCTTAGGGGTAGTAATAATTTCAGTTTACCAGAGTAAATGTGCTACCAGGGTAGAACAGAATAAGGGGTTTTTGGAAGTACAGACCATGCATTGGCTTACCTTGTAAGTGAAGTAAATTGAGGTAATGTGGCAGAGGTTTAGAAAACAATTTAGATTGCATTTTTAAACCAAATACAAGTTTAATTCAAGGCCATACCTTCAAGGCAAGCTTGTGAAGGTTTAGGCAACACTATATAAGCTGATTTCCTTGCTAGTCTTCAAATGCCTAAAATAAAACAAAATATTGATCTGAGGCAGTATAGGCTGTTTCTAACCTGTATGAACCAAACACCTTCTAATTCTATTTTTAGCATGTTTTTTCTAATGGCTCTTCTATGTCTTTTTTTTTTTCCCCAGTCCAAGCCATATATATTTGACCGTGTATTCCAGTCAAACACATCACAGGAGCAAGTATACAATGATTGTGCTAAAAAGATTGTTAAAGGTAAGGTGAAACAGCAACTTTAGAAGTTAATGGATCGTATTTGTGTGGATTTCCGTGCTGAAAACTGATACTTCTGTGTTGCTCCCTTTTGCCTCCTGAATGCTTAATAAGAACTAATTTTAATAAGAATTAATAACTGCATCATCCTGTAGTTGAGATGATAAATGATGTCATGCTTGAATCTCCTGTTTCAGATGATGGGAACATTTGATAGCATTTACTTTTCACATTTTGTCATTTGTTGCAAAAGATTAGGGGTAGACCTGTTGGAGAATAGCCTTGATGAGAAAGATCTGGGAATCATGGTAGACATTACACTGTCTGTGAGCCCACAGTGTACCATTGTTGCCAAGAAGGTCAATAGTATTCTAGGGTGGATTAAGAAGTGTGTGGCCAGTATGTCTAATGAGGTCATCCTCTTCTACTTTGCCTTGTTGAGGTCACAGTTCTGGGGTCCCCAGTTGAAGTGAGATGGGGAACTACTAGTTAGAATCCATCAGAGGGCAACAAAGGTGACTGGGGGGCCTGGAGCATGAGGAAAGTTTGAGAAAGATGGAACTTTTTAGCCTTGAGAATAGAAGAATGAGGGGAGACCTGACCCATAGGTATAAATATCTGAAGGGTGGCTGTAGGGAGGGTGGAGACAGACTGTTTCCAGTTGTACCCACTGACAGGATGAGGGAAAATGGTCACAAGCTGGAACACAAGAAATTTCATTTAGAAACAAAAATGTATTCACAGTTTGAGTCACAAAGCTCTGGAACAGGCTACCCAGAGAGGCTCTAGAGTCTTTTTCTCTGGACATATTCAAAACTCACCTGCAATGTGCTTTAGACAGGCCTGCTTTGGCAGGAGTGTTGGACTCTGTGGTCTCTTGGGGTCTCTTTCAACTCTGACAGTTTTGTCGTTGTGTGAAAAACTAATACATTCTAGTTGACACAAATGTGAAAGCAACTTTAACAAAGCCTTACCAGAAAACCCTGAAATGTCAGCCCTTAGTGACAAGACTGTGTAAATGTTGGGGGTCTTGATCATTAGGAAAGTGAATTGCTGTGCAAAATCTAAGATGCTGCAAGGATGTTTAGATCAGAAGTTTGTTGTTTAAAAACTGGAGTTCACAAAGATGCTGCCTCTTTCCTCCATCTAAAAATCTGTTCTCTATTTCTGTGTGCGGCACTTCTTGACTGTGCTTCATCTGTTTAGTGGTGGTGAAAATGGGCATGGTAGGGTGACAGATTTCCCATTTGGAATATCTCATGCTTGTTTTTGGAAAATAAAAGTTTGCTTGTAGAATGCAATTCTGCAGTTAACTGACATGTAAACAACCCCATAACCCCTCACTCATCAGGTTATATAACTTTGGGTTGGTTCTTTGGTAATTTGAAATACAAGCTTTTGTCCACAGAATTTGGCGTAGCCCATTTTCTTCACAACTTCACTGAAGGCAGAAAATACTAGTGTTCTCATGCATGTTTTCATGAGAGTTACCAAAGACTGTTCAGCCTGATGGTTATGTTGATGTCCGTTCTTTCCTGACTCGAGTCTTGATTTTTCTGCTTACAAGAACAGAGCTTCTAATAATGTAAACTTCTGAACTATGGTGATAATGCATTAAAGGGGTACAGAGGAACACCCTCTGAGCATTTTTAGGAACTGCCTGCTTGTGTTCTACTTCATTTGACTTTCCTGTGCAAGCTGGAAACAAACCAAATGAAAATACTGTTTCTCTTCAGATGTACTTGAGGGATACAATGGTACAATATTTGCTTATGGGCAAACATCATCTGGAAAGACGCACACCATGGAAGTAAGAAATCTTAAAATAATTTTCTTCTTAATGTCACTGTCATCTCTTCATCACAGTAGTCTGATCTTTCTACAAATAAGATATGATCTTGTTTTCATCTTGCAATTTGTTTTCCCCTTGCTGTTGCAACATTTTGATACTCAGTGGTTTTTTAGGTCAAAGAATCCCTACTGTATTCTTTCAGCCCTCCGTAGCAAGATGAGAAACACAAGAGTAATGTTAATAGTGCATTTTCACTTGTATTTGTCTGCAAGATTTCTGAGGCTGTTGTTTTCACTCCTGGCAAATGCTGGGGCTAAATGGACAGTCGAGACTTTCCTTTATAGATAAAATAAGTGCATCAAACATCACTCCATTTTAAAACTAAGCTGTCTCTTTTGCCTTTGGATACTGTTTGTGATTTGTATTCAGTATGAATGTGTCTTTTTCTAATAAGGGGAAGCTTCATGACCCGGATGGAATGGGTATTATTCCAAGAATAGTGCAAGATATTTTTAATTATATTTACTCTATGGATGAGAATCTTGAATTTCATATTAAGGTAAACTTTTTTACGTTGTTGCTTATTTTGTTTGTATTAAAATTGTAAATAGTCGGCGGTTAAATAGATGTTCTATATCTGCTTGAAATGCCTGTAACTCGGAAAAGCTGTTATTTCTGAAATAATGGACCCTTATGAATGAGTAAAGTGTTAACTTAATTCTTGTTCCCCTTAAACATTGATGGTCGCTATCCTGATAACCTGTAGCAGTGCTGATAGTGTTTGACGCTTTTGATCGGAATAGCTGAACCTTAAAGGTTCAGCTTTAAGGACTTGAGCTAAATGTGGTAGTATGTGGGAGGTCATATTAATCATGTTGGGTTCTTCTGATTGAAAAGCAAAGCGTTTTTGCTTGCTGATGCTGTAGGTTTATTCCTCTTTCCCATTTCTAGGTGTCCTATTTTGAAATATACTTGGATAAAATAAGGGACCTTTTAGACGGTAAGCCCTTTGTTTATATTGAATGTAGAAATTACGTTGTTCTGGAAAGAGATATGACAAAGCTTCTGGAGTTTTTAATGATACTAGCAGATTAAAACCACAGAAACTTTATCAAGAGATATGCAGTATACTAATACCCTGTACACAGTAAGGGCCAATCAAAATGGGAAAGCATGAAGCTATTCTACATATTACTAAAGCTGCAGTAGTGGTTCTTGGATGTATGTTAAGGTTTTATTTAAAGTGTTGCTGAGAAATGAAATCTGACTTGGACATGCATTCTGTACAGCTCTTTTATTTTGTGAAGAAATGACATATATACCTTAGCTGTAGAATTTTTTCTCTTCCAGTTTCAAAGACCAATCTTTCTGTTCACGAGGACAAAAATAGAGTTCCTTATGTAAAGGTGAGCATCAACCTAATATGCTTTCTTCTTTTCCTCCTTTGGTGTACATAATTTGCTTCTGTCATGTTGGTGTGCTGTTTTTTTGCCGCTATTTTTTCCTTAAAGGGTTGCACAGAGCGTTTTGTATGTAGTCCAGAAGAAGTTATGGATACTATAGATGAAGGAAAGTCAAACCGACATGTAGCAGTTACAAGTAAGTATTATCTCTTGTCTCCTTTTAGATGCTTTATTGATTTGCTTTTTATATGGGTTATAAAAGCAGGGAAGGCAAAATTAGTGAGCTAAATAGTTGAGCTCCTCCTGTGGCGTCAATAAGCCGGTCGTTTTAGGCCTGTGAGGGATTTATTGTTAAGAGGAAGAGGAAAGACATTCAAATTGCAGTTGGCTTGAGTTCTGTTAATGAAAGAATTGTTTCAAATCAATAAATTTTCTTTATTCTGCATATTTCACATCAGAGGGAGACAGTAGATATTTTGTTGCCTGCAATTTTAATGTCATTGAGAGGTTACTTTACACAGTAACATTACTTTCAGATTGTCACTTTTGCTGTGGGAAGATACTGTTTTGTTGAATTAGTTTGGCTGTTTTTTGAGAATTTATATATTTTGGGTTGTAGATATGAATGAACACAGCTCCAGAAGTCATAGTATCTTTCTTATTAATGTAAAACAAGAAAATACTCAAACAGAACAGAAACTAAGTGGAAAACTTTACCTTGTGGACTTGGCAGGTAGTGAAAAGGTAAGCCTAAATTTCTTCTCTGAGAAACTGGTTATTCTTAGTCAAATGTTTTAAATTAATGTGGAAGTGGCTGTTAAATTGGCATGTTTCAAGTGTTTTAATTTAGACTTTGAAATGTACCCTCTTATCCTAGTCCGTGATGCTGTTACATACCACCTCTTCAGCTGATGTCCATTTCTGCAGTGAGGGTTTGTAGATATGGAATTGGATGCAGATATAGGCTAGAGTTCAGTCTTTGTGTCTGTGTGAGCAAAAAAGGTGTACTGGCTAGCAGGTACTGGAATAAACAGCTTTATGGATGTGGATTATCTGAATTTTCTTATGTAGTTACACATAGCTTCTGAATTTGAAATGCTGATTACCATAATTTAAAATGACAGCTTACTTTCCTGTGTCAGTGGCTTAGAGCAATAAAGTAAATACACGTAATTTTACTTACTCTGTGTCACTTCTTGTAGACTGTAATTAGCCTTTTACGAGCTGGATACTTTACATTCCCTTGTTCTGTGCTTCTGGGTTTATCCCCACCTTTGTTTCCAGTTTTATCTCCAGTTTCTTTCAGTCCTGTTTGGTTGCTGTTTTCTTTCCTCGTGTCATTGTTCTGTGACCTTATTGTTGTCTGTGATTTATGATTCTTCTGAAATGTGTTTCTTAGTAATGGCTTTTCTTTTAATATGAACTAAATTGGATACACTAAATTGAGAATAAAGTTAAAAGGGCTGGGTTGCAGATCTCCTTTGTCATTTTTCTCTTAATTTTTTTATATAAAACTTTGCTATTGTGCTTTTCCTAGTCTTTCTGAAATGCATGAGGTTCCCTGTTGCCTTGCCTTGGGTTGTTTTAAACATAGGCAAATAGAATTGGTCAGTTGTAGTCATAATCACAGCTTGGTGAGAACAGTAAAGGAGTGTTGTAGAACTAGAAGTCAAATTCAGTGTTCACATTAGAAGATCTGATGTAAATAGAATGGTGTCAGAGCAGATTTTTTTCATGTTTCTGCTGATACCTGCTTAAGATTCACTCTGAAAGCTATTTTCACAAGTACTTGGTAAGAAATACTTTGCTGTATTTTTCAGAGACAGTGGTATGTGGTGTATTTTATTTTTTTTTTTCTGGGGAGTGGTGGGGAAGGTTTCGGTTTATATTGATTTAATGATTTTGTTTGGGTTTTTTTATGATCTCTGGAGAAATTATTCATAACACTTCCATTTACTTTTAGAAATTACAGTTTTTTTACGAACTTCAGAAGTATTTAGAAACCTTTTTAAGTGATGAGTTTTAAATGAAACATGGATGGTCAGTCAGGGAAGGAGTTGAAGGAGGAGTTCATGTATTCTAATCCAATTGCTTACAAGTATCTAGAAGTCAGGGAGACAAGACCAAAAAGTGAGAAAAGCACTCAAGTCTTTAATTAAATGTGGAAGGTGATTTTTGAAGATGCATTTAGTAATTTACTGGAATATTGTGTAGGTTAGTAAAACTGGAGCAGAAGGTGCTGTGCTGGATGAGGCCAAGAACATCAACAAGTCTTTGTCAGCTCTTGGAAATGTCATCTCTGCTTTGGCTGAAAGTAGTGTAAGTGTTCTGTTTTGTATCTTCAAGGCCTTGCATGTCTTCACATAATACAGTGCAGGAATTCTTTACTCATCTGTGGTAGTTGTGGAGCCTTTCCAGCTAATCCAATGGTATTGATGCATTGCGAGTAGCCATTACTGTCATACCATGGTGACACTGATTAATAAAATAATATTTAATGTTGAGGGATGTAAGCATCATACTGAAAGTTCTTGTGCTCTGAAAGTTGCCAAACATAAAGTAAAACTGTCATCCCATGCATGTTCAGTTGTAGGACACATGAATTAAAATAGAATTTAATGTCTTTCTAATAAAGTTATGCCTGACAAAAGCATAGCTCTAAGTAAATAATGCGTCTGAATAAACACAACTGACAGACTTAACCATTTTCTTGATAGACTTATGTTCCATACCGTGACAGCAAAATGACTAGAATCCTTCAAGATTCACTGGGGGGTAATTGCAGAACCACTATTGTTATTTGCTGTTCTCCCTCTTCATACAATGAGTCTGAAACTAAATCTACTCTTCTGTTTGGCCAAAGGTGAGTAAGGTGGTCTTTCCTGACTTAAACAATGCTATGAGTCTATGAAATTATTTAACACTTTGCTCTTACTAATCTCAAAAATAAATGCAGAATGAGAAATAAGGAAATCCCAATAAGATTTGGGAACCAAATTAATTAGAATGTTTCCTTTCTCTTAGTCAGTGCATATGTAGCTAAGAGTTGTGATGTGATGAAGGAAGTACAACCTCCCTTCTGAGGAAAGGCTGAGGGAGCTGGGTCTCTTTAGCTTGGAGAAGAGGAGACTGAGGGGTGACCTCATTAATGTCTATAAATATGTGAAGGGTGGGTGTCAGGAGGATGGAGCCAGGCTCTGCTCAGTGTCATGTAGTGATAAGACAAGGGCGGTGCATGTGAGCTGGAACAGAGGGAAGTTCCATATAAATATCAGAAGAACTTCTTCACGGTGAGGGTGACAGAGCACTGGAACAGGCTGCCCAGGGGGGGTTATGGAGTCTCCTTCTCTGGAGATGTTCTCTATTTAACAGTAGTGTCAGTTTTTCTGAAATAATCACTTGCCAGGGAGCTTTTGGAAGAGATGAGAATGTTTACACTTCCATCAGTGATATGTAGACATTCTACTAGACTATCCTGTAATTCCTTTCTTTAAAAATGAAACTTCAGAGTTTTTTGCTCTCTCTCTATAGAGCAAAGACCATAAAGAACACAGTCTGTGTCAATGTGGAGCTCACTGCAGAACAGTGGAAGAAAAAGTATGAGAAAGAAAAAGAGAAAAACAAGACTCTGCGTAACACCATACAGTGGCTAGAAAATGAGCTCAACAGATGGCGGAACGGTGAGAAGCGATTATACGTGTATTCTGCAAGCTTTAGGCAAAACAACAGGCACTGAGCTAGTCAGTTACTTAATTACATACATTCTAAAAAGTTTGCTTTGGAGGAGAAGAAAATTATGTAAATTGTAAATGCAGAAATCAATTGAAATATAGTCTACTTAGCATTTTCTATTTCAAATCAGTATCAGAAGATCTTGTCGTTGTTTGAATGTCAGACATGTTAATAGGCAAAAAACCCAAGCTCCCCAAACTGCTGACACTATACAATGTGTGCCCATTCTTTCTTCCTGATTAATTAAATTACATTTTGCCAAACACTTCCATCGGTAACTTATATACAAAGCCTTAAATTCAGGAAGGGTGGAACACGGATCATACTTACAGATGCCTTCTGCAGCCTGGCAGCTATAGAAGATGATTTTGTAGAGAACTGCACACAGGCACTCCTGATGCAAATGTGAGAGAAACAAGCTATTTAAATGTTGTAGGGTTTGGGGGTGTTTTGTAAAAATCTCTTAGAAATGGCGTGAGGCCACACCTGAAACCTTAAGTGTAGTTATTCAGAATATTTACATAAGATATTGGGAGTGTTGGATGGAGCCCCTAGCTTCCAAGGACTGTCAAAGTCTTTAATAAGATGTGAAGAAATCTAGTTTAGTTTATAATAGCAGTACCTTGATTGGAATGGGGTACATTTTATTGCAAAGTTAGCGAAATGTTCTCATCAGAAAAAGCTTAATGAACATAAAAGGATAAAAGCATTATTTAGAAGCAAAGCAGTTTAAATATGGCTACCTAGCAAAACACACAGTCAAGGCAAAATAAAGGATTTTCTGTCTTTGGGGAAAGTTAGTTGCCTTTCTCGAAGATATGGTTTGATGTGAAGTTTGAAACTCGTAGCTGGGCGAAATGTAATGTTCTCTGGTAAGCACAAGACTGTTTGTATGATCTACTAGTCATATTTTATCCACAATTGTGTGAACTCGATTTCTTATTGTATTATTAACCAGGGAGAAGTACCGTTAGTAGGGTGTATACGGTACATCTCGAGGCTAAATTTGCGGAAGATACCCCTTGGGTGACTGCACTAAAAATAAGTATATTCTTTTCTTTAAGGGGAGACTGTACCAGTTGATGAACAGTTTGACAAGGAGAAAGCTAACTTAGAAGCTTTTGCCGTGGACAAGGATGTTACTGTTCTTAATGATAAACCAGCTACCACAATTGGAGTAACTGGCAATTTCACTGATGCTGAGAGAAGAAAGTGTGAGGAAGAAATTGCCAAATTATACAAACAACTGGATGACAAGGTGTGCCATTCTTACTTAATGTAAGATGTCTTGGAAATTCGTTGTGAAATGTGTTACGTAATACTTAATTTGCAGGGTTTATTGGTTAGTGTAACTTGCTGAAGTGCTTGCTGGGTGTGTCTACTCTAATTCTGAAGCTCTGATTAAAGGAAATCAGAATTGCCTTATCTGGTGCGAAGCTGAGTACCTTTTCATAGCTGCTTTTCGCTTCTTTGCTGAAACTACTGAAAGATGTCCTGAAAATTTAAAGTGTCAGTATATAGGGAAAAAAATGCAAATCAGAAAGGTGTAAAATATTTCTAGCTAATTGCTTTGAATAGTACTGTACAGGAAGTGAAAACAATGAAGAAACAAGTTTTTTTTCCTTCCGTTTTATCCCTGTTTTATTCCAGTGCAATTAAAAATTTAATGAGCATTATAAAATTTTGAGGTGGGGGTGGGAAATATCTTGGAGAAGACTTCCAAAAGCACAGACATAAAAGGTTTTTTGTTTGAAGTATGGTCTTTTATGTATAGGTGCCAGGTTAAGAGCCTAATTGGTCTCAGCTAGTGAAATCAAAAGGATGATTTTAAACATTTTTCTGCTTTCACTTAGAAAATTATGTCGTAATACAGAAAAGTTGGATGCCTAACATCTACTGTCTCTTCATTTTTCCTGAGGGTTATTTGTCAGTTTATTGAACACTGTCTTAACTTCAACTGCAGGATGAAGAAATTAATCAGCAGAGCCAACTAGTAGAAAAACTGAAGACGCAAATGTTGGATCAGGAGGAGGTGAGTTGCACTCTTACATCTTTATTCTACTTTTGTTTCTTTCCTTTTAAAGAAAATGAATGTGTTACTTACGTACAGCATCTTATTTTAGATGCTCTTACTATTCATTCTCCTGTCTGTACTAATGACTAAAACTAGTTTTCTTGAACTTTATCCATAAAGATTGAAAGAATTCAAATATTTTGTGCAAAGATGTTGGCAGTGGTTTTCCCCATGTGCAGTTGCCAGTGTATCAGAACGGAGGATAATTTGATGTACTATAAGAAATCTGGTTTAAGGTTTATTTTTTGGTCAGTTGCTGAACAGAAATAGAAAGGGGAGAAGGAGAGTATAATGTCCTATAATGAAGAAGGCGGTAACTATTTGTTACTTCAGACCATACTTGCTGGAATATTCAAGTGATTTGTATCTGTATGTTCCTGATAATGTTACTTAATTGTATGGGGGAAGTAGATATTAATAATGACATATCTTTGCTAAATGAAATTTGTAAAAAAGAATTGCATACATAGCACAAACATTGAAGAAATAATCTGTATGTGGCAAGAAGTAAATTTAGGCAGTTGGAACTACTGTTAAATTTTATTTAAATAAATCTGCCTCTTTAGCAGCTGTGCATTCTGTCTAGTTATTCTTCAGCAGCTAATAGCATTATTCTCTAGCTTGTTGACAACAGTTGCAGACTTGGAAGTGTTCAGGGGCTTTTTTGGGAACTTTGAGTATTCCATGTTTTTTTTTTTCAGTTGCTGTCCTTGTGTCTGGATTTTTTACTCACTTTTATTTGGGCCGTACTTTAAAAGCTGAAGAACTATGTTTGTAGATGATAAATGTTTATTATACTACTGCTTTACTGTCCTCAGCATCCTTATTGCATGATGCTAGACACTAAAAATTTAGATACAAGAAGGCATTGATAAGATTCAATTTACTTGTGGAATTTTCTGTGTGGTTGGTTATTGTAATTTTAAGTAAATGTCTGTCAATGTTGCAGCTTCTAGCATCGACCAGGCGGGACCAAGACAACCTGCAAGCAGAGTTGAATCGCATTCAGGCTGAAAGTGATGCTTCTAAAGAGGAAGTGAAAGAGGTGTTACAAGCCCTTGAAGAATTAGCTGTTAATTATGATCAGAAGTCTCAGGAAGCAGAAGATAAGGCGAAGGAATACGAACTGCTTAGCGATGAACTCAATCAAAAATCGGTATGAAAGTAGGATAAGAAGTTACTGACAATCTTCAATGTAACTTTTCTTGTCTTACATCTGTTTCTTGCTTGAAGTAGTCCTGAACACTCAGGAAATACTCCAAAATACCACCCTCTTTAAAATACAGATGGAGCACAGGATGTCTACTCTATATGCCTTCTTTCATACCTGTATAGTTTCTGAATTGCCTTGATAGTTTTGGTAGCAAGTTATTTGGAAGACTTCAAGCAGTTTAAAATAATTAATACTCTACCTAATGTGCTGAAATTCTAAGTATTGGAAAGGGTCAGCATGTTTGCTGGTACTGCAGACAGATGACATGAAGGCGCAATTCGTCGTCGTCTCTGAGAAGATGAAAACTGAGTCTGGGTCTTGTAGTGAATGTAGCTTTCAGTTTTCAGCTAGTAAGATTTTACTAGATAGATCACTGGCATTAAAAGTTGATATTCACAAGATCATGAAATGTCGCTTTAAACTTCCAAATCCTTTTGAGCTGAGTAATGTTGGTAATTTACATCACTTGAAGGCCTGCTGAAAGCCAGATGATCTCTGGTCGTCTTACTACGACTTAAAATTTGGTGGAATAGGCTAACTGCATGAGTCTAAAGCATGTGGTGTGGGTTGTTTCTGGTTTTTGATTTTTGTTTGTTCTGTTACTGTTTTTAACTAGTATGTAGTCAGGTGAATCTGGATATTACAACTAATGTCTGTTGGGTGTCAGGAATAACTGCAGCCACAAGAAAGCAATGACTGTTCTGGTGTTGTTGTAAAATTAAGACTCTGCAATCTGACGCAGCTAACCCATGCGGTGACCAGTCTTTGGCATCACTAGGTGAAACTTTACTGATGTAAAACTTCTGGCATTTTCTTCTTAAATGAAGAATGAAGGGGAAACAACTGAGTTTGCAAGTTACTGAGTTGGAACCAGCACAACCACAACAGCACAAACTAGCTAAACAACTGCTCTAGAGTATAAACTGCTCTAGAGTAAGTGCAGTGCTTATGAACTCTAGGAACTGGGTGCCCTTTTTTTGATTTATAGTAGGAAATAGTTTAGAGCTCTGCAGCCTAAGTGGAAATAATTTTCCTCTACCAAAATATGTTGGAAGTGTTGGACTTACTGTCCATATAACTTTTTCTTGTAAATGCAATTCTGTAATACTTAAACAGCATTCAGCATTATATACAGTTAATAATGTTTGCATGATTTTTGTGGCAGAGGTATAAGATGGTATTTTGTGAGTTGAAGGCTAGGACTTCTATGTTTTTTCTGAATGGTATATTCACATAGGTTGGTACCAGTCCAATTTTAGACTTAAAGTGGGGCATTTCATTGGGCAACATGTCTCTTAAATATAGCATGAAAATAATGATAAAAACAGAAGTGTTTTGATTATTGATTTGTAACTTTTCTTACTGTAGGTCACTCTGGCCAGTATAGATGCAGAGCTTCAGAAACATAAAGAAATGACCAACCATCAGAAGAAACGAGCAACAGAAATGATGGCATCCTTACTAAAAGATCTTGCAGAGATAGGAATTGCAGTAGGAAATAATGATGTCAAGGTAAGGATTAATCACTGCACTTTTAAAGACGTGTTGTACACACATGCATTGTGACTAGGTGGGGTCACTTATAACCACCAAAGGAAACTCATATACATAAATAACCTTCCCTATTGTTTATACCATGGCTTAATCACTTCATAAACAGAATTTAATTATGCAAAGACAAGGTTGGGTTTTTTCTGAAGTAGTGTTTTCATACATATAGCAGGTTAACAGTATGAAAAGATCATAATTGGCAGCAACATCTTGGAAATCTGATGCAGGACGGAATCTATTAGAAATGGAATGAGGGACTGAAGTAAACCATAAATCTGTAAGATCGCAGTAGGACAACAGTGTAAGCAGTGTTAGAAATCCATAGTGAACTGTTTCCCTCTTCCAATGCCTTATTTTACTCATTTTACCTTTGTGGAAACTTAAATCAGCAATCAGAAAATTTCTACCAAAGTTACACTTTGGTATTTTAATGCTCTGATTATTTGTTGAGGCAGGGAAACGGTGGTGGGTGCTGTATTGCTCCATCTCATCTTTAATTCTGTGTCCTTTTGTGAGCTTTCTAAACGTTATTGCACACTTTTCAGCAGCCTGAGGGAACTGGCATGATAGATGAAGAATTCACAGTTGCAAGACTGTACATTAGTAAAATGAAATCAGAAGTAAAAACAATGGTAAAGCGCTGCAAACAGTTGGAAGGTACACAGGCTGAAAGCAATAAGAAAATGGAAGAAAATGAAAAGGAGTTGGCTGCCTGTCAGCTGCGTATCTCCCAGGTAAATGCTTCTTTACAGTGTGCTCCCTGAATCGCCTTTTAAAGTAGTTAAACTGCCGGGGGAAATAAAGTGTGCTGTTTCTTTTTGAAACACGTACCAAAGTACATTGTGGTTGAACAGCCTCAAGACTCGGCTTTATCCTCAATAATCTTTTCAGTTTTCAGGCTTCTGAGTAAAATTATGTGACAGGATATCAGAATGTCTGCAATATGTCTGTAGTCTGATGATGCTTTTGTAGCATTTGTGTTAAATACTAGGATCCATGTGTTCTCCCTCACAGGATCCTTTACAGATACAAGTGTTACAGAAGCAGTAGCTAATACATCAAGTTGGAAATTGGTAGCAAAAGCACAGTAAAAATATGGTAAGCTTGCATACTGATAGTACTTAGCATCAAAACATCTCTTCTCCCATCCAAAAATGTGTTTAATTCAATTCCAGAATAAAGACTGTTCTTACAGACTTCATTAGAGATCTGCTTCAGCAATTGTTGGGTTTTTTTTTACAATTCAGTTGGTACAGGTTTTAGGTTGAGATCAGGTTTGGCTTCCATTTAAAAATAAGTGTAAACTGTGCATGCAAATGTAATTCCACAAGGCCTTGTTCCAAAGTAAATACATACTTCCTTTCTAAAAAGCATGAAGCCAAGATCAAGTCTTTGACTGAATATCTTCAGAATGTGGAACAGAAGAAGAGACAACTGGAAGAGTCTGTGGATTCACTTAATGAAGAATTAGTTCAACTCCGAGCACAGGGTAAGAATTGCTTCCCTACACCCCACCCACCCCACCAGCTTTTGAAGTATGTAGTGTTAAATAGGCAATTGTTTTGTGTAGGTTGAATGGCAGAACCATAGAGTGACTTTTTGCTACTGGATGTTTGCTTTCCCAAAAATCAGTAGTGTATTTGCTGTTAGAAAGCACTGCTATGGATAGGATTAAGTACTGGTTTAATTGATCTTTGTGGTGGGAGGAGGCTTTTACCAAACTTCAGTGTCTTGAAGGGAAGTGGAATTGACTCCGTCTTCCCTATGACTGTATAGTTACTTGACTGAAATGTTTTCTCTTTGGTATCCCTGCTAGAAAAAGTCCATGAGATGGAGAAAGAGCACTTAAATAAGGTTCAAACTGCAAATGAAGTCAAGGTAAGTTGATTTAATAGTTTGTAAGAAAAACAAAGTGAATTATGGCAACTTCTTAAAGCATATAATGTGTGCTGTCTTTCCAATAGCAAGCTGTGGAGCAGCAAATACAGAGCCATCGTGAGACACATCAGAAACAAATCAGCAGCCTAAGAGATGAAGTTGATGCCAAGGAGAAACTTATCACTGAACTTCAAGAGTAAGTAATTGTCATTATTTTAGCAGTGCCATATATCTCTTGCCTGTGTCAGTACAGAAGCATAGCGCTGTGGGAGGGAAGTGGCTCGGCTTTCCTCCAGCAGTGCCTTTCTAACTTGTGTTGCTTTACTGAATGTCCTGTCTGACAGGTTCAGTTGATGTAATATTTACTTTCTGTCTGCAGCCAAAACCAGAAGATGATGCTTGAACAGGAACGTCTCAGGGTTGAGCATGAGAAGCTGAAGGCAACTGATCAAGAAAAAAGTAGAAAACTGCATGAACTTACGTAAGTGATAATGGTGGAAAAAAACCAAATGTTTGTGGGAACACGTACATTCTAAAAATAGTGACCTAATGTGGTGAAGTGGCTCTCGCTGTGTATGTCTGTTAAAGAGAAGGAAGCTCCAGAGCCTTCATGAGGTGTGTTTAAAACCTTTGCACTGCCTTAGTGGTTAATATTGGAAGTAAAATGTTGAAAAATAGAAAAGCTCCAACAACTTTTTTCTAATATGCTATGGGTTGAAGTAATTAACTTTGCAGTTCACAGCTAAGTGTTGTGTGATCTAGGACTGGAAGAGGCTTGCATCAGTTCCCTCAGACTTTTTTTTAATCATGTGTGGTTCTACCTGGCTTATTGAGATTAAACAGCAGCACACTTCATTGAGTAACTAAATACAGTTAATATCAGCTTCTGGAAGTCTGACCATAGTCTCCTGGAAATGCTTCTAGAGCATCAGTAGCAACCCCTTTCTGTAGCACATGAATGTAAGTTTGCAGACGTTAAAGATACATTCAAGTTAAATCTTTTAAAAAAAAAAATGCTTTTTGGCTGTGTTTAGAAACATCTAGTAGCCTTCAGGTTTTTATCATAGAATTTGAAATAGCCAAAGGGGCCAGAGGGCCCTGATTGGCCTGTACTGGTAAACAGCAAGCAGTGTGTATGTGTTTTTTTCTTTAACCTTAATGTGAAGTACAATGTTGATTTCACTGACTACAGTTTTAGTAGCACTCTGTCCTTGTGAATGCACCTTACTCTGGTCTGTGTTTCTATGCCACAATGATTACAAAACTAACATTAGTTAAAGGGGGTTTTCTTGTCTGTAAAATTAGATATATATTCTCCATTATTGCTTCTTATTTTAGTTTGCAGGCTGAACTGTCTATAGCATTGATCCCTTAAAGGCACTTACTATATTAGAACATTTGCTAGTCAAAAGACTTGCAAAGAAGCATTAAAAATTAGTTTAGTATTCGGTGTCCTCCCACAGCCTTTTGGAATACTTACTTTCCATGGCAAATGACAGGCCCAAAACAATGCAGATTAGTCACATTTGACATTGAGCTGTAGAAAATGGGTAAGATGCTGACATATTCTTTGGAATGTTTTCTACCCAAATGTGTAAACATTTAGCTGTCAAGTGTGGAACTGACCGAGTGAGGAGAAATTTCAGGAGGAAAAGCAGCTTTTTGGCTGCCTAACCAAGAACACTTCATTTTCATGCAGTCCCTGAGCTTCGCTCTGGCCTTCCTAGTCCAGCCTCAAATCATAAAAAGTCTGTATTCCTTTCCTGTGTCCTGTCGTCTTAGTAATTGCACTGTGTTAGAATTCTGAACAAGAACATCAGCAGTGCAGTAAATGCTTTTGTGTTAAATAGGAAGCTACCAGCTCCATAAAGTGATCATGAAGCTGTATTTCTGTGAACTGAAATTGCTGTTAATGATGCTAGCTTTAGAAACGTGTTAGGGGCAAGGTGGTAGAACAGCACAAATAAAAATCGTTTGTCTGTCACATGACACTTACAATCTCAGCTAATCAGAGCTAAGAACAATTGTGTGATATGATCTCCCCAAGTATTCATCCTCAGCCTGACTCTGAAAGTCTTTACCATTTCAAGAAACTTCTAATTCATGCATCTGTATGTGCTTGTTTGTATTCTTTCAATATTAAAAGCACTTCTCTCTCTCTTTTCCTCCTGCAACCCCCCACTTCCACCCCATATGTGTTTCATATGTGTGGTCACATCTGCTGATTACATCCTTCCAAAGGACTTCAACCAAAAAAGATTGTACATTTGTTTCATAGTGCGTTTATCACTCCACTGTCCTAAAGTGGTTTCAGGATTTGTTTAATTCTCTTCTAGGGTTATGCAGGACAGACGGGAACAAGCGAGGCAAGATTTAAAGGGTTTGGAAGAGACTGTGGTAAGATTTTCAGAATATGTTCCAAAGTAAATGTCAATGCTTCCCCTATTCCCCCTTCAGAGTTGTTTTGTATTTTTTCATTTATTGATCAGTTGTTTTTAATTTCTTGTCCTTAACTGTAGGCAAAAGAACTGCAGACTCTTCACAATCTTCGGAAGCTGTTTGTTCAAGATCTGGCTACTAGAGTGAAAAAGGTAACATGGTGCTGCAGTGAAACTTGGTGCTTCTGAGAACACTACATAAACTTTAGTTAAAGATTAATTCCTAGTTTAGGTTTACCGGCTACAGGGTAGAAGTCAGAGAGTGGTGGTCAATGGGACAGAATCTAGTTGGAGGCCTGTATCTAGTGGAGTGCCCCAGGGATCGGTGCTGGGACCAGTCCTGTTCAATCTATTCATTGATGACTTNCACCTCCCTTATGAGGAGAGGCTGAGGGAGCTGGGTCTCTTTAGCTTGGAGAAGAGGAGGCTGAGGGGTGACCTCATTAATGTCTACAAATATTTGAGGGGTGGGTGTCAGGAGGATGGCACTGGGCTGTTCTCGGTGTCATGTAGTGATAGGACAAGGGGCAATGGTTGTAAGCTGGAACATAGAAGGTTCCACATCAACCTGAGAAGGAACTTCTTCACGTTGAGGGTGACGGAGCACTGGAACAGGCTGCCCAGGGGAGTTGTGGAGTCTCCCTCACTGGAGATGTGCAAGACCCACCTGGATGTGTTCCTGTGTGACTTGGTCTAGGTGATCCTGCTGTGTCAGGGGGATTGGACTAGATGATCTTTCGAGGTCCCTTCCAATCTGTAGTGGTTCTATGATTCTGTGATCTTAATATGCCAGTTCAGACTTGTACTCAGGCTCCTCTCCCCCACCCTCTGCCTTTGTTACTGCAGAGTGCTGAGATTGACTCGGACGATACAGGAGGCAGCGCTGCACAAAAACAGAAGATTTCCTTCCTTGAGAATAATCTTGAACAGCTTACAAAGGTTCACAAGCAGGTAAAATGAGGCTTCATTTTTAAGTTTTTAATTAAAAACTGCTTAAGGTACATTGTTATAGAAGTGACTGCTGTTGGTCATAAAGTAACTTTTTAAATTCATTGCTCTATATTTTGAGTATGCCCTTTGATACAAAACAATAGCCTAAAGTTGCCTTGCAAATGAATGACTATTGTAATACGTATGTTACAGAATAGCCGCAGAAGAAGAATTGGTGTTTAGAGTTACTGTATCAGTCTGGGGGATGCTTGCCTGTCCTGAAGAAGAGTGTGGACTGTAATTGTTTAGCAGTTCTGCCAATGAACTATTAGATTTACTAAATGCTTAAGCAATCATCATCTAGTACAATAGTAGCCCTATTGCTTTGCCTTTTTAGGGGCAGGAGAGGGTTTGGTTGTGGCTCTTCCTGTGAAGAGAGATTGCAAGAAAATAATCAATTCTCATTTTGTAGCTGGTGCGTGATAATGCAGATCTTCGTTGTGAACTTCCTAAACTGGAGAAGCGACTTCGAGCTACAGCTGAAAGAGTGAAAGCTTTGGAGTCTGCACTGAAGGAGGCTAAGGAGAATGCTTCTCGTGATCGCAAACGGTATCAGCAAGAAGTAGATCGTATAAAGGAAGCTGTAAGGTCCAAGAATATGGCCAGAAGAGGACATTCTGCACAAATTGGTTAGTAAAGGATCCCTTGTCCCCTTGAAGCTTCATCTGTCTCCTGATTATTTTTATTTATTTTTTGACCACGTGTGCCTTTTTCAACCCTAGTTGAAAGTGTGAACACTACCTGTTTTTTACCATGAGTTACATCTTGGCCAATAAACTGTAAATGCGGGTAGGGCTGTATGGTTTGGGGGTTTCTATGTAACTTCTAAGGGTCTCTTCCTGCTGCCTGGACATTTGTACATGCTGGGAAAGACTCACTACCCTAGAATTCTAGCTTGTCTATTCCATTTCCTAGGAAAGAACCCCACAGTGCAATAAATGTGAATCTTTATAAGACTGTAACGTCATTCCAATTCCATTCAGATTTCTAAGTCGGTATTTAAAATATTCAAGAGCAATAAAAAATTATCTTGGGGGAGAGAGTTAGCAGGTTAGTTGTTGGTTTCTGCCTGAGATCCCCAATTACCCTTTTCATTCTTTGCTTCGTAATGTGTAGTACTCTCTAGTTCTCCCTCGGGGAAAAGAGTCAAAACGGCAGGAATCTCTAGTAGTTTTCCTTACTGTGTGGGGGGAAAACAGTGGTGTTCCTTTAGTGCTTCATCTTCCATCGTGCTGTCAAGTGCTCAGGGCCAAGAAGGTGTTTGGCCTCTGGAGGACTTAACTCTGCCTATTACTGCCTATTGTTGTAGAATTACTTATGAGTTCCAGCCTTTTTGTTGTCCTGTGTCAGGACTGCAGTAATGAACACACTTCTCGAAAATGGTAATGCAACTGAAACGAGCCTTGCAATTAAACTGACGTTCTGTAGGCTTGCAAAGACCTTTTACAGAATAAATTTATAATTTTTTTCTTGATTGCTTCAAGTGGCAGCTTGAAGACAGGTGCTGTCCTGCCTTGTCTTTCCCTCAAGTGATCTCGTGGAAGACAAACAGAATTCTCTAGTGACCTTACCACAGTCAGAAAGCCTCCTGTATAGATGAACTAGTCCTGAACTCATTAAAGCTACAGATTCTTATCCACTGTTGGTTGTACAAGCTGGCGGCGATGAGGCTAGTGAGAGGGGAGCTAAGACTATTAAGAGGGAATTCAGGGAACTTGGGGAACTTATTGATGGAGTAGGTCTGCAGGTAGTTTTTTCCTCGATCCCTATAACAGCTGGGGTGAATAATGAGGTACGTAAGAGGATCCTGGCTATCAACAGGTGGCTCAGGGACTGGTGCGATCAAAAGAACTTTGGGTTCTTTGATCATGGGGAAACATTTATGGATCTTGGCCTGTTAGACTCAGGTGGGTTGCACCTATCCAATAAGGGTAAAAGGGCACTAGGCCACAGGTTGGCAGGCCTCATCAAGAGGGCTTTAAACTAGGTTTGAAGGGGGAAGGGGATAGTACTCGAGCCTCCCGTGAGGCAGTAGTGGATGGTGTATCCTCTCTGGAAACCAATGTCTTTAAAATAGATTTGAAGGTCAGTGGGATGGTTGATGGGCGAGCACAGGTGGAGCAGAGCTCTGATCTTAAGAAAGAACAGGTGACCTCTTGCTGTCCCAGGGCAAAATCGGAGCGCTTGACTCGCTCCCTGAAATGCCTGTATACCAATGCACGCAGCATGGGGAATAAGCAAGAGGAGTTAGAAATCTGTGTCCACACAGGTGATTATGACTTGGTAGCGATTACGGAGACCTGGTGGGACAGCTGGCATGACTGGAATGTGGCCATGGACGGCTACGTCCTTTTTAGAAAGGACAGGTCAGCAAGGCGGGGTGGAGGAGTTGCCCTCTATGTGAGACAGCAACTAGAATGCATTGAGTTCTGTCCAGGGACAGCAGAGGACAGAGCTGAGAGTTTGTGGGTGAGGATTAAGGGGCAGGCGGGCATTGGGGACACTGTTGTGGGCGTCTATTACAGGCCCCCTGATCAGAGTGAGGAAGTTGATGACGTCTTCTACAGCCAGCTGGCAGCAGCCTCACAGGTGCAGGCCCTGGTCCTCGTGGGGGATTTTAACTACCCAGACATCTGCTGGGAGACCCACTCGGCCAGCCACCCACAGTCCAGGAGGTTCCTTAAGTGCATTGCTGACAATTTCCTGATGCAGATGGTGGAAGAGCCCACTAGGAGAGGAACTCTGCTTGACCTTGTCCTCACCAACAAGGCGGGCCTGGTTGAAACAGTGAAGGTTGGGGGTTGCCTCGGTTGCAGTGACCACGAGATGGTGGAGTTCAGGGTCTCGTGTGGCAGGGACAGAATAGCTACCAGAACCACAACCCTGGACTTCAGGAGGGCCAACTTTGGCCTTTTCAAGCAATTGCTAGGGGACATCCCCATGGGACACGGTACTGGCAGGTAAGGGAGCTCAGGACAGCTGGCAAACATTCAAAGACTGCTTTCTTGCAGCACAAGAAATGAGTATCCCAACAAGGAATAAGTCAAGGAAGGGGGCCAAAAGACCCGCGTGGTTAACCAGGGGACTACTAGGCAAACTGAAGAGGAAGAAGCAAGCCTATAGGTCATGGAAGGAGGGAGTGGCCACTTGGGGTGATTCTAAGGCTCTGGTGAGGGAATGTAGAGATGCAACTAGAAAAGCCAAGGCCTCCTTGGAATTAAACCCTGCAAGAGAGGTCAAAGGCAACAAAAAGAGCTTCTTCAAATACATTGCAACTAAAAGTAAAACTAGAAGCAAGGTAGAAGCTGAAGCAGTGTTATCTGTTGAATAATCAGTACACAGAATCTCTTGCAAGGCAGAGTAACTAGTGGGTCAATGAAGTAGATGTGGCAAGTGTTAGCAGGGTATAATGATGGCTTACAGGAACAATAACTCTTATGAAACTGTGTCTAGCGACGTGTCTTATTTTAGTTCCTACTCACAAGAACTAGGATTCTCACAGATAAATCTGTGAGTTGGAGCAGGTAGTACATGTGAAGATAATTATCAAAAGCTTTGCTGTCTTTAGTTCTAATAGGCACCTTGTCTAGTTTTCAGGGCTTGTTATAGTTGACACTAATCTGTTAGGTTCCAGAACTGCGTAACCTGAACTTGTTTGCTTATTCAAAGTGCATTCAGTTTTGATTATTAAACATAGGATACTGCAGAATATCATAGAGTTACTGGAGATTGGAAGGGATGTGGAAAGATCTAGTCCAATCCCCCGTCCCAGCAGGATCACCTAAAATAAAACATTAGTACATTTTGAATAATGAAAGATAAAGTTGTGATGGACAGAATCGTAACTCATTGTTTTCACGCAGCTAAGCCTATCCGTCCGGGCCAACATCCAGCAGCTTCTCCAACTCATCCAAGTGCAATTCGTGGTGGAGGTGCATTCACTCAGAACAGCCAGCCAGTTGCACTGCGTGGAGGTGGAGGACGGCAAGACAAAGTGTAAGTTTGTCTTGTGGCATTTTCTTTCTTTTCAGTGTATGATTAAACCACTTTGTATTAATTTTATTAGATTAATTTTGTGGCCTAAAATCACTTGAATGATCAGACTGTCTTTTTTTACAGAACTCTGTAGTTACAGGAACAATATACATGTACATCTCACTAAGGCAGCTGCTGCTGCTGCTTTTATTATAAACTGGCAGTTTTTGTAAAACAGAAGTTCTGGAGTTGTTCTGCGGGGGTAGACTAGAATGTGGTAACAGTCAGTTGGGGATTACTTACCAGCCACAGTAACGAGCCATGGTTGGGGAAAGGAGCAGACAGTCTAAATTCTTTTGGCTTGTTAGCATCTTTTTAAACATAGTTTTGAAGAAAACATTTTATGATGCATTAAGTGATCCTATTTGTATGCTGTATATTTTCTGTTCTTACTGCATTTGCACCCTGCTTCATGTGTCAGTAACTTGTACATGTTTAACAGAAAAATTCATGACTTTATTCAGTCAATGTAAAATGTTAGCCTACCTAAAATACAGTAATTGAAGTTAGCGTGGGCACTCAGTTGAACATGTCTCTAACATCCATGTTATAGTTGGTGTGTTGGTCACCTAGCAATAATAGTTTGCTGCAGTCTCCATCATCCTCACTTTTGAGCCTTTGTGTAATTGTCTTTGGCCATTGTTGTAGTTACAGTCGTCCGCATGTTTGGTTTGGAATTACTCACAAGAAGATGATTGTGTGGTCCTCCTCTTCTGAGGGGCTCCAGAGCAGCTTGTGTAACTTTTGTTCCCATTTCTTGCTTTTCATGAGCTCACTGGCTTTTCAGAGCTTTCTCTCCAATTTAGAGAAATCAGGCTGTAGTACTAGTTAGGGTGCCTGTTTCTGCTCAGTAGTAAATACAAGGTTGAAGTGGTATGTGCTTTAACCTTGAATATAACATTTACCCTGAATGACCAAGAAGCTGGCAATTCATGGATTCTTAATGATATTAAAGAAAAATTAATTTTCAGATAGTGCTTTGACTAGACAGTCTGGCTCAGCTATTTGCTGTAGAGATTTTCCAAGGTATGATCGACCTAATTTACTTTAGATGCTTACTTTAGCAGGAGTTTGCACGCACTTCGTTGCTTAGAATTTTAACTGAAGGGAGCTTTTTAGTCTTTTTAAAGAAACCTTGTAATAGTTTTTATAATCAGCAATACATAACTAAATTTTGAGCTTGTATCCTGCTTTACTGAGAGCTTTCAGTGTTTGTCCTGCACTTTGACTTTTGGACTGTGTGCAGATAAATCCTGAAGGAGCAGGAAATTGATGAGTATTGGCTAAAGCACCTTTTTAACAAACAAACCAAAAAACTCCCGTGTAATACGGTTGCAGAAACCCTGAAGCAGTTGTAAAGCTGTTGTATTATTGTTGTAATGTCAGCATGTTACCTATTGCTGTAGAACCAATCAGTTTAGCACTTACAGGCATTATTCCAACTTTCCTGTCTTACTTTAGAAGAACCTGACCCTTAGAGAAGTAAAAGAACAAAACACTGCTTAACTTTATTTTACTGTTAAGTAAATTTGTGAATACGTAGGTAGCCGGTGTAATTTTTCTCGCTGGCAATAACTGGCCTGTTAGGCCTTTTTTGAAGAGCAGTGCAGATACTAAGTGTCTGGACTTGTGTTTAGAGAAGAATGGTTATTACACAATGTACTTACACAGAAACTGCCACTGAAAAAATTACTCTGAAAAACTTACAGAAGTACAAAGGTGGTCAATCATTATTTCCTCAGGCTAATTATTTGAGAATGCAGATCTCATTCCCGTGTCAAAATGGCAAAGGCAGAGTTTAGCAGCAGCTGGTGGACGCTGTGCAAACAGTTCTCAAAGGTCTGATAAAGGTAGCAAGTCATGGAAAATGGAGCTGGGTTACAATTGGTTTGTGTTTGTAATGTTTACTCCGTTACGGCAGTCACGACTGGCTAGCCAGTCAGTTTATTGTGCTGTGGATCTGCTGGGAACAGGCAGCACTGCTGTGTGTTGTCATGCCTTGTTCCAAAGTACAGCTTTCTTAGTGCTTGTCTGAGCGATCAAAGAATTCCGCTCTTCACGCCTAAGTGGTGACTATGGCCTGCTGTAAGTGTAGGTAGCTTGGCTTTTTTGGCTTGTGAGGTACAAGCACTTACCTCTGTTGTTTGTCTCATTTACAGATGCTGAGAAATAAACGCAGTGTGAGGAGGATTGGTTATTGTGTAGAGGGAGTCATTCCATGACAATAATCTCTCCCTTTGAAGACTGTAGGATTATTTTTTGAAAATGTACAAACTATACCTGGCCTGTACAGCTCTTCCCTCTTCTACAAATTCTGCTAACTGATTCCCAACAAAAAAAACCAAACTAGAGTGCAATTCTGGCGTCTTGGAAAGTGACATGTTACTTTAAGTGTAGCTCTGCTCATTACACAGTTTGTCTTTCATGTCTTAAATTTAGTCTGCACTGTGCCAAGCTGAATGTACGTCGAGAAAGATCTTAGTTTAAATTTTCTAGCTTAATTTGTGTACATCTTACTGTCTTAGGGAATGTGCAACAGTGTTTGAGTATACGTTCCTTTTTATCACTTGGTATAACACTACGTGTCCCACGGAATTACAGCAGCACTCTACATTGCAGTTCTCTTTTGGAATGCCACATGGAGCATTGGAACTAGATCTGTTTGTACAGTGTAAGAATACTGAAGTGTGCTTACGACAACTGCCACGAGGCACTGCGATCGCTACACCACAGCTCTAAGGAGTTCATTATGAACAAGGCTGTTTAACTGTTAGCTGATTAAATGCCCATTTATCGGGTAATTTAGAATTAAATATTGTACAGTAATAAGAGTAAACTGAAGTTTACAAAGAATACCTTGGCAGTGGATTATTCCATCTGTCCTGTTCCTGATCCTACACACAGTACAGTCGGGCGGAATGAAACCATTCCGCTTCGTTCTGATGAGCTTGTCTAGCCATTTGTCTGAAGGTTCACTTTCACTGTTTTACAGTACTGAAAGGAGCATCACCTAAAACTTAACTTGGTATTCCACTACATGTGCAGTACTGGAATGTTGGGCTACAATTTTAACTTTGAATTCAATTTTCAGCAACTGGCCAATGAATTCAGACCCACTAATAAAGGATGAAACTTTTTAAATCTGATGTGTCTGGAAATCCCAGAGACATGTGTTTAAATAAATAATAAAATGCTACCCTGACTTGTATTTGTAATCCATTTGTAAGTAGGTATCTGAAATGTCCAAATAGTAGCTGTTGAGTATTTTTCTTCTCTTTGCAATAAAATCCTTTAAAGTGGCTAACAAAATGAAACATGGGGGTTTGTTTTGTTTTGAGCTCCAGTGCTCCCACTGAGCTGGATCTGGAGTTTGAAATTTTATAGTATATTTTGCCTAACTTATTGGTAGGGTTTAGCCACTATAATTTTTAGAATGGTCTTCTGGATAGAAATGAATTACCAAGTCTTTGAGAAAGAAGGGACTTAGCACTACTGAAAGAATTCAGAACTTTTCCAGACCCAGTTGGTACCGCTTTCTGTGCTGGCTTGAACTTTTGGCTCGGTATTCATCGGATTTTGTGGAAACAGTAGAAACTCTTGACTGTTCACACAGCACATCACTTTCAACTTTTATATTCTAAATAGATAAAGTATTTATATTATGATGGAGTGTAGTCAGATTTTAGACCTTGAACCACTATTTTCTATATCTGCAGTAGTCTGAATTTTTAGTAGTTTGATTTGTAAAGATGCAGTGTGTCGGTTGGCTACACTCTGGTGGAGTTTTCAACTTTTACGACTGTTTGGTTCGATGAGGCTGCCAAACACTCTAAACACGCGATTGTTTCAGAGCAGGATTGAAGACAGCATTCTGTGGAAAGAAAAATAAACAGCAGACTGCTTGGAATGAAGTTTCTGGTAATGGAGACAGCACTGTCTATTATCTTAACGTTAACTACAGGCTTTCAGACCCTCATTGTTAATACACAATCAGAAAAACAAAAGGCCCCACTGTCTTTCAAGTACATTCAGGTGAAGCAGGACTCTTTTTGTCATGCCTGTGAATGGGGGTTTCATTCCTGTAGGTAGTCATCATAGGTTTTGGTGCTGAAAACTGCTGTGTTTTAAGAAAAAGTTGAATGGTAACTAGCTGGTAGCTTAGTGTACGTCACCTTTTCGTATTGTAAACTTTTTTTAATTTTAAAGCTCCTGCGAAGTTTACCAAGAACTGCCTCTCAGTGTAAAAACGGAAAACACAACTTTGTTTTATTTTTCTGGTTTGGCTGTCATAGGTCATCCAGAAAGGAGAACTACAGGTTTTTTTGTAAATTAAAATATTCAGTCTATACAGGGAATGTTCAACACTGCTGTTTCAACTTGCAGTTTTTGAATGGTTCTTATTTTTATGTTCCTCTAGATCATATTTTTAAAAAGATGGTTTAGGCTAGGAACTTGTTGAAATAATATTTATTTCTGATGAACAACTAAATTATTTACGTAACTTAAATGCTGACTCACTACTGTGTGTAATTCTAAATTTGACATGAGGACAAGTCTACCTGTGGAATATGATTTAACTTCAGTACACTCAAGATGCATTAAAACAATTGGTTTGGGGAAGACGCCATATAGTTTTAACTTACGTGCATGCTGTAAATGTATTTGTGTTTAAATAAAGAGAAGAAAAATCTTTGAGCTTGGTTGCATTTGTTCAGTCTTCTTTACAACAGATTGCTAAATTACCTTGATACAATACTTTTCACTTGAAAGATTTCATGACCAATTACCTTCATGTCAGTCATGATCACTTGATCTTTCTGACTTACTCGTCCGGCGTTGGCTGATACAAATAAACTTTCCATCACGTAAATATGAATATTCAAGTCTTAGTCTGCAAAAGACTTCATAATAGGAAAAAACCCTCAAACAACTCAAATGAAAAAAAAGGCTAACACAACAAAACAGCAGTTAATGTCTGTGTAGGTGTTCAGAGATTATTACAGACAGTGCCTCAGAATTTGAACCCTCTAAGTAGTTACTAAATAAGCCAAATCGAATTACATTTTTAATGGCTTCTCTTTGTTGGGCTTGTTCTGTTTTAAACACCAGCTTTCACTCTGTCTTGGGTCTGCCTCAGTTCTCAGCTCTTTTAGAATCAAAGGCAAAATAACAAGCCCCAAACCCCTCACCAACAAACCGTACCCTTCTCTCCTTAAACTATGTCTACATGTTTGCTGATGNCAGAAGGGCTGGGGAGGGACTATTTAGGATGTCAGGTAGTGACAGGACTTGGGGGAATGGAGCAAAGCTGGAGATGAGTAGATTTAGAGTGGATGTGAGGAGGAAGTTCTTCACCGTGAGAGTGGTGAGAGCCTGGAATGGGTTGCCCAGGGAGGTGGTGGAGGCCCCATCCTTGGAGGTGTTTAAGGCCGGGCTGGATGGGGTGCTGGCCAGCCTTATATAGGGTGGGGTGTCCATGCGCATGGCAGGGGAGTGGGAACTGGATGATCCTGTGGTCCCTTCCAATCCTGAGTGATTCTGATTCCATGGCTTCTCCAGTGAGGTGAGCCTGCTCTGGCAGGGGGATTGGAGTAGATGGTCTTTTGAGGTCCCTTCCAGTCCCTGATGATTCTATGTGGTTATTTATCTGCAGTTAAGAGGTAAGATAGAGCAATAATCACATACATCTATTCACTGTGGGGTTTGTTTTTTTTTTTAATGCTTGCATTCTCAAGTAGGCTGAAGTCATGCTAGAGACAGCTGTCCTTTCTTGGGCACAGAGGAAAGTTTAAGAACTAGGCACTGCTTTAATTCAGGCTTCAGCTGAAGCTATCAGCAAAGCATCAATGCACTTAGAATCATTAGGGATTGGAAGGGACCTCGAAAGGTCATCTAGAATCAACACTTGTTTAAAATGAAACTGTGTGGAAGCTGATCAAAGTTTTTGACACCAGATGTGCATTTGATTTAGTTCCTGAGCAACTCGAAGTCCCATTTTAAAGACTTTCAAACATGACACTGCATTTGTCAGTTTTGGATGTGTGAAGAATGGATGTCTGCTTGCAGTGCTTCAGCCTGCAGGTTACGAGTTCTTAAGACAGCCAGTTCGTCTGCAGGACCTGGTGCCTGTGTATTTTCAGCTTGAGTTGTGGGTGCCTGTGACTGGGCTTTAGGCATTCCTGGTGAGCCGGTGAGGGATGGCAGTGAAGCAGAACAAAAGCTCTTCTACCTAAATCTGTCTCCAGCAGTGCCAGATGTATGGATTGCCCAGAAAGTCAGGGAGATGTGCCAGTTCCTCTCACCAGTCTTCTCTAGATATGTCCCCTCAGGCTATGTGATACTTTATGTTCTCTTTTCATCTACGTACTTTGGAGTCTTCTTGGCAGTCCATATAAACTTGGTGGTGTTTGGAAATGAACTACCAGGAGGTACCACCTCCTTGGTACCACTGAACTGGTGACCCTCATTCTTGTTTGATCCCTTTCCAAGGTTTCTGTCCCACCTAGATGCTTCTGTCTCTTTCTTAGGGCTCATTTTCCTTTCCCGGTAACCTGTAACGATTCTGCTTTTCCTGAGTGCTGCTGAACCAGTGTTCTCTGAGGCTGCAATCACCTTCTGGATAATTTTCTCCGAAAAAGATTTGTCTGAATTTACGAAGCTTTGATAAATACATGTAAAAGGGTACGGGAGGTCTAGATTTAAGTCTGCCGGTACACTGGAAGTGAAGATCACGGAGGGAAGGAATTGCATGCATAAAACTGCTTAGTAGTGGGCTAATCTGAGACTGTAAGACTTCATAGTTTGCCCTGTCAGTTGAAGATGGTTAGCCACACCAGTGACTTCGTCATTAGTACTTCTGTCTTGACGAAGGGATGACCAACTCAAACCCTTTCAATTGCCCAGAAAGGTAAGTCAGTCTCTTTTCACTCCCACATAAAAGTGTTTTACTTCATGATGTAAAAGTATTTCTGAAATGAATCATAGGATAACATAGCATGTCTGACAAGGAGAAACTGTGGTTACTGGTACTGACAGCCCACTAAGGAATTAGTTGACAGGAAAGCTTTTTCTGTTGTCTGGCTTGGGGTGCTTCCCTCTTGAACGGACTGAGAGGTTGTAACACCAGTGCAGAAAGCATCAACACGCATCACTGTGTGCCAGACTGGCTCTAGTAACTGCCACTTGTGACAGAACCTCACAAAACAACATGATCACTGAACGCTGAAGGGTACGTCAGAAATTCTACTGGTGGAGTTTTGAACCGATGAATCCTGGATTCCTGTTAATGATTTTATCTTTAATCAGCCCTTGCTGTCAGGAATGCTTTAAAATGTGTGACAAAAGGCAGGTTAGCTCAGCAGAGTTACCCTGTCTGCCTAGTGCCTCAGTCCCCCTAGCACTGGGGATGTCGTGTGGCCGGGACAGATGTTCTGCATGATCGCTCAGCATCCTACTAACAAGCAGGTATTTGCAGCGTGTTTTGTGCTGATCTTTTCCTGAGATGGGGTAAATGATGCTTTAAATGCTTTTCCTGCAAGAAACCCCGTTTAGCAGAAACCACGACAGGGCTTAGTCTGCTGCCCCTGAGGGTTTCAACCACGGCTTAGCTTACTGTGAGGCAGTCCTGGTTTTATTGTTTGCAGCAGCCTGCTGACCTGTGATTTCTAGGGTCTGTCTTGTGGTGGGAACTGCAGCAGGGTGACCCTGCTATCCACCACTAATGGAAGAGGGAAGCTTTCTTGGGAGAGGGCGTCCTTCACCATGAGCTGTTAGAGATGTGCCTTTTGGGTTTCCACATCCTGCTGGGTTGTTTTGCAGAAGCGGGGCCTCTCCCTTTGCTCACAAGCAGTCAGACAGAAGTCCTGGTCTTGCTGCCAGTAGCCTCAGCCTTGACACCTTTCCCCTTGGGCCAGGATGGGTTTCCCCCAGTGTGAGGAACTTGTCCCTGTGCTGGGGAAAAAAGGAACTGCCCTGTTTTTCCTACAAGCCATTTGTCTTGGCTCCTGCAGTTTCCTTTTTGTCTCTGACCATTAGGCCATGAGCCTCGGGGCCAAGTAATGGGAGAGGGGCTGTTCAAGGCCAAGTTGGATGGGGCTTTGAGCAACCTGGTCTAGTAAAAGCTGTCCCTGTCCATAGCAGTGGGCTAAGAACTGGATGATCTTTACAGTATCACAGTAATGATAAAAGACCTTAAAGATCATCCAGTCCAACCCAAATCCAAATAAACCAAGTTAACCTAACATCTAACATCTAGATCACGACACTCAGCACGTCATCCAGCCTGACCTTGAACACCTTCAGGGACGGCAACTCAACCACCTCTGTGGGCAGCCCATTCCAAAACTGGATCACTCTTTCAGTGAAAAATCTTTTCCTAATGTCAAGTCTAAACCTCCCCTGATGACATAAGACTGTGACCCCTTGTCCTGTCTCCAGTGGCCAGGGAGAAAAGACCGACCCCTGTCTGACTACAACCACCCTTCAGATAGTTATAGACAGCGATAAGGTCACCCCTGAGCCTCCTCTTTTCCAGACTAAACAAACCCAGCTCCCTCAGCCTCTCCTCACAGGGCTGATGTTCCAGCCCCTTCACCATTCCAGTTGCCCTTCTCTGGACCCGTTCCAGCACCTCGACATCCCTCCTAAACTGAGGGGCCCAGAACTGAACACAACACTCCAGGTGTGGTCTAACCAGTGCCGAATACAGGGGAAGGAGAACCTCCCTTGACCTGCTGGCCACACCATTCTTGATGCAGGCCAGGATGCCATTGGCCCTCTTGGCCGCCTGGGCACACTGCTGACTCATGTTCAGTTTGCTGTCCACTAGCACCCCCAAGTCTCTCTCCACCTGAGAACTGTCTAAGAACTCCATTCCCAGCCTGTAGTTCTGCCTGGGATTGT
>VXBP01000835.1:0-78081 GCA_013400115.1 Rhinopomastus cyanomelas | reverse complement strand
ACCCCTAACATCCTATGATCCTATGATCCTACTGTACTAAGTTCACCTCCAAACTATAATCCCCAGCACCACATCTAAACGACTGCTAGAAACACATCCAGGGATGGTGACTCAGTCATCTTCCTGAGGCAGCCTATTCCACTGTCTTCACTGCTCTTCAGCTTTAATGGCTCTCCATGTTAATACTTTCTCTTCAACAATTTAAACTTGTGTATGCACCCTTGAATTTGATGCTAATGTATACATTTGTGGGGCTTTTTTTTTCCCCAGATGGGGAAAATGCTTGTTAAAGAACCAAAAATTTAATTTCCTAAAAAGAAAAGACCACTTGGCTTTGATCCAGTGAAAAACAAAAAAGAGCTGCTGCCATTATTAATAAACCCAAGGGGATCATAAAAGTTTCACGGTTCCCAGATAAAAACATTCGCTTTCTGTTCAAACTGTTATTCAAAATCTGTCTAGAATGTAAATTTAAATAAGATGTGTCTTAAAAAAAAAAAAGCTGTTAAGCTGATGTTTTATTTAGAAGTTCTTTATCTCCTTTTGAATAGATGTTCTCCCTATAAATGATACTTGTGGGAAACAGCTCACTTTTGTCTCTAAGCTCTTTTGCATTTAGGACATAGAATAAAATTAGTAGCTGTTGTCTTGCAAAATATCTGTTGTAATGGATTGGTTTCACTCTCTACTAGTCCTACCCCTTGCAAAATACCTGTTGTAACAGGGCTTGGTTTTATTTCCTGCTAATGCTTTCAGGATTTAAAAATGTATTTCTAACGTTAAGAGGGGATTAGACCATTGTTAATAATTTAATGATGAAATCATTAGCTTTGCAATTCAGCGCTAGGAATTCAGCATCGCGCTTCTGAGAAAGTGATCTCAATGGAAATTGGATCAGAAGGAACCAGAAACAGAAATTCTCTGCAAACAAAGGGCACCAAATAGGGAGTTTCTTTCTTGCTGAGCTGATTGCCCAAACCCTGACGACAGGTGAATAAAACTCACTGGATCAAAAAAACCAGGGCCACTCCTGTTTTATATCTTTATTGCTCATTTGGATGAGGGGATTGAGGGCACCCTCAGTAAGTTTGCTGATGACACCAGGTAGGGTGAGTATCTTGAGCTGCTTGATGAGAGAGAGGCCCTGCAGAGTGATCTGGATAGACATCATCTTCCTGTACCGGGCACTGGTGAGGCCACACCTCAAGTACCGGGGGCAGTTCTGGGCACCTCAATACAAGTTGGACATTGAGGGGCTCGAGTGGGTGCAGAGAATGACAATGAAGCTGGTGAAGGGCCTGGAGGACAGGGCTGAGGAGGAGCGGTTGGGAAGCTGGGTTTATTTAGTCTGAAGAGGAGGGATCTTACTGCTGTCTACAGCTGTGTGAGAGGAGGTTGTAGAGAAGTTAGTGTTGGTCTCCTCTCACAAGCATCAAGTGATAGGACAAGAGGAAATGGCTTTGAGGTGTGCCAGGGGAAGTTTAGATTGGATATTAGGAAAGGCTTCTTTATTGAAAGCATCATCTGACATTGGAACAGGCTGCCAAGGAAAGTGGTTAAATCACCATCCCCGGACAACTTTAAAAGTTGTGTAGATATGGAGCCTAGAGACAGGGTTTAGCAGTGGGCTTGGTGTAGTTTGGTTAATGCTTGGACTTTAAGGGTCTTTTCCAACCTAAACAGTTCTATGATTTGATGATTATGAGGTAGTGTTTCTCACCTTTCATCCTTGAAACTTGTCAGGGTCTGCACTAGAATCCTGATATTGACCATATACATGCTTAGTGGGTATAATGGGCAAGGCTGGTGAAGAATGTTCTATCAGAAGCCCACTGTGAAACTGTTAGTGGACACTTTAGCTTTTTTTTGTGTTTCAGTGCAGAAAATGAGTTTGTCTGTTGGAAGCCACCAAAGGTTTCAATACCAGCTGCTGTGAGATTATGTTGAAAAGGCCTGCATGTTTTAGATTTTTAGATTGAGTTAGATATCACAGTAGACCAGGCTGGAAGGAACCTCACAGATTGTCTAGTTCAACTTCTTAAGTTAAATAAATAGAATTTCAAATGAAATGGCCCAGCTCCCTGTCAAGCTGAGCCTTAAAGCTGCCTCCAGTTGGGGAATCCAATGTTTCTTGAAGCTCAGGAGGCTGTAAGTCATTCTTGCCTACTCATCTCAGAGATGGATGATTTAGGAAAGGAGTAGAACACCTTCCTGATGAGGAGAGGCTGAGGGAGCTGGATCTCTTTAGCTTGGAGAAAAGGAGACTGAAGGGTGACTCCATTAATGTTTATAAATATGTCCAGGGTTGGTGTCAGAAGGATGGAGCCAGGCTCTTCTCAATGTCATCTAGTGATAGGACAAGGGGTAATGGGTGAGAACTGGAACAGAGGAGGTTCCACATCAATCTGAGAAAGTACTTCTTCCCATTGAGTGTGACAGATTCCTGGAAGAGGCTGCCATGGGGAACTGCGGAATCTTCTTCACTGTAGACGTTCAAGACCCGCCTGGATGTGTTCCTGTGTGACTTGGTCTAGGTGATCCTGCTGTGGCAGGGGGGTTGGGCTGGCTGATCTTTGGAGGTCTCTTCCAATCCTTAATGTTCTGTGATTCTGTAATATCTTCGTTTACGAGCTGCTTATTAAGACAATGTAGGTAATGCACATTGTTTTTCAACATGTGTAGAACTCAGTTTGCTTGTTGATTGTACAGCTCCATGGGAAAACAATTCAGTTATCAGAGATATGTATTTTAAGTGATGATGCATTTCCAGTGATACTTCCATGGACATTTTCCATAGGGCATTTTTGGCAGTGGTTTATTTAATGGTGAAGATGTTTTAAGGAATCATGGACTCATACAATGTCCAGGGTTGGAAGAGACCTTAAAGTTCATCTAGTTCACACCCACCTGCAGAGGCAGGGACACCTTCACTAGAGCAGGTTGTTCAGGGCCACAGCCAACCTGACCTTCAACACTGCCGGGGATGGGACAGCCACAACTGCCTTGGGCAACCTGTTCCAGCATCTCCCCACTCTTACAGGAAAGACTTCGTTCCTCATGTTCATCCTAATTCTCCTCTCTTAAAGTTTGTAACCCATTCCACTTGTCCTCTCGCTACCATCTGTGTCAAAAGCCCTCCCCCCAGCTTTCTTGTAGTCCCTTTAGAATACATGTTGTATGTGGTGCTTCTTGATTAAGCCTCTCTCCTCCTTGTTGAATTGCCTGCTACTGCATTTTAGTAAGATCTGGCGAGGAGTCTTGTTTGCAACTACCTTTTAATGAATTCATAAAGCTTGAGTCAACATAACTAAATCCTACCTACTATTTAAAATACAAAGAATCACTCTGGTTGGAAAAGAACCCTGGTATCGTCGAGTCCATCCGTCTACCCTACCTTACAATTTCACCCCTACTATACTTTAACATCTACTGTGATTTTCCAGAGGAAGCTGAACACAAACATACAACACCATGTTCTGTGTGATTGTTTTTCATCACGGTCTTTGATGGCAATCAGGATTTTATTTTGGTGATAACGAAAGACAAAGCTTTAAATAAATCTTCTCAGATAAGCAAGTATCCATTGTTATCTTCAAGTGCTTGTGTGGTCAAACCTTTCTCCTGAATAGACTTTGCTTAGATTTCTGTCACTTACTTGTGTGGAATTTTTACTCTGCTTGAATGTTTGACTCCGATATTTCCTCTCGGCCTGTCAAGTTTTAATAAGTACCAAAACCACAGTACAAAACACTTATAATTATAGCTTACAAATCAGTCTGATGTGTGCAGAGACCAGATAACTGTACATCATCTCAGGATCCTCATCAGCATTTCTGATGTTGGCTACGGAGGTAGAACGGCAAAATTAGCATTAGCTCTCTGCAGGGGTGGCTTTGAAGAAAAGCTCTTCCTTTTTCGGCGTGGAACCTCTTTGTACATGAGATGGATCTCTTTTTCCAAACAAATATTGACTGAGAATATGTTACCACAGCTTCTCTTCTGAACACAAATATGTTCAGAAATGTTGTGCTCCCATTTGTTAGATGTTAACCATATTCTCTAAGTTAAAGAAACTGCCCCAGTAAAAGCATAAAATTGAGTCACAGAATCATAGAATCATAGAATCATTAGGGATTGGAAGGGACCTCCAAAGATCATCTAATCCAATCCCCCTGCCACAGCAGGATCACCTAGACCAAGTCGCACAGGAACTCATCCAAGTGGGTTTTAAACATCTTCAGAGAAGGAGACTCCACAACCTCCCTGGGTAGCCCCTTCCAGTGCTCTGTCAACCTCACTGGGAAGAAGTTCCTTCTGATATTTATATGGAACCTCCTATGTTCCAGCTCATGCCCATCGCCCCTTATCTATCTCTAGATGACATTGAGAAGAGCCTGGTTCCATCCTCCTAACACCCACCCTTCAAAAATTGATAGACCAGTTTTTAAAGACACCCGCTGAATACGGACCCACTACTCTTCCTGTTCCTGAGCAACCCAGGTCTGCTAGCAGTCTAGGTGATGCTGCTGTGGCAGGGGGATTGGACTGGCTAATCTTTGGAGGTCCCTTCCAACCCCTGATGTTCTGTGATTCTGTGGTTGTTAGCATAAACTTGGATCTTCACTCAAGCAGCACTGCTTTGTTACTGTCAAAAAACAGTATTTTTGCAGTATCAACAGGTTTCTTCATTCTGACCGATCACCTTCACGGATCAGGGAGGGGGTAGATATATTTACTTGTCGCTTTAAGGAGAGGCTGAGCAAGCTGGAGCTGGTTAGCCTGAGGAAGAGGAGGCTGAGGGGAGATGTTATGACCCTCTACAACTACCTGAAGGGACAGTGTAGAGAGGTGGCTGCTGGTCTCTTCTCACAGGTCATTAGTCACAGAACAAGAGGACTGGCCTCAAGCTGCACCAGGGGAGAGTTAGGCTGGACAGCAGGAAACACTTTTTCCATGAAAGTGTAGTCAGGGCTTGGAACAGGCTGTGCAGGGTGGTGGTTGAGTCTGCATCCCTGCAGATCACACACACACAGAATCATTCAGGTTGGAAAAGACCCCTGGGATCAAGTCCAACCATCAACCCTACTCTACAAGTTCACCCCTAAACCAGATCCCCCAACACCACATCTAAGTGACTTCTGAATACACCCAAGGATGGGGACTCAGCCACCACCCTGGGCAGCCCATTCCAGTGCCTGACCACTCTCTCCAGGAGCCATTTCTTCCTGATGTCTAGATGTGGTGCTTAGAGATCTGGTTTAGTGCTGACTTTGGTAGAGGAGAGTTAGCAAATGTGTCAAAACTTCACCTTCACTTACAATATATAGGGATGGACCATCTTCTTCATTTGGTTTGTGGGCATCTGTTTTTTATCTTCAAACCTCTTGTCCTTTTATGTATAAAAATCTGTTCAAAATTCCTCCTTCAATGAGAAGAAGAGAGAAGGTTCTGGGTTGCATTTGGAGCCTCACAACACATTTTATTTTGTTTTCTGCTTAGCTGGGGAAAAAGGGGGTTTCTCTGTTTCTTTGTTTGTTTCAGGCCGACCTAGGTTGTTTTTGGTTTTTAGTCTGAAACTCTGGAACAAAAACCTTCTCGAAATCTGCTCCACAGCCCCAGACTCTTTGTGTAACATTACACCAGAACAGAACTCTACGCCAGTTTGTCTGGGCCATATTCCCAGGGACAGTCTGATATTTTTCACGTCAAGCAAAACCAGGAACAAAAGAGAGACTCTTTTTTCCCCTCCATTGTAATTTCAAATGAAGGTAGACAGGAAAATGAAACCTGGTTGTGCCAAATCGTGAAAACTGATCAGAGAGGTAAATGATCTTCCAAGTTCATGCAGACTAGAAAAAAGTTGTTATAACAGAATCACAGAACATTAGGGATTCAAAGGGACCTTGAAAGATCATCTAATCCAATCCTCCTGACGCAGTAGCATCACCTAGACCAAGTCGCACAGGAACATGTCCAGGCAGGTTTTAAACATCTCCAGGGAAGTAGACTTCACAACACCCCTGGGCAGCCGCTTCCACTGCTCTGTCACCCTCACCGTGAAGAAGTTCCTTCTCAGATTGATGTGGAACCTCCTATTTTCCAGCTCATACCCATTGCCCCTTGTTTTACCACTGAGTGCTCCATCCTCCTGAAACCCACCCTTCACACAGCAATTACATATTTAACAATATAGTTCCTTTAAACTTCTTGCTGTCTTGAATTTCCCCTTCAGCAAAGCTCAAGATATCACTAAAGAAATGTCTTTACCTTTTTTGGTGACATGAGAAAACAGCCTTATTAATAATGAGGGATTATTAAGGAAATCTCTTGGCCCTTTTAACGTAAGAAAGGAAGCAAATCATAGTCGTATGTATCTTTTGTCCATCTTGGAATTATCTCTGTCACGTTGAAAGTTTTTATTCGGAAGTCTGTGTTGACTCTCATGATTAGGGCCAAAAATCCTACAGCTGACAGGAAAGTGACCTATAAATAATGCTCGATGATGGACTTGTCATATAGTCACTAAATGAAATATTCTAGTACCAATTTCCTTTGTCTTGTTTCTTCGTTTCTGACTTGAAGGTTCTTCCTTGTGACCTATTCCACTAACTCACAGGAGAACGGGGGTTTTTTGTGTTGTAACAGCACTGAAAGGAGCTGCCCAGGGGGGTTGTGGAGTCTCCTTCTCTGGAGACGTTTAAAATCCGCCTGGACATGTTCCTGTGTGACTTGATCTAGATGATCCTTCTGTGGCAGGGCGTTTGGACTGGATTATCTTTCTAGGTCCCTTCCAAACCCTAATGTTCTGTGATCCTCTGTGATTCTGTAAAAAAGACTTGGGAAAAGTTGCTTAAAAAGCAATCTGAGCTCTGGAGTCTTTAGCAAAGTAAAAGGTCATAATTTACTGAAGAATATAAATTCACAACACGTCAGATAAACCACAGCAGTTACCTCTGTGCATTCTCAAATCACCGCAAGGTATAAAGACATTCAGCCATCTCATGGCAACAACCGATCTTCACTCTCTTGGCCAGTAACTAAACAGTTTCTCAGCAACAACTAAACGATTTCATTTAGTTTAGTAATGGTGAAAAATGTGCATCTGGGATGACAACAACATGTAGCAGAAGCTCTCTGAGTCTGCATTCCAGCTTTTAGTATGGTGACGTGTGTGGTCATGTCTTTGATGATATGAAACCGGTGCTTCCCTTCGTACCTCTAACTGGTAATTCCTAAAATCATCTGTGCCAGGTCTTCCCTCGAAATAGGACATTCTTATTGTTGAGGCAGAGAAAGATGTTGGGAGAGAGAAATCCTAAAGCCACTGTAGTCCACGTGAATTTCAGCAGTGAATTCACTGGATCCAGGATTTCACCCCCAGCCTGCAGTTCAGATCTCCCTTATTTACTCTGAGTAATGTGGCAAACAGAACCACCCATGCCAAACACTTCAGCAAGCCTGCCAAAAGTTAACTCCCCATGAAATGCAGATCAGGGAGTGCTATACACACAGCACTGCTTCGGTGGCTACGACAGAACACTGCATGAAGAAAAACAATCATAAACCTTGTGTGTTGTGATCCAAGAGCCTTCAGCAAGTGGAGGAAAAGGCTCTGGAGAGAACTTTATAGTGACCTGAAGGGGACTGCTTCCCTGAACTGGGGAAGACCGTTCAATAGGGCAGGGAATGATAGAACAAGGGATCACAGTTTGAAGCTGGAAAAGGGCAGATTGAGGTCAGATAGCAGGAAAAAGTTCTTGCATTTGAGGTTGGGGGATCCTGGAACAGGTTGCCTCAAGAGGTGGTGGAGACTCCATTCCTGGAGCCATTCAAGGTCCGGCTGGCTGGGGCTCTGGGCAGCCTGGTCCGGTGAGTGATAGCCCTACTTGTTGTAAGGGGGTTGGACTAGGTGACTTTTGTAGGTCACATCCAACCCAGCACAGTCTATCATTCTGTGATATGTTTCTGTAAAACTCAGAGAAAATCTGCATGGCAAATAAATTAGGGCAGGCTTAATGAAAAGTCATTTTAGTAATTTTGACTTTAGTTTTGGTTTATGAGCTTACATCATCTACAAGGAAAAACAGAATGACTGCAGCACCCTCATTGTTGTAGATTAGTCTCACTTTCCCCCCTTTTTTAATCAAGGGTGATTTACCACAGGAAAAGGACTTAGAGATTTGTTAGAGTGGGTTAGTACACCAGATATTTTCTCCTGAGATTACAGTTGGCTGATGGAATGTATAGAAAATACATAAAACTACCTATCAGAGTGTCACAGTACATTAGGGATTGAAAGGGACCTCAAAAGACCATCCAGTCCAATACCCTGCCACAGCAGGATCACCTAGACCAAGTCGCACAGGAACATATCCAGGCGGGTTTTAAACTTCTCTAGAGAAGGGGACTTCACAACCTCCTAGGCAGCCCCTTCCACTGCTCTGTCACCCTCACTGGGAAGAAATTCCTTCTCATACTGATGTGGAACCTCCTATGTTCCAGCTGACACTCATTGCCCCTTGTCCTACCATTAGATGACACTGATACAGAATATATATAAAATACATTTTTCACTTCTTATTGAATCACAAGGTCAACTTTTCTTTGTATATAGATCAGCTCACTGTGCTTGAGTAACTCAATAGATTCTTCACTCATTGCTCAAATCCTAGGGTTTTCAGTCTACATCATTTTCTCTTGACCTACAGTAGAAAAACATGTTGTGATCTGTGCCATGACCATTACTCATAATGTCTGAGAGGCAATTAGAGTGGCTAAATGCAGGTCTTTGAAGACCACTCGCATAAGCAAACCGTGCCTATGATTTTATTTGCTCTAGCAAGGTTGCACATCTGCTCATAAAAATGTCACTTCTTGGCTGAGATGGAAATTATGTTTTTCCACTGTGCTTCTGCTTGTCTGGCTGGTCACACACCAACCACAAGAAAGGGGAATCGTAGCTTACAACTGGAGATGGAGCTGTTCCACTATTTCTGTTCTGTTGAGCAAGAGTCAAGAAATGAGGAGATACAGCAACAGCGCTGCAAACAAACATGTTTTGCACTGTCTAATATTAAAAGCCCTACAAATACCAGTGCTGAATCAGCTTTTCCTTTCTCTCCTTCTCTAATGATCTGTACAAAACAATACTGGAGAGACACAATACACTGTCTGGAAGAAGACAGATGAAAACACAAGGCAGATGACATTAATAGACTGGCTGTAAATGTGAACAGTGAGGGAACCAGTAGTTTCCCACTTGTATTCCAAGCTTTCACAGAACCACAGAATATCAGGGATCGGAAGGGACCTTGAAAGATCATCCAGTCCCATCCACCTGCCACAGCAGGACCACCTAGACCAAGTTGCCCAGGAACACATCCAGGTGGGTTTGAAACATCTCCAGAGGAGACTCCTCAACCCCCCGGACAGCTTTAATGGCCACAATTATGTTGGATGGAGTCAGCTGTATTTCAGTCAAAAACTCCATAGTGGGCCCTGTTAACACCATTATCTTCATTAGAAAGAGTGTAGACTCCACACTGTGACCTGGATAGTCTGAATGGATTCTACAGTAGCCAAAATGACAATTGAATTACGTGATGATCACTCAGTCACAGCAGAGGAATGAAAGCATGTGCATAATCCCAAAGCACCAAATACGTCCTTTCAGACTGTTCAGGTATCACCTGGACAACTAAAGGAGTCTGTTGCTTTCTGAAGCTGATTTCTATCTCCCCATCCTTGCGTAAAGCAAACCATTAATATACTAGTAGTTATAGATATTAAGGATATGCAGCCTATAATGAAACAAATCTGTGCATGCTTACTTTAACATGTAAAAACTACTTTATCTTAACAATAATTACATAAAATCCATCCTGGGGTGGATTAGAAGGGGAGTGGTTAGCAGATCGAGAGAGATTCCCTTGCCCACATACACTGGGTGAGACAGCATCTGGAATATTGTGTCCAGTTCTGGGCCCCTCAATGCCAGAACTCAGAACTGCTGGAGACAATCAGTGCAGAGGCACAATAGTGATGAGCGGAGTGGAACACCTCCCTGATGAGGAACGGCTGAGGGAGATGGGTCTCTTGAGCTTGGAGAAAAGGAGACTGAGGGGTGACCTCATTAATGTTTATAAATATGTGAGGGATGGGATATGTTGATTGGGGATTGGACTAGATGATCTTTCGAGGTCCCTTCCAATCCCTGATGATCTTATGATTCTATGGGTGTCAGGAGGATGGAGCCGGGCTCTGCTCAATGTCATCTAATGGTAGGACAAGGGGCAATGGGTGTGAGCTGGAACAGAAGGAGGTTCTAAATCAATATGAGAAGGAACATCTTCACAGTGAGGGTGACAAGTCCCTGGAAGGGGCTGCCCAGGGGTGTTGTGGAGTCTCCTTCTCTGGAGGCATTCAAAACCTGTGTGGACTCTGTGACTGGATCTAAGGGATCCTGCTGTGACAGGGTGATTGGACTGGATATTCGTTCGAGGTCCCTTCCAATACCTAATGTTCTGTGATTCTGTGAAGCAGAACTCGAATCAAGACTGAGTCAATACCGATGTGATGATTTGAAATCAAACTTTAAAAATAAAGCAATAACAGATCTGGCTCTGGAGAGACTGATATTGCCACCCAGGCTGAATCACTGTTGACAGCTCAAAGCTTCATTGCACCAGCATGCCTGGTTGCTGTCGTGGTGCCAGAGATTTGATGCTTCTGAAATGCAAATTGGGAAAGGGAGTAGATCATATCTGAAAATAAACAATCAAATGGAAGTTTCTGAAGCAGAGGCTTGTTTATCATGTCTGCAGATGGGCAGCTCGGAGAGTCTGGAGGCTACTGAGTTTGAACACCCTAATTAGCAATTTCCATCTTTTATTCTGTATAGTGAAACTGAGGATGTTTATCTTATAGGTTTAGAAAGCAACAAGTCAATCATGGAAGGAGAGATGTTGTAAATGGGCTAGCAAAAGGTGTTTGAATCACAGTTCCCTACTGTGGCAGAAGCACAAGCCCAAATGTGGCTTGATCTTGAAACAAACCAAAACAGAAACTGCCAGAAAGTGTTGCACTGATTCCAATTAGATTTGAAACAGACCTACAACAAGTCAGCTGCAGATCTGGGATGCAGAGACGCATAACCAATCCCTCCTACATCCTCTAGCTGTGGGCCAAAGCAAAACAGTGACCAGTAAGTGTTTCAGACAGATGTAACTGAAGTCAAAGGGGAGATACTCTGTGCTGTTTTCTCCCTTGAGACGCTACAAACCATTCTGACGTAGTAGGAAATGTTAGCAGCTTTCATGATATTAAACAGCAGTCCCCATGTGCATGATCTTTTCACCTGAATTAAAATGGTCAAGGAAGGTGCTTCTGTGGAGAAGCATCTGCCATGCGCATGAGCACTATGAGTGTGTCCTCCTCTCTGCCATGAGATATCATTTGGCTATGATAACAGTCTCTCTGCATCTTCGCTCTGTTGGTTTTGAAATGGTGTCATCTCGAGAACTTTCGTCAGTCTGGGTAAGTATTTCACAGAATCACAGGATATTAAGGATTGAAAGGGACCTTGAAAGGTCATCCACTCCAATGCCCCTGCCACAGCAGGACCACCTAGACCGAGCTGCACAGTGGTCTGAGTATTCAGCCTCTTGTCACTGTGTTGCTCAGATATCATAGAATCATTGAATCATAGAATCATTAGGGATTGGAAGGGACCTTGAAAGGTCATCTAGTCCAATCCCCCTGACACATCAACATCACCTAGACCAAGTCACACAGGAATGCATCCAGGTGGGTTTTAAACATCTCCAGAGAAGGAGACTCCACAATCCCCCTGGGCAGCCCCTTCTAGTGCTCTGGCACCCTCACTGGGGAGAAGTTCCTTCTCATATTGACATAGAACCTCCTATGTTCCAGCTCACACCTTTTGCCCCTCATCCTGTCACTGGATAACATTGAGAAGAACTTAGCTCCATCCTCCTGACACCCACCCTTCAAATATTTATAGACATTAATGAGGTCACCCCTCAGTCTCCTCTTCTCCAAGCTAAAGAGACCCAGCTCCCTCAGTCTTTTCCCATAATCACTTGAAGTGGAAAATGCTATAAGGTATCAGGGAAAGCCCAAAAGGAAACTGCAAAAACTACTTTCAAAAGAAAAACTTCTCTTACATTTAACCTCAAACTCTTGATAGTGGTTTGATTTGCTTTATTTTGCTCCATTCCTCAGCAGAATGGCATCTGTTCTTGTTGATAGCCTGCAAGCTGCACAGTTGCTCACAGAGTTTCATATTGAATTCCTTCTGTCTCCATCCTGCCTTGCTTGTTTAGATCCTCCTGGTGTTTTGCTTGGTTTTGAATATATAAGTTTTGGAAGCAGAAGTCAGTATAGTATCACACAATCTTGGTGTCTTCTGGCTCTTCTTCTGGACTTCAGGCCCTCCTACAGCCTCTATACAGCCTCTATAGCTCTTCTGTTCAAAACCCACCTGGATGTGTTCCTGTGTGACTTGGTCTAGGTGGTCCTGCTCTGGCAGGGGGATTGGACTCAATGATCTGTCAAGGTCCTTTCCAATCCCTAGTGTTCTGTGATTCTGTGATGATATATATTCATGTGTATTTATATATATAATGCATATTATATAGAAGTTTATAAGCAACTTACAGAAGCCTAGCTGTAAGGACATTGAGCTGAAATGAATTTGGATTCCTTTTGTCTGCCTAAAGGGGCTGATTTGAGGCCTATGCTGAGCTTAAAGCCCATGTTTTAGTGAAATCTGACTGGTCCTCATCTCCAGCAGGTGGTTCAAAGGAAAATGCTCCCCTAGTACATTTTAGCTTTGGGCTATTTCCAGACAGATCCACAAACTCTGTAAAACAGATGGCTGCACTGACAGCTTGCCAGAAAGCCAGGGACCACACTTAGTCTACATAAAAATCATGAACAAATCACTGTTTATTTCTACTCCTAGCACCTCTAATAACTGAACTGAATTGAACTGCTGCTGTTTAAATGTAACAGAGATGGGGTTTAACGTGAAATACTGTTGGGGTAAGTGGTGAGGACAGTTCTCATTTAAAACCTTTCCAAGCAGCACCTTAAAATCACAGAGTCATAGAACTGTTCAGGTTGGAACAGACTCTTGAGATCAAGTCCAACCAATAACCCTACTCTACTAAGTTCACCACTAGACCAGATCTCCAAACGTTTAAATGATCTTTAAACACCTCCAGGGATGGGGATGCAACCCTCTCCCTGTGCAAATAACCCTTTATTTGTTAAAAAAATGGAGGAACCTTGGTAGAAATCACTTGATCAAATATGTTGGCAATCTGTGGAGCAAGGAAATGGTTTTCCCTGCCTTGTGTGTCACTGAGTGAGTCCCTGCCCTGCCCAGTGCCAGCTAACAACCTTGCTAACATGGTTTGAAGCATCTCCCATTATCTTTAGCCTCTTCTGTTCTCTGAACATACAATCACAGAGTCAAAGAATGGTTTTGGCTGAAGGGACCATGAAGATCATCTATTTCAAACTGCTCTGCTGTAGGCAGTGACATCTCTCACCAAACCAGGTTGCTCAATGCCCCATCTAACCTGGCCTTGAACATTTACAGGTATGGGGCATCCACAACCTCCTTGGGCAACCTGTTCTGGGGCCTCAGGGCCCTCATGGTGAAGAACTGCTTCCTCATATCCAGTCTAAATCTACCCTCTTTCTGCTTCTGGCCATTGTCCCTTGTCCTTTCATTTCATTCCCTTCCCTTGTGAAAAGTCCTTCTCCAGCTTTCCTCTTGCCTACCTCATCTACTGGAAAGTGGCTTTTATATCACCCCAAAGCCTTCTCTTCTCTAAGTTGAATACCCCTAGTTCTTTTAGTCTGTCTTCACAGTGAAGATGCTCCAGCCCGCTGATCATCTTTGTGGCCTCCTCTGGACTTGCTCCAGCAGATCCTTTTTGTACTGTGGGCTCATACTGGGTGTGAGGGGAGAAGATGCCGCAGGCACTGGTGTGCATTCAAGAGCTTTCCCCTTTACTCAGTGACAGCCAGGTGAAAATAGAAGATGTGACAGTCGCTGCTTACCATAGCCTTGTGCTGGCATTCAGATGTCAAAAGGATTTGCACTGTTTTCAATCTCTGAGCTGTCTAGCTAGCCTTGAACATCACCAGGGAGAAATGACACCTAGCTCACCGAGGCGTGTGAACACCAGAACGTAGCATATTGTAGCTGCTATTCTTAACAGCCTTGGAGCAGCTGCTGAGTCTGGAGGAATTAAATATATATTGATCAAATGCAGCAGTACAGACCGAGAAGCTTTGTCCTAGCAGGAGGCTGAGTACACTTCGTATCATAAAGTGTTTACTCCTTCTGCTTTCCCCTCTTGTTCAAACAGCAGGGCTTTGAGGCAGACAGCCAAGGTGGGTTCAGCCCTTCCCTGAGTCTGGTTCCACAGCTCTGCCAGGCTTTCACGGGTACTAGGCTGCACGTCACAGAAGACAGATTGAGTGACACTTCAGTGTGATGAAGCATAAACTAAGTGTTTGGATGCTGTGTGTACTGTCAACGTGGAAGGATGAACATTCCTTCCTAGCATCTTCCATCATCTTCAGGAAGCCTCATGTACAACCTGATATGGAGCTCACCTTGTGCAGGTACAGAAGGGGTTCCAGGTTTGCTTGTTAGGCAGCAAAAGAATCTGTCTGCAGGGTGAAGCATGGAGCTTCTGTGCAAAGTCCTGCAGGGAGGGGTCTTTATTGAGAAGTGTTTTTTCACTTTGAAATCCATGTGAGTTTTGTCTTTTAAGGACTAATGGGATTTGCAAGGAATTCCATTCCTACCATCCTGGACATGCATGCGGTCCTGCTGAAGGACTCTGGGATGCAAGGAAGGACACAGAACTGCTGGAAAGAGTCGAGCACAGAGCCATGAAGATGATGAAAGGAGTGGAACATCTCCCTGATGAGGAAAGGCTGAGGGAGCTGGGTCTCTTCAGATTGGAGGAGACTGAGGGGTGACATAATTGATGATAACAAATAGGTGAAGGGTGGGAGACATGAGGATGGAGCCAGGCTCTGCTCAGTGTCATCCAATGATAGGACAAGGGGCAATGGGTGTGAGCTGGAACATAGGAGGTTCTATGTCAATATGAGAAGGAACTTCTCCCCAGTGACAGTGACAGAGCACTAGAAGGGGCTGCCCAGGGGGATTGTGGAGTCTCCTTCTCTGGAGATGTTTAAAACCCGCCTGGATACGTTCCTGTGTGTCTTGGTCTAGGTGATCCTGCTGTGGCAGGGGGATTGGACTGGCTGATCTTTGGAGGTGCCTTCCAATCTCTGATGTGATTCTGAGATGGAGTTGATGCTAATCACCTGGTTTTGCAGTACCACTCAGCTTAGAGAGGGGTTTATTTTCCTCAGTCTCTGTATTATGACCAGTCTTCTCCAGTCCTAGATGAAACATCCCTGGATAGTCTTTACAGCCCGCACTGGAGAACAAATATTATTCTGTTGATGGGCACTGGATTAAGCTAGGAGTTATCTACCAGGTATTGCAGTAACTATAGTTCCTGCCACAAGTGCTGTGATCCCTTAACTCCAAGTCCTGTTTAAGCTCTGCGAGTCTTACTGCTACAGGGTTTCCAGCCCATCCCTGTTTATTACCTTGGAAACATAAACAGAAGTGTTACTGAAAATGTCTGTTAATGAATTCAGCCAAAGCGCCCTACTGGGAGGTAGAGAAGTGTTGTTATCCCCACTTCACAGCTGAAGAACAAGGTCCAGAGTCCAAGGCTGTCCACCAGATCTCCTTCTGCTAAGCCTGTCCTGCCTGTATGACAAGGCTAATAACTTGAATTCTTCTGCTCTCCACTACTGCAGCAGAATCAATTGTCAAGATAGGTGGTCTCTCATCTAATCGCAGCTGAAATCTTTGAGGCTCCAACTGTATTAAAACCAAGTTCTAAATCCTTCCCATAAACTTGCCAGCAGTTGCTACACTTTTCTGCAGCACCGGCTTAGTAGTCTCTCTGTGTGATGCTTTATTTAATTAGAAGGTAGAAGGCAGCTGCAGGAGCTCAAGTTTCTGTATCAGTTCTGCATAGCTGTTGCCAAAGCTCAAAGCTGCAGTTTAACCTGACCTGTGACAACTATACTGAGAGCTGTGTCCTTCTCTCTCTCTGACAGTAGAGATAAAAAGGTCTTTGGTCTCTCAGTCCTTCCATGTAGCTATGGCTGTGCTCATTCATTCCAAGCATCAAGAGACCAGGGCACTTTTTGGCAAAATCACAGAATCACAGAACATTAGGGATTGGAAGGGACCTCAAAACATCATCCAGTCCAATCCCCCTGCCACAGTAGGATCGCCCAGACTAAGTCACACAGGAACATATCCAGGTGGGTTTTAAATGGCTCCAGTGAAGGAGACTCCACAACCCCCCTGGGCAGCCCCTTCCAGTGCTCTGTCACCCTCAATCTGAAGAAGTTCCTTCTCATATTGATGTGGAACCTCCTCTGTTCCAGCTCACAGCCATTGCCCCTTGTCCCATCACTAGATGACATTGAGAAGACAACAGTTTCAGTTCTAAGAATTTTATTGTGAAAAGGGTTCATGTTTCTAAGTAATTCTTTAAGAACAAAAGAACTTCAGGTTTGGTGGGTTTCTTTAAGGAAGCAGAAGTTATTTGTGTAACCTCTTGACACAAGTCTGGTAAAGTTGCAAGGTGAGAGTAAGACAAAGATATGAAAAAGATCAATAATGATTGCTGCTTGTGCCTTTTGTGATGAAGAGAACCTAGGAAATTCTAGGAGAAACCTGCTCTGGCAGTGGGGATTTGGACTAGATTATTGTCTCCTTCTCTGTAGACATTTCAAACCCACCTGACCATGCTTCTGTGTGACTGGATCTAGGTAATCCTGCTCTGGTGGCGGGATTGGACTGGATGATTTTTCGAGGTCTCTTCCAATCCCTAATGTTCTGTTATTCTGTATAGATTTACCTTGCATCCTATCTCCTTAAGCTCTACGGAGATGATAGAAGAAAATCAGATGTTGCCAGTAGTGTAGAAAATCAGACCATATTTTATGTGAGAGAATGGAAGAGTTTAAATTCCCATCTTAGTTGAAACTCTTTGCCAAATTGAAAGCTAAGTAGTGCAGGATCTGCTCGAGGCAGAAGGAAAATACTCAAGGTAATGCTGTTCTATTTAATACTTTTAACTCAGGCAGATAACATGGCCTATGAAGCTAGAGGACTATACTCTGGGTAAGGAAGCAAAGTACCTTGCACTCATGAGACTGCACCTTGAGTACCGGGTCCAGTTTTGGGTGCCACGGTATCAAAAGGATATTGAGGCGCTGGAGCAGGGCCAGAGAAGGGCAACAAGGCTGGGGAGAGGGTTGGAGAACAGGGCCTATGGAGAGCGCCTGAGGGAACTGGGCTTCTTTAGTCTAGAGAAGAGGAGGCTGAGAGGAGGTCTTCTTGCTCTCTGCAGCTACCTCAAGGAGGTTGTAGCAACGCTGGTGCTGGTCTCTTCTCCCAAATTACTAATGGTAAGAGGAGGGGAAATGGCCTCAAGTTGCATCAGGGGAGGTTTAGATTGGATCTTAGGAAGAAGTTCTTTCCTGAGAGCATGGTTGGGAACTGGAAGAGGCTGTCTGGGATGGTGATGTCCTCCTCATCCCTGGAGATGTTTAAAAACTGAGTAGCTAGAGCACTTGAGGTCATGGTCTAGGGGTTAGGGAGCTGTTGGGCTGAGGGCTGGACTTGATGACCCTGGCAGTCCTTTTTTTCTTTTTGTTTTTCTAGGATTGTATGAAAGTGGAACATAGAAGAGATGTTTGAAAGGGTGGAGGTGGGTTGATGGTTGGACTAGATATCTTGAGGTCTCATCCAACCTTAAAGGGTCTACGATTCTATGAAAGAGTTTTAAGGAAAAATTCTATTTGTAGCCTGTGCCAGTGTGAAGAGGTATCTCAGAGTGATTCACAACATAAAACTAGACAAAGTTTATTCTAACAGTATGGGACTGGACTGTGTTCTGCATGGGAGCCAACGGAAGTTCTGCAAATCAGAGATCTGGAAGCAGAAATGCACTGCATGCAATGTGTAGAGCAGGGAAAGTTCATCATGAACAAAAGGGACAACGGTGTCACTATCACAGAATCACAGAACATTACGAATAGCAACAGACCTCGAAAGGACATCTAGTCTGATCACAGGTGAAGGTTTGGTAACTGCAAGTGGATGCAGTTTCAGCGAAAGATGAGCTGACAACCAACCAAAAGCAAGTGCGACAGCCTATCTTTGAAAATCGAGTACTTAACATGACAGCAAACTGGTGGAAAAACCTTCAAAAAGACACAGGTGGATTAAAATTCCAGACTCAAGGAGGAAAACTCTTACTTGGAGAGTGTGTGAACAACTAGGCTCAGGCAACAAATACAAAGGTGCTAAAGATAAGAGCATCCAGGGCTGGGTTAGAGGTCCACAAGCCTTTGATCTCACCGAAAGAGCAATGCGTTAGAGTGGCAGGCAAATACGGTAAGTGAAAAGCCTGTGGTAGAGTGCTTTGGGAAGGGAGCAATGGTGAAGAACAGCAGTGTTCAAGCTTCCCATGCATTAAGATCCTGGGGGAAGAAATAAATTCTAAAAGCACTAGAAAAGGCAGAAACACTTCTGTGGATGAACATATCAGGGAAGGAAGGGAACTGAGGATACGACAAAGCTGCTTTGTGTTCTCTGGACAAACCTGCCCAGTGTTGGCAGGTACTAACTGAAGGAACCAGCTCCATGTTTGTGCATGTGGCCCTTCTTAGATTCTTCAGTTTCAGTTGAATAGCAGGGTGTTCCAAAGGACTTCTCAGAACAAAAATAATATGCAAGGCACTAGGAAATGGGTTTCTCAGAGGCAGGAAAACCAAGCGCAGGCTTATAAAGAAGGGCTGTTTTAGAAAGAGCTTGTGCTACTGCATAAACAACAAATACAGGGCAGGCTTGTAAGAAAAGTTAAACCAGCCAGTTGTGCAGGCACAGCTGGCAAAGTCCATGGATTTGGTGGCCACCTAACAGGGTTCGCTGGTAAACTGTGCTAAAAAAAAGGTTTAAAACTGCTTACTGTGCTTTCTCAGAGGAGTAATATGCGTGTGCTGTTTGGAGTAGATATTACATGCGAAACAACTCCTATTAGAGAGCTGGAGAACCGGGAGCTAATTAAGCTGCAGCCAGGAAGGATGTGGAACATGGCATCATTAACCTCACCGTGTTACACTGCCGCTGGCTTAAGCCAGGAGGGCTTAAAGTGAGAGACACTGGACAACCCTAGGAAACAAGAAGCTGGTCTTGGACGACTGTGTGTCTGAACCCATAGTCTGGGAGTTTGTACAAAGCGTCAGGACAGTGTGGTGCAGCTGTGGGGTTGCCTGTGGAGAAAAAATACTGAAAAGCACTGGTCGAGACAAATGTTTATTTGAACTGTGCCCCTTTTAAAATCTGTCTTAAAGACTTGGCTTAGGGGGCTTGAACTCCTTGTTGTTTACACAGGTTCATGGAACATTAGGGGTTGGAAGGGACCTCGAAAGATCATCCAGTCCAGTCTCCCTGCCACAGCAGGATCACCTAGACCAAGTCACACAGGAACACATCCATGCAGGTTTTAAATGCCTCCAGAGAAGAAGACTCCACAGCCTCTCTGGGTGGCTCCTTCCAGGGCTCTGTCACCCTCACTGTGAAGAAGTTCCTTCTCATAGTGCTGTGGAACCTTCTGTGTTCCAGCTCACACCCATTGTCCCTTGCCCTGTCACTAGATGCCACTGCGCAGAGCCTGGCTCCATCCTCCTGACACCCATTCTTCAAATATTTATAAACGTTAATAAGATCACCACCAGTCTCCTTTTCTCTAAGCTCAAGGGACCCATTTCCCTCAGCCTTTCCTCATCAGGGAGATGCTCCACTCCCTTCATCATATTTGTGGCTCTGTGTGGGGCTCTCTACAGCAGCTTCATGTCCTTCTGGAACTGAGGGGCCCAGAACTGGACACAAGATTCCTCATGTGGTCTCAGTAGAGCAGAGTAGAGGGGGAGGAGGACTGCTCTCAATCTGCTAACCACCCCCCTTCTGATCCACCCCAGGATGCCATTGGCTTTCTTGTTGTCAGAACCGAGCTGGAGTGGATCAGAGCAAGGCTAAAACTGGGGAACAGTGACGTGATTATTTGTCTTTTCTTCACAGTATTTTATGAAATTTCTCTCGAAGTGTCTCTGTATTTTACCTTCAGTTTTGTGGTGGTGTAGCAGAAATGTGCCAGAATCCTCTTGCACAGACCCAGGAGCAGCAGGGCCAGGTTCATAACCCTGGTCAATGGGCAAACTGCCCTCTGGGTGTCCTAGAAAGGCACATCTTACCTGAAGTAGCTGCTAGGTGATCCTGCTGTGGCAGAGGGATTGGACTACATGATCTTTCGAGGTCCCTCCCAGTCCCTAATGTTCTGTGATTCTGTGCTTTCAGCATTCGAGGGGTATCACTGCTTCTAGTGTTTCAGAAACCCGAGAGAGCTAGTTAGAAAAGTCAAGGAAGTCCTGTGCTTGCAGAGGAGCACTCCCCTTATACAAATGCTAAATCGTGTATGAATATATGTGAATACCACCTCCTATATGAACCACACGTTAATAGCATGACGTGCAAGATGAGGAAGATGATGGCACTGACTGAGAGCCACAAGTGCTGTTCTCACTCCTCCAAGGTGACATTTACACAAGTGTTATCACACCTACAGAAACATAGATGTATAAATGTAGATACTTATAAACATACAGCTATATTTGCACGAACTTTTACATCTATTAAAAAAATCAAACATTAAAAATTTGTATTAAAAACCCAATACAAATGAAAATACTAGTGCAGAACTGTGGCCTCCAGTATAAGGCTTGAAGTCAGAGCATCAGTCTCTAGTTTGTTCCAGTGAACTCATTTAAATAATACAACAATGACTTGCTGTCATCACTTTGTGCTGAATTCAGGATAATAGATTGTATCATTGCTTTTACCTAACTATCATGCTCCAGGCGCACTGGTGTGAGCTTTTCTCAGGTCCTCCCACATGAGATCTTTAAATCTGCTTTAAATCTGCTTTAAAGCTCTAAGTGCTGGGTCATATGCTTGCCCGTGTGGATAGGGCACCTACTCAACTCCTTTCCTAGGTGGCTAGTCACTTGGATAGATAAGCATGCTGTTTTCTGCAGCCTCCCAAATCACCTTAAACTCTGCAGTCACCAGCACAGGTCAGAGCAAGGTCCCCCCAACCTGGAGATGAACACTGAACCCTCATCTTCACCCACATCCAGAGCATTTAGTTCAGCTTCTCTTACTCAATACCTGGAGGATTACTCTCCTCTCCTCTCGTTATGAGGAGAGATTGAGAGAGTTGGGGCTGTTTAGTTTGAGGAGGAGACTAAGGGGAGACCTCATCGCTTTCTATACCAGTCCGAAAGGACACTGTAGAGATGCTGGTGCTGGTCTCTTCTCACAGGTCATTAGTGACAGAAGCAGAAGGAAGGGCTTCAAGCTCCAAGAGGGGAGGTTTAGATTGGATATCAGGAAGAAATTCTTCCTGGAGAGAGTGGTCAGGCACTGGAATGGGCCGCTCAGGGTTGTGGTTGAGTCCCTGTACCTGGATGAGTTTAAAAGATGCTCAGATGTAGTATTGGAGGATCTGGTTTAGGGGTGAACTTGTTCAAAGGTGATTTAGATGTGGTGCTTAGAGATCTGGTCTGGTAGTGACCTTGACAGAGTAGGGTTAGTGGTTGGACTTGATAATCCCAAGGGCCTGATGCAAGCAGAGTGATTCTGTGATTCCGTGGCTCATTCACAAAGCCAGTAATCCAAACCTCAAATATTTCACTGCTCAAGAAAGTAAAGACCTTTACTCAGGTTGGGTGGTAGTTTGCCGTTTGGAGAAACATCCAGCTCTAGGCCCTCTGATAGCTGGGAGCTTGGTGCACAGTAAGAGCTACACTAGGAAAAATGACAGTGCACCTTGGCAGATACAATGTGAAAGGAATGGAAAGCTCATGGGAGGAAATTCTGACATATGGATTCAAGAGCAGAGCTGAGAGTTTGGCGCTTGAGGCAAAAACTAAATGAATTGTGAAAGTCTTCTACAGTAAAGGATGCAGCTGTCTCGTGTTATCCACCTAATCTTCCACCTCCAGGAGCAAAGTGGTGCCAAACCTGCTCTCCCTGTCTTCCATGTGTTGAACAACACTCATAATATGGAATCAGTCCAGTGTTTCTATGTCTAAATATCATAAGTCAGTCTTCCTCAGACTTCCTGTGGTCTTCCTCAGGGGGAAAGCTGTCCATTCGCCAACCTCATCTTCTGTTGCGAAGCTATACACAGGTTATGTCCACCACTGGCTCTTATTGTTCTTGCATTGTAATTAAAACAGATCAAACCATCGACAGTGCATATTTGTCTCCTTCTGTGGAGACATTTAAAACCCTCCTGGAGATGTTCCTGTGCTGCTTGGTCTAGGTGGTCCTGCTCTGGCTGGGGGGTTTGACTGCATGATTTTTTGAGCTCCTTTTCAATCCCTAATGTTCTGTGATTCCTCATGGCTTGATGACCTCCTGTTTCTACAACAGCCACCACACTAGCTAAACCTGAGCTTTGGGTAAATCACCCACAGAACTACAGCTGGATCACTTAAAATATTCACCTTGCGTGGAGTGATTAGAAAAGTCTAATCAGGATTGGGGTTTTTCTTGCAGATGAGTGTAGCTCTGAGTATTCCTGCTGCAGTCAAGACAGAACATGTTTAACAGCCCCTGCTGTATTTTGATGCCCAGGTTAAGCGGAGCTTAAGGACTGTCTGAAGAGAAAGCCTTACAAGAGAAATGCACCCTCTGTTCTTGTTAGTAGATACTCATTCGGATTCTGCCTAAACTCTTGCTCAGTGTTTGGCTCAAACTGGAGGGAGAATGGTGTCAAATCTTGCACTTAGGAGGTTCCACATTAATATGAGAGGGAACTTCTTCACAGTGAGCGTGACAGAGCACTGGAAAGGGCTGCCCAGGGGCATTATGAAGGTGTTCTATGATTAAAACCCACCTGGACATGTTTCTGTGTGACTGGATCTAGAGGATACTGCTGTGGCAGGGGGATTGGACTGGATGATCTTTAGAGGTCCCTTCCAATCCCTAATGTTCTGTGATGCTGTGAAATCATAGAATCACAGAACCATAGAATTGTAGAATCATTAGGAATTGGAACGGGACCTCGAAAGATCATCTAGTACAATCCCCACATCACAGCAGGATCCCCTAGACCCAGTCTTACAGGAATGCGTTGCCTGTAGCAAAGTGGTTTTCCCTGAATTTTGAAACTTACATCTTCTTATGAAATTTAAACAGAAAAGAAAAAGACTCTTGATTGAGTTTGCAGTTGCATATTGATTTATCTGGTGTTGACACAGCGTATATTCTCAGTACAGCTTTTAATGTTACGCATCTAATTTATTGCTGCCTAGTCTCCTCCCACTTGCACCACGCACAAACAGAATCTTAGAAAACCCCACATAACACACATGGCATTAATCTAATTTTTTCGTGAAGGCCTTCAGGGTTAGCGAAGGCTACAGCAACTCCAAACAGTCGTGACAGACCGTTTAGATGACTAGCAAAAAGTAAAACTCCGTGTGCTTTCATTTCTTTTGACAAGTCTGCTTGTTTTGAGAGGAGGCTTGGCCAGGAAACAAGAATTCTATTTGCAAAACTCTTTGAGGTTTAAAATACACAACCATTTCTGTGGTGGAACGTTTGCGTGACCTTTTCAAATTTCTTATGCGTATTGGTTCACTCTGGCACAGCTGATTGCGTGTAGGGCAGCAAATTTCCTTGCGTATATGGGGTTCCGTACTCAACATTTCTTTCCTCTAGTATATAATATCCTGTTCTTTCTTAATAGTGATATTTGTTATCAATATCATTTTGAGATATATGGTGCTGTCCAGGGGCATTGCGGAGTCTCCTTCTCTGGAGATGTTTAAAACCTGCCTGTTTTAGTCCTGTGCGACTTGATCTAGGTGATCCTGCTGTGGCAGGGGGATTGGACTGGATGATCTTTCGAGGTCCCTTCCAGTCGCTAATGTTCTGTGACTCTGTGTAAATTGGACTCAATTGTACAGCTCTCACAGAACAGAAGCATTGGAACCAGGCGCAGCAGATGGTCTCTGAGGCCTCTGAATCACCCACAGGATCTTCAGCAGTCAGGCTATTAATTATTTTAGAGAAGATTCTCTGACTGTGAACAGCAAGTCCATTCTGGACTGCAAACACCCAGAGATAGTTTTGATTGAAACCTGCATGCGGAATAGATAAATTACTTATACAGAACTGTTAAACCTCTTCATCAGCCTGGCAGTTGAAATTGCAGTCAAGCTAGGTTTAACCTGAAATTGTAGTCAGTCTAGAGCTAACCTGAAATGGTAGTCAATCTAAATTTAACCTGAAATGGTAGTCAATCTAGAGTTAACCTGAAACTGTAGTTAAGGTTTAAGAAATTAACAGTTTTTCAAGGTTTTTTATAAAAAGTTTCACAGAATCACAGAACATTAGGGATTGGAAGGGATCTCAAAAGATCATTCAATCCAAATTCCCCCTGTCAAAGCAGGATCACCTAGACCAAGTTGCACAGGAATCCTCTGGTTTAACATGCCTTGAAAAATATGGGGGTGTACTCCTTGTCCAAGTACAGGACTTGTAATTACAGCAGTCTGAGACCATAAATTGATGAAGCTCTGCTTATAAAGTCAGAATGAATGTACTGCATCCATGTCTTCTAATATCTACCCTTTTTTCTTGCTGTACACGGGAAAGATTTCTTTCTGATTGCTGCATGGGAGAAGTTTGTTGCTGAGAGTGTGGAAAGAGAATAACCTGGAGATTATAAAATTAATCACAGAATCACAGTATTAAAGAACATTAGGGATTGGAAGAGACCTGGAAAGATCATCCAGTCCCATCCCTCTGTCACAGCAGGATCACCTAGATGAAGTCACACAGGAATATGTTCAGGTGGGTTTGAAATGTCTCCAGAGAAGGAGACTCCACAACCCCCCTGGGCAGCCCCTTCCAGTGCTCTGGCACCCTCACTGAGAAGAAGTTCCTTCTCATATTTATGAAGAAGTTATAAATAGATATATATATATATAACTTCTTATATGTGTATATATATAAGTTATTCTCTTTCCACACTCTCAGAAACAAACTTCTCCCATGCAGCAGTCAGAAAGCAATCTTTCCTGAGTATAGCAAGGAAAAAAGGGGTAGGTATTATAAGACATGGATGCATATACATATATATATATATGAGTTCTTTCTCCTCTACTCCAGTTTACACCCATTGTTCCTTATCCTATCACTAGATGACACTGAGCAGATCCTGACTCCATCCTCCTGGCACCCACTCTTCACATATTTATCAACATTAGTAGGGTCAACCGTCAGTCTCCTTTTTTCCAAGCTCAAGAGACCCAACTCCCTCAGCCTTTCCTCAGTAGGGAGGTGTTCTACTTAATTAGCTTTATAGTTTACAAATCCTTTTGAGCACACTCTAAGCACTCCGTATCCAAAACATCTTCTGAAAAATTGCCCCCTAAAATGAAATAAATGTTGGTCCTTAATTGTGGGTGTGGAGTACTTTCCTGGCTCTGACCCAAACTCCATTGCACCTAGTGATCCTCGAGCAGTGACACGTGAATTCCCCCTCTAATCAACATCCTATTTCTATTTAGCCCTGTTAACTCTTAGGAAAAAAATATTTCTAAACTAGCATAATTTTCCCTGGTTCTGGCATGAAATAACTGGGCCACAGCATCTGATGGTGCGAAAGCACTCTGCTGTCCCTGCCTTGCCCATGTCAAGTGTCAGTCCTCCACGTGTTTTCGTGACACAGTCTTGTAGGAGTCAGCAGAGTGCTGTATAGACTTTGGCCCGAACAGCTGGTTGACCGGCTGAATCTGCTCACCGACTTCAAATCACACGCTATCAGCGAAACCTTTGCTGCTGTGTTTCCTTTCATTGTGTCCTTAAGCTGACCGTTTCCTGCTCGTGTCCTTTAAGCGGAGACTATACAGAAGATCAGGGTCAGCCCCAATGCTGCAAATGCTTTGCTTATGGTTCAGGAAGATAAAGCTGTTGTTTTAATAAGGTTTGAGCAAACAGAAAAATGCCTACACTTCTTTTCGTCTTTGCCTCATGCAGACACAAAGAACCGATCTTGAAAATTGCTTTCATCATCAATTTTCAGCCAATATTGAGCTGGTTTTTTTTCTTTTCCTCTTTTTTTTCCCCTTTTATTTCAACTTTAAATGCAACGTGTGGTTCCAGCTGCGATAAATTCAGGCTAGCAGAGGAACCAGAATGTTTTTAATGATCCTTAACGGTGTAATCTAAGCCAAGCAAATACAACGGTTCGTCCAGGGGAGATAAATTATTGCCTGGCAAAATGCCAGAGCACTTTAATTTGTAGCTGCAGCATGTCTCTCTTGGAGCCGATCGTCAAGTGTCTGCGATGCGAAACGTGTTCCGAGGGGTTATATAACTTGGTAATTCACAGTGGGGTCTTTCCCCAACCTGACCCCCTTCTTATCCAGTGCACATGCGGACACTTCATTTTGAAGAGAAAAAGGGCTTTAAATAGCCACTCGAAAAGCCCTTTGCTGCAAAACCGCGGGGGAATAAAAATTAACCTTTGTGCTGATTGTCGCTAAGACTCAAGATTCAGCGCTGGAGCTGCAGCAGGTGTCAGGGGGCCACTTGTCACCACAGCTTGAAAATGTGACAGATCGTCAAAAGCAGTTGGGCATCCTAGGCTGTTATTAGCCATCTGTTTGCAACTCTGGGAGGGTCAGCTGCCTGGACTTGACCAAAGCCACACCTCAATTAGAGAATTTGCTATTCCAGCTCGCTTAGAGCTGATTTTGTTTGCTGTTTCTAGAAGGAAGGTGCATCGTGCAGCTCAGGGCAGCCCTGAGCCTGGGCTTGTAGGGATGTTGTGTTGTGCATGTCATCCCTGCATGGCTTTCTCTAGTTTCTTTTCTAGCATATCAGGTCAGGAGAGACTACTGTTTGCCTGTTTGTGCTCAGTGTGTGTCATCCTTATATCAGCCAGACACGAGATTACTCTCCTGAGCTCTCGGGTACTGGAACAGGCTGCCCAGGGGGGTTGTGGAGTCTCCTTCTCTGGAGATGTTGAAAACCCACCTGTGAAGCTCGATCTAGGTGATCCTGCTGTGATAGAGGGGCTGAACTAGATGATCTTTCGAGGTCCCTTCCAATCCCTAATGTTCAGTGATTCTGTGAAGAGCTCGTTCCTGTGGCAGTTCCCAGAGAAGTCACTCTCTCAGAAATTTGAAAGGAATTGAGAATAGGATAGAAAGAACCACGTTTTCATAGCTCTAGCAGGCTTTTCTCGTTCTTTTTATCTCTGAAACATGTTCGAAAACACTAACTAGAGCTACTCTGCCTCCCGAACAAAGTTGTAACTAGATAAGGATAAAGTGAAACAAAAATAAGTCATTTGATTGTATTTTGCACTTCATTAGCTGTCTGAAATATCGTGGGATATTCATTCATTTATCACAGAATCACAGAACATCAGAGATCGGAAGGGACCTCAAAAGACCATCCAGTCCATTCCCCCTGCCACAGCAGGATCGCCTAAATCCTGTCACACAGGAACATGTCCAGGCAGGTTTTAAACCTCTCCGGAGAAGGAGAATCCACAACCTCCCAGGGCAGCCCCTTCCAGTGCTCTGTAATCTTGTAATTTTGAAAATCTCTGGCAATATTAAACAGTTTCCAGTAAGAAATGCACTAAGCAAATTTTTCCCCAAATATCAATAAGAGCAGCTGCTTGTCCTTGCTGAATTATCTGTGAAATAAGACAAGTTTCAGAGCTTTCAGCAGAGGAGAAAACATATTGCTTTCTAGAAGTGGCAGGTTTTCCCATTTCGCTGTATGGTGTCACTGAAGGGTCAACCTGTTTGCTCCCAGCAAAGGGTTTGCACAACAGTTGTTCAAATGCAAATAGATAGAACAGGAGCTGTTTCTACTTTCTCTGAGTAGCAGATGGAGTAACAGGGCACTGGTTAAATACCTGGCTCTTCATGAGCACCTGGCTTGGTTATCCTGCTCTGGCAGGGGGATAGGACTAGATGATCTTTCATGGTCCCTTCCAGTCCCTAATGTTCTGTGATTCTGTGAATTGTGGAGACAAGAAGTGATCTCCAGACCAGTTATGGACTACAGGCCATGAAGCACTAAACAAAGGATGTGTTTGAGCTGTTCATTTCAGGGAAGACTTAAGATTTGATTTCTGTCAAAGTTATTCAGCTCAATACTCCCTCCCTAACAGTTGTGCTTGGTGACCAGATGAGTGAAGAAGAGAAATCAGAGAAAGGTCACTCTCTACACCTACCTGAAGGGACAATATGAAGAGGTGGGTGCTTTTCTCTTTTTTCTTTTTTTTTCCATCATGGCTGGAAAGGACCTCTAGGGTCATCGAGTCCAACCTTTTCTCCTAGTGTCTAACCACTAGAACATATCCCTAAGCGCCGCGTCCATTTGTTCCTTAAACACCTCCAGGGATGGTGACATCACCACCTCCCTGGGCAATCTATTCCAGTATCTAACCACCCTCTCAGTAAAGAATTTCCTTCTAATATCCACTCTAAACTTCCCCTGATGCAACTTGAGGGCATTTCCCCTCGTTCTATCATCACTAATTGGAGAGAAGAGACCAACACCAGCCTTGCTACAACCTCCTTGAAGGTAGTTGTAGAGGGCAATAAGGTCCCCTCTCAGTCTTCTCTTCTCCAGACTAAACAACCCCAGCTCCGCAGCCTCTTCTCATGGGGCATGTCCTCCAGCCCCCTCACCTGCTTGGTTGCCCTTCTCTCCAGCAAGGCACCTCCTCTGGTGGGCTCACTTACCAGCTGAGTCAGGAAGTTATCTTCCACACATTCCAGGAACCTCCTGGACTGTTTCCTGTCTGCTGTGTTGTATTTCCAGTAGATGTCTGGTAAGTTGAGGTCACCCACAAGAACAAAGTGTGATTTTGCAGCCTCTGCCAGTTGTCTATAGAGTAATTCAACAGTCTCTTCATCATGGTTGGGTGGTCTATAGCAGACTCCCAGCAGGACATCTCACAAGTAATTGGTGATAGGCAACCCTCCATCATCTTTGCTAAGTCCTGGGGATCAGGAGAGGTGCCTAGGGACTGAGGATAGCAAACGTCACTCCAATCTTCAAAAAGGGTAAAAAGGAGGACCCAAGTGACTATAGACCGGTCAGCCTCACCTCCATCCCAGGAAAGGTGATTGAACAATTTATCCTTGATGCTGTTTCTAGGCATAGCAAGAACAGAAGGGTCATTATGGACAGCCAGCGTGGTTTTACCAAAGGGAAGTCATGTACTGTGATAGAGGAAGAGGGAATGGGATCACACTACAACAGGGGAGGGTTAGACTTGGCATTTGGAAGCATTTTTTTAAAGCAACAGTGGTCAGGCACTGGAACAGGCTGCCTAGGCAGGGAGTTGAGTACCCATCCCTGGAGGTATTTAAAGATCATTTGGATGTGGTGTTGAGAGATGTGGTGTAAGGATGAACTATATAGAGTAGGGTAGATGATTGGACTTGATTATCCCAAGGGTCTTTTCCAACCAGAGTGATTCTGTGATTCCTAGGCATGAGACTTTGTACAAGCACCCATGAGACTTTTTGTTTTCCACAAGCACTTTGGCTAAAGAAGGACTCACATGTTTTCTGACAATAAATACGAAAGGTCATAAATACCACTGAGGTGAATTCATGGGTTGTAGAGTAATAAACATCTCTGAGGACTTACTTTGCGGTATTCACCCATGGCTGAAGAGTAGCAAGGGTAGTTCAAGAAGGACTCAGAACTGCTGGAGAGAGTCCAGCACAGAGCCACAAAGATGATGAAGGGAGTAGAACATCTCCCTGATGAGGAAAGGCTGAGTGAGTGAGTTTCTTTAGCTTGGAGAAACCGAGACTGAGGATTGACCTCATGAATGTTGGTAAATATGTGAACGGTGGGTGTTGGGAGGATGGAGCCAGGCTCTGCTCAGTGTCATCTGGTGATAGGACAAGGAGCAATGGGTGTGAGCTGGAACAGAGGAGGTTCCACATCAATATGAGAAGGAACTTCTTCTCGGTGAGGGTGCCAGAACACTGGAAGGGGCTGCCCAGTGGGATTGTGGAGTCTCCTTCTCTGGAGATGTTTAAAACCCACCTGGCCATGTTCCTGTGCAACTTGGTGTAAGTGATCCTGCTGTGTCAGCAGGGTTGGACTAGATATTTTGAGGTCCTTTCCAACCCCTAACAGTCTGTGATACTGTGAATCCTTGGAACTAAAATGCTCTTTAGCAGCAGGGCAGATAACGACAAAACCTATCCACTGTAGAAGGATTCGTGTCCATAGATTTGAATCTGTCATGCCTGCAAAAACACGGTTAAACACTTGGAGCAAAATCATAGAATCATAGAATCGTTAGGGATTGGAAGGAACCTCGAAAGATCATCCAGTCCAATCCTGCCTGCCAGAGCAGGACCACCTAGACCAAGTCACACAGGAACACATTCAGGAGGGTTTTATATCAATGTGCATGGGGAAGGCTGAAGTAAAACAACATTAAGTGTAAATGACACTTAAACTGCTCAAGAAACACTGGACAGACTGCTGAATGCTACTGAGGGACTGGATGCGTTACAGCTGCACCTGGTGATTTGCGGCACTAGGGACAAAGATGCTGCAGAATTAGAGTGTAACTCGTCTTTAAAACGTGTGACACAATATAGACATCACTGGTGGAAGGTAGAGCCTGGGCTGCAGGGAAAACCATTACTTTTTAACAGAGAAAATGAATTGTTTTCCCTTTCTGATTTCTATAGAGATGGGTTTCGCCGTTGGAGAGGGTTTCTTCAGCTGACGTTTCTGCTGCAGGTGATTTCAGAAAATTTGCTGCAGGAACGTGAGTTTTCATGGAACTAATGTTGATGAAAAGTCCCTGTGTGCACTTTAAGTGACTCATCAGAGTGCTGCAAGCAGAGCAGGCAAATAGTTGCCCTAGGGACTTCCTGGACTTCACTGACCGGACACTGAACATCCAGTTTCAATTAAGTCTGCCAGATGCTCTGTGCAGGCTGCTGAGCTGCTTCTAGAAATTCAATTGAATGGAAATTTAAACAACCCTTTAGTTTTCATAATCAATCTGCATTTCAAGAAGGAGTGGGAACACTCTGGGGGGACCTTAGAGCTGTCTTCCAATCACAGAGCTACACAACATTAGGGATTGGAAGGGACCTCGAAAGACCATCCAGTCCGATCCCCCTGCCACAGCAGGATCCCCTAGATCCAGTCACACAGGAACACATCCATGTGGGTTTGAAATGTCTCCAGAGAAGGAGACTCCACAACCTCCTTGGTCTGGAAGTATGGAGAGGGACTATTCCCAAGGGAATCTAGTGATAGGACAAAAGAAAATGGTTTGAAACTGAAGGAGAGGAGGTTCAGACTGATCTTAGGAAGACATTCNTGCAAGCAGAGCAGGCAAATAGTTGCCCTAGGGACTTCCTGGACTTCACTGACCGGACACTGAACATCCAGTTTCAATTAAGTCTGCCAGATGCTCTGTGCAGGCTGCTGAGCTGCTTCTAGAAATTCAATTGAATGGAAATTTAAACAACCCTTTAGTTTTCATAATCAATCTGCATTTCAAGAAGGAGTGGGAACACTCTGGGGGGACCTTAGAGCTGTCTTCCAATCACAGAGCTACACAACATTAGGGATTGGAAGGGACCTCGAAAGACCATCCAGTCCGATCCCCCTGCCACAGCAGGATCCCCTAGATCCAGTCACACAGGAACACATCCATGTGGGTTTGAAATGTCTCCAGAGAAGGAGACTCCACAACCTCCTTGGTCTGGAAGTATGGAGAGGGACTATTCCCAAGGGAATCTAGTGATAGGACAAAAGAAAATGGTTTGAAACTGAAGGAGAGGAGGTTCAGACTGATCTTAGGAAGACATTCTTCAGTGCAAGGGTGGAGAGACTCTGAAATCAATTACCTGGACAGGTTGTGTCTGCCCCCTCCCTGGAGGTGCTCAAGGCCAGGTTGCATGAGATCTTGAGCAACCAAGTCTGGCTGAGAAGTGTCACTGTTCATGACAGGGGGTTGGATTAGGTGATGAGGGAAGTGGAGCACATCCCTTATGAGGAAAGTTTGAGGGAGCTGGACCTCTTGAGCTTGGAGAAGAGGAGACTGAGGGGTGACCTCATTAATGTCTATAAATATGTGAGGGGTGGGTGTCAATAGGATGGAACTAGGCTCTTCTCAGTGTCATCTAGTGATAGGATGAGGGGCAGTGGTTGTAAGCTGGAACAGAGGAGGTTCAACATCAGTATGAGAAGGAACTTCTTCCCAGTGAAGGTAACAGAGCATTGGAACAGGCTGCCCAGGGGGGTTGTGGAGTCGCCTTCTCTGGAAACATCTAAGACCTGCCTGCATGTGTTCCTGTGTGACTTGGTCTAGGTGATCCTGCTGTGGTAGGGGGATTGGACTGGATCTTTCGAGGTCCCTCCAATCCCTAATGCTTCTATGATTCTGTGATCTTCCAACCCAAGCCATTCTGTGATTCAAAAGAGGCTGTTCATACATTTATGTATCATCAGTTGAGCACTTCCATGTATAAATAACTCTTCCCTTCTCTCTTTTTTTCCCAAAATAAGTGAAAATGTAGCAATTACTCATTTTTTAATTGACTGGGTTTACAGAGGTGCTGAATGCCTGTTGCTCTTGTACCTGATGTGGCATTACTTCACAGCAACACAGAACATTAAGGATTGGAAGGAACCTTGAAAGATCATCCAGTCAAATGCCCCTGCCACAGCAGTATCGCCATTTCCCTTTGACATCTTGTGCGCCTCGGTTCTAGGTGATCCTGTGGCAGCAGGGGGATTGGACTGGATCTTTTGAGGTGCCTTCCAATCCCTGATGTTCTGTGATTCTGTGATCCTTGCCCTTATTTTACTCTACTTACAAGCTGATTTGAGCACCCCTTGGCTGTTGCTCCGTATGTCCTCCTGCGCACGCATTATTGATACAAAAATGTAGTTGTTCTACAAACTATTTATTAAGATTCGTAGCCTTTGAAGTTCATATTGTTGTCTGCCAAACCATAACGACAAGCAAATAATCCTTCCCCTCATCTTTGTTTCTGTCATTCCACTTTTCTTCAGTTTCCTTGCTTTTCATTACTACTGTTACTCTGAAACGACTTTGTCGCTGTGGAACATAAACAAGAGATTAGGTATCTCATCTGGGTTAGCTTCACAGCCTCTCTCCTTCTCACCCCTAAAAACTCAATGACCTGCTAAAATACAGTATCAGCTGAGTTTTCTTTGGCCAGCTTGGTTCACTTGACTTGACACTAGCAAGATCAAACTAGAGCAGACTGTCTGCATAAGGGATATCCTTTGGAAAACAGAAGTTTTTCTTTTGTCCAGTTAGATATTTTTCCTAACTCATTTCTCCTTGGTATTTTCTCAGTGTCACCTAATGATTGGGCAAGGAGCAGTGGGTATGAGCTGGAACAGAGGAGGTTCCACATCAAAATAAGAAGGAACTTCTTCCCGGTGAGGGTGACGGAGCACTGAAAGGCGTTGGCAAGGGGGTTGTGGGGTCTCTTTCTCTAAAGATATTTAAAACCCACCTGGATATGTTCCTGTGTAACTGAATCTAGATGATCCTGCTGTGTCAGGGGGATTGGACTGTATGATGTTTCGAGGTCCCTTCCAATCCCTAATGATTCTATGAAAATAGGTCTATAGTAGCTGGATGTATACACCCTGTGTCTGTGGAACTCCAAAAGAAATGCTATATCATCACATCTTTTGTTTATAGATACTCTTTTTTTCATTTCTAATGACATTTCCAGCAGCTTTTATCACCAATTAACTACAGCTCCTGCCTCAAGCAACAGCATCAACAGACAGACATCAGTGGCTGACTTGCACGTGTCTTCAGCTCAGTCCCTTGTTCTGGCTCCTGATCCCTCGTCCGTAGCCTCACTGTTATGGTGCTTTATTTCTGTCCAGATCACCTGCTGTGGATCACCTAGGCTGGCTTTGCTTCAAGCCCTTATGTGCATTCTCAGCTATTCCCAGTGCTGTGCAATTTCCCTGCTTCTGGCCTGTACTCTTGACTTGCTCTCCAAGGGCACGTGGACTTCCTTCCTTGACCTCTGGCAGTACCCTTGTTCTGCCTTCTCCTTCCAGTTTTTCACCTTGGTTATCTGTGTGTGTGGTACCAAACATCCAGCTAATGCTTCATGCTGTATCAAACTCTGGAGCCCCCAGCACAAGAAGGATGAGGACTTGTCTGAGTGGGTTCAGATGAGGGAATGAAAATGCTCAGAAGGCTGGAGCACCTCTCGTACAAGGACGGGCTGAGAGAGTTAGGGTTGTTCAGTCTGAAGAGGAGAAGACTCAGTGAGGGGACCTTATAGCAGCCTTCTGTTTCCTGAAAGGGGCCTGTCAGAAGGCTGGGGAAGACTGTTCCCAAGGGCAGGGATGAGGGGTCATGGTTTGAAGCTAGAAAAGGGTAGATTGAGGTCAGACAGCAGGAAAAGGTTGTTGAATCTGAGGGTGGGGGATCCCTGGAACAGGCTGCCCAGAGAGGTGGTGGAGGCCCCATCCCTGGAGCCATTCAAGGTCAGGCTGGATAGGGTTCTAGACAACCTGGTCTGGTGAGTGATGGCCCTGCTTGATGTAGGAGGGTTAAACAAGAGAACCTTCCAAACCTATGATTCTCTGATTAGGTTTGACTGCCTATGTGCTGCCTTAAAAAGCTCTGTTCTGTTAGTAAATGGCCAAACCAGTCCTGAACTCACCCCTGAGTTGCTTGCTTTCCCAACAGAAACAGCTTTCACATGTGAATTGATGCATGAGGAGAGCCATACAGACTAACTCTGCATTAGGAAGGAGACCAAGAAATTGCTCTCCTTTTTTTCATCAGTTGGTGCACAACCTGACCACAGAAAGGAGCTGGAACCAGACACTCCACTTTACTCAGCATGAAGGGTCCCTATGTTGCCCAGGCAAATGGGATCTGTGCTTCTCTGCACAATATTTGTCTCTGTCAGTAGGAATTCCCCTCATTTTAATTGCTATTTAAGATGCATTTTTGTATTAAACTCTGTATTGGAGCTGTTTGGTCTGCTTCACTCAGTCTTCCAGGAACATCCTTCTCTTTCTCAGATAACCAGCACTGGGTGTGAACTGCAAAGGCATAATGATGGGTTGCGTTTTGCTAGGCTTGTCATCAGAGCTGATCCAACAAATGCTGCAGTGGCTTGAATTGATTACAGAAAGGAGCACTGTAAGGAAATAATTTTTAAGGGATTCCATCTATTCTCTTATCATACAAGAGGCTGCTGAGGGAACCAATAGCTGTTATCGTAACAGATGTCTCAGTTTATGTATTAATCTTTACGAATCATTAGAATCATTAGGGATTGGAAGAGACCTAGAAAGATCATCTAGTCCAATTCCCCCTGCCACAGCAGGATCACCTAGACCAAGCTGCACAGGAAGTAACTGCAAAGTGCAATACAACAATTGCTATGCTCGTAGGTTTGCGGACTTGAATGCCTGCTAATGGTAGAATCCGAGAGTCATTCGGGTCGGAGAAGACCCTTGAGATCATCAAGTCCAACCACTCGCCCTGCTGCCGTTCTTTACTGTACCTACATGGAAAAGGACAAACGTATTTCCTGTGATCATAACTTCAGTTTCTTACAAACACTCTGATGCTCCACAGCCTCAGTTGCTGGTAGATTCAGCTGGTCCCTGGGCATCAGAAAACCTGTCCAACCTATTTTTCCCTTGAACCCAGTGTGATGTCAGCTGTGCAACTACTTAGGTCTGACTGGTTGGGCTGGGTGCAGTTCCCTGTTCTTCCTTATAACTCTTGAACCTGCTTCTGAGAAAAACTCTTCAGTTACCCGTGAAACTATTTCCCTTACACCATCCTACCACATCCAATCCTGAATGAGTTCCTTTGCTTATTCTGCCTTCAAGAAGCCAGTGGGGATAACAATGTGTTGTAGAAAGCCAGTTTCCTGCCCTTCATGCTGTTGACTCTCTAAGCTTGGCCCTAACATGCGGGTGCAGCCCCACGCTATGCAAGGCAGTGAGGGTTGTTGTGTTACAGAGCTGTTCGAGAGTTTATAGCTGTGTTTACTTGAGGGAAAAACACAGTGGACTCTACACGATTCAATGTGAATGAAGCAGAAGCTCCTTACGTACCTGGGCGACTTGGTCTAGGTGATCCTGCTGTGGCAGGGGGATTGGACTAGATGATCTTTCGAGGTCCCTTCCAAACCCTAATGATTCTATGATTCTATGATTCTGTGTTGGTGCTGGTCTCTTCTCATAGGGAATTGGCAACAGAAGCAGAGGGAAGGGCTTCAACAGGGTAAGTTTAGAGTAGACATCAGGAAAAAAAAATCTTCATAAAGAAAGTGGTCAGGCACTGGACTGGGCTGCCCATGGTGGTGGTTGAGTCCTCATCCCTGGATGTGTTTAAAAGTTGCTTAGATGTAGTGCTAGGGGATCTGGTTTAGGGGTGGACCTGTAGGGTTGATGGTTGGACTCAATGATCCCAGGGGTCTTTTACAACCTGAATGACTCTGTGATTCTATGAATACAAGGCTCAAAAAAGAAGAGAGAAATACTGTAAAGCATTTGTTTGGGAATGTAAAGAGCTCTCTGGTGGCTCTCAGACGGAACACGCACGCTTTGATAGCAGAGATTTGCTACTCGTGCAGTAATTCTGTCTTTGCTCAGCATCACTCTATTTTCTACATCTACAAGATATACTCCAGGCATTGCTGTTCTGAAGTTACACAGGGACAAAGAGTCTTGCTGATCTTCCCTGCCCCTAAGTGTTAGTGCCCCAGCTGACAGTGTGGCCAGTCTCGCTGTAGTCACCCTTGTGGCCAACCCTCTGTCTCTTTCTTCCTCTGTTTCCTTTCTATTGTGGAAGGACATAATAGGAGCTCCATAAAGAGAAAAGCAGTTGTAGTATTTGGGGTGGGTGAAATGCTCATTCGAGACTGAAGAGGACATTCAGGCAAATAGCAAGATACAAAAACTGTGCTCTTGACTAAAAATACCTGTGTTTGTCCCACATGTATGAGGTAGTAAGTCTGTGCTGATTTGTTTTACAAGTTCCCAGGCATCAAACAGGGAAAAGTATTTGTCCAGAAGTGCTAATGAGCGGTGTGGGGCAAAAGCCTCTTTTTCTCAGCAGCAGCATTTTTCAAATGCCTTTACTCAGCCTAATCAAAGTGTTTGGACTGTGTGGAAGCCCTGTGGCTAGGGTGCTTTAGAAGGGAGCGGAGCACCTCCCTGATGAGGAAAGGCTGAGGGAGCTGGGTCTCTGAAAAAAGGAGACTGAGAGGTGACCCCATGAGTGCTGATAAATATGTGAAGGGTGGGTGTCAAGAGGATGGACCCAGGCTCTGCTCAGTGACATCCAATGCTAGGACAAGGGAACATGGGTGTGAGCTGGAACAGATGAGGTTCCACATAAATATGAGAAGGAACTTCTTCACAGTGAGGGTGATAGAGCCCTGGAAGGGGCTGCCCAGGGGTGTTGTGGAGTCTCCTTCTCTGGAGATGTTTAAAACCCACCTGGACATGTTCCTGTGCGACTTGATCTAGGTGATGCTGCTGTGGCAGGGGGAATGGACTGGATGATCTTTTGAGGTCCCTCCCGATCCCTAACATTTTGTAATTCTGTGGTATCATCAATATTCTCCTCCTCCTTCCGTTGTCAGAAGGCTATTTTTTTTGTCAGAATAAAGTTTAATCATCGTGATGTCTTTAAGCTGTAGAAAGTAGTAGATTGTAGGTTCTGTAAACAAAAATATGATATAAACAGGGTATTTATAAATTGCTTTTAATACCTCCTGTAATCAATTAGCCCTTAGTTTAAATCATTAATTTACGATGCACTAGAAGTCCTCTGGAAAGCAGAGAAATGAGTTAATCTCTTCTGATTAAAATAATATTATGTAAAAAAAAAAGTTGTTTCTCCAAAGGAAAGATAAAGAAAAATTAATTCCTCCCCTCCTACCAGCACCATGTCCTAACTCCCATGGAGAATTAAACTCAAGACCTTCAGAACAGATGGCAAAGACCTTATCTGCTTTCCTATCACAGCATGGGGCAATATAGGTTTGCTTGAAAACACACTCACACTGAGAAAAAGGCTTCTTGACCCCTCTCACTACAGTCACATCCACCACAAAGGGAAAAAAAAAGAAAGCTTTTAAAATATAATTTACCAGTTTAACTTTAGCTTTTACGAGCTAATTTACTGAAGAACCTATTCCCTATATTAACTCTGAATAAACCCTTTTGATTTAGTGCTCTGCCAGCCGTGTATTTTGCCAAATCTCAGGCAGATTTTATTGACTATCTTGAAGTGAAAGAGTATTTCTTCTCAGCATTTATTTTATATTATTTCGGGGTTCGTTTTCTATCTCTTTCATGTCTTCTTGCCACACTGGTTCTTAAATTATGCCCTGGTTTTGGCACTGACATGGCTCATGCTACAGGAGGAACTCATTGTGAATTAGCAGCTCACAGAATCACAGAACATCAGGGATTGGAAGGGACCTCCAAAGAGCATCTAGTCCAATCCCCCTGCCACAACAGGATCACCTAGAGCAAGTCACACAGGAACATATCCAGGCAGATTTTAAACATCTCCGGAGAAGGAGACTCCACAGCCCCCCAGGGCATCTCCTTCCAGCGCTCTATCACTTTCACCATGAAGTTCCTTCTCATATTCACAGAAACATAGAATCATCATGGCTGGAAAGGACCTCTAGGGTCATCGAGTCCAACCTTTTCTCCGAGTGTCTAACCGCTAGACCATATCCCTAAGCTCCGCGTCCACTGTTCCAGCTCACATCCATTGGCTCTTGTCCTATCATTAGATGTCACTGAGTAGATCCTGGCTCCATCCTCCTGACACCCACCCTTCACATATTTATCAACATTTATGAGGTCACCCTCCAGTCTCCATTTGTCCAAGGTAGAGACCCAGCTCCCTCAGCCTTTCCTCATCAGGGAGGTGTTCTACTTCCTTCATCATCCGGCTCTGTGCTGAACTCTCTCCAGCAGTTCTGTGTCCTTCTGGAACTGAGCTCAGTTCGGACTCTGCACCAGTCCAGCAGGTTTTTTTCCTCTATTGAATTTTCAACTCTCAAACTACAACACTCCCGCTAAAATCTTTACTGTAAACTATGGAAAATACGCAGCAAAAGGACCTGTTACCCTGAAGTAGAGTCCTTTTCATTTTCAAGCGAACCTAAACCAGTTCAATGCTGCAGTTACTGAGTGGTTCAGCTTTTATTTAAGTGTGACTGTCCCAACAATTCACAGAGTCACAGAACATTAGGGATTGGAAAGGACCTTGAAAGATCATTGAGCCCAATCCCACTGCCACAGCAGGGTCACCTAGACCAAGTCGCACACATGGTCTTTCTCTTTGCGGTAGCTACAGTGGAACAGTTCAGCTGTTTAAAAATCAGTGAACAAAACTTGTAGGGGTCTACATGAGTGTGTAAGAAGGACTGTAATGTATAATTCATCCACACAAGCACTGATGGTACATTAGAGCAACTGTGTCATTAGGTGAGAAGAGATTAAGTTCCTTTTAACCCAGTGCTAGATTACCATTCTTCTTCAGACCTAAGTATCTCAAAGCCTACTGTATCAAAACACATCTGCCTCCACTTTCTGTATTGCTGTTGTACTGGTCTCTTCTCCCAAATTCCCAATGATAGGATGAGGGGAAAGGGCCTCACGTTGCACCATGGTAGGTTTAGACTGGATCTCATGAAGAAGTTCTTTGCTGACAGAGTGGCTGGGCAGTGGAAGAGGCTGCCCAGGGAGGTGGTGAGGTCCCCATTCCTAAAGGGAGGTGTTTCAAACCCAAGTAGCTCAAGCACTTGAGGCCATGTTGTAGGCATTAGGGAGCTGTTGGGATGAGGGCTGGGCTTGATGATCCTGGAGGTCGTTTCCAGCCATGATGATTGAAGGGTTCTGTGATTCTTGCATCCAATAGCCCGGTCTTTGCTGTGGTGTGTTGAATTCCTCATGACTTTCCTAAACATTGAGATTTCAGACTTCATTAGAGGCTAACACATGTATTTACATGAGGAAAAAATTCATCTTAGCACCAAAAATTCAAGATGTGCTTCATAAAAGTTTTGCGAAGCCCCCTTTATCAAAGCGTCCAGTGCCAACACATGCCTGAGAATCAGCACGTAGAGCAGAAGGCCAAACAGAAGGGCTTTGGCTGGCAAGTAACTGTGATATTTGGACTGGAAAACTACCTAGAATCTGAACCAACCTTCCTGCCAACAGTCACTTGTGAGACAGTGCCAGACACCAATGCTCACCCATTTTGTTTTGCAATGTCAGGCCTTCCCAATTCTCCCCCTCAATAAGTTAGAATCACAAAATCATAGAATCATCAAGGTTGGAAAAGATCTTAAAACCATCAAATCCAACCACGCGCCCTACAACCCCCAACTACTAACCCATCTCCTAAAACACCCTGTCTACTTGTTGAACCCCTTCAGAGATGGTGCCTCTAACCTCTCCCTGGGCAGCCTGTTCCAAGGCCTCCCCACTCTTTCTGGGAAGAAGTTTTTCCTGAGATCAAATCTGACCCTCCTCTGGCACAACCTTACCTCATTTCGTTCGAAAAGCAGGTGTCAGAAGGATGGAGCCAGGCTCTTCTCAATGTCATCTAGTGATAAGATGAGGAGCAATGGGTGTGAGCTACAACAGAGGAGGTTCCACATCAATCTGAGAAGGAACTTCTTCACGATGAGGGTGACAGAGCACTAGAACAGGCTGCCCAAGGGAGTTGTTCAGTCTCCTTCTCTGGAGACTTCTAAAACCCACCTGGCCATGTTCCTGTGCAACTTGATCTAGGTGATCCTGCTGTGTCAGGGGGATTGGATCAGATGATCCTTTGAGGTCCCTTCCAATCCCAAATGATTCTATGATTCTATGAATTCTCCTGTCCTCTTGGTAGTCCCTGGGGAGAAGACGCCAACACCCTCGTCACCACAATGTCCCTTCAGGTAGCTGTAGAAAGCAGTGTGGTCTCCCCTCGGCTTCCTTTTCTCCAGCCCCAGCTCCCTCAGCCTCTGCTCATGAGACTTGTAAGTCTGTTCTGCCCCTCAATCCATGTGACTTTTCATGCCATGGCATAAATGCATTTGTAGGTAAGTCTGTTTCTGCAGTGGGTCAATGAGGAGCTTTAGATTCACTGGCTTTAGTAACAGACACTCCATGCTATCTACAGTCAGCAGGGCCTTGCCCTTGCTCAAACCAGAGAGAGGAAACAACGTGTGAACCATCCTTCCTTTCCTGGAGACATTTAAAACCCACCTGGATATGTTCTTGCGAGACTTGGTCTAGGTGTCGGACTAGATGATCTTTCAAGGCCCCTTCTAATCTTTGTGATTTGTGTGAGGTCTGGCTACTATTGATGACTGTTCCGACGAAAGCATTCTGATGTCAACCTCTTTATCCTCTGGTTTATGGCAATGAAAATAAAACCAAGGCAGGAAGCACCCAAAATAATAGCGGTGATGAGTGCCTGTCATCCTGGACCAAAAAACAGTCTCACACAGGCAAATCTGACAGCAAATTCGCTGGGTTTCTAGACGTTGACAGCACCTGATAAAGCAAGAGGTAGTGTTTCATTTGGTGGGATCAGTAAGTGCTTTGATGGTGGAAATATTTAGTGTGGAGGAGAGGACATATGAAATGATTGCGGGTGTATGGTGCAGCTGGAAGTATGAAATGGCTTTGTGGTTTGCGGCACGTGGCCAACTTCTGGCACTTTCCTTAGGTGCTCCAGGAAGCTGTGTTCTTAAGTATCCCTCGTGCATTAGTGGCAACTGCTGTGATCTGAAGGGGGAGCAGACAGAAGAGACCACAACCAGGGCGGGTTGCCTGCATTAGATGGGGAGACAGAGTCCAAGAAAAAGATGTTTGTTGGGTGTGAAAGAAAAGGCATCAAAAGAAACCTGAGATGGTGAGATTTTATGTGTTCACAGCTAGAGACCTACATGATCAAGAGCACAAAACACACCGTCTTGCTCTTTCAGTCACAGAGTTGTATTCTGGAACTTTCTGAACGTATTCTTCTGCCAGAAGCTCAAAACTACTGTACTGTCATTAAGGTTGAAAGAGATCTTCAAGATCATCCAGTCCAACCCTCAAGCCAAACACACCCTGCCCACTAAACCCTGTCCCTAGGGCTACAGCTACTAGTTTTTATGAACCCCTGCATGTACGGCAACTCCCTCCCTCCCTGGGCAGCCTGTTCCAACCCTTGAGCACTCCGTCATAGAAGACATTTTTCCCCATGTCAAATCCAACCCTCCCCTGGTGCAGCTTGAGGCCTCTCCATCTTGTCCTATTGCTGCTGACTTTGTACTGGGCTGCTGTATTTTCAGATTTTGTGTTGGGATTTGGTTGCAAGTTTGGAATTTATTTATTGGTTTTTTTATTACTTGAGACAGTAAATGGGGATTAGCACAAAAAACTGGATATCTGATTGCTATGATACTGTTTGGTTTTATTTTCAAGTCTTTTATCATGACAATTGAAAATAATACTGTTTATTTTTGAATATATAATGGATTTTCACAGTATCACACAACATTAGTGATTGGAAGGGACCTCAAAAGACCATCCAGTCCAATCCTTCTGCCAGACCAGGACCACCTAGGCCATGTAGCACAGGAACATGTCCACGCAGGTTTTAAACCTCTCCACAGAAGAATATTATTCTTAATGTAATAAAGCATTGCAACGGTGTACGATCTCCATACTAAATAATGAAGTATAACAAGGGTAAGTGTAGAGTCTGGCTTCTGGACAAGAACAACCCCAGGTACCGGTATAAGCTGGGGACTGACCCGTTGGAAAGCAGTGTAAGAGAAGGACCTTATGGGAGAGGCTGAGGGAGCTGGATCTCTTTAGCTTGGAGAAGAGGAGACTGAGGAGTGACCTCATTAATGTCTCTAAATATGGGAAGGGTGGGTATCAGGAGGATGGAGCCAGGATCTTCTCAATGTCATCTTAGCTTGGAGAAGAGGAGACTGAGGGGTGACCTCATTAATGTCTACAAATATTTGGGGGGTGAGTGTTAGGATGATGGAGCTGGGCTATTCGCAGTGTCATGTAGTGATAGGACAAGGGGCAATGGATGTAAGCTGGAACACAGAAGGTTCCACATGAACCTGAGAAGGAACTTCACAGTGAGGGTGACAGAACACTGGAACAGATTGCTCAGGGAGGTTGTGGAGTCTCCTTCACTGAAGATGTTCAAGACTCACCTGGATGTGTTCCTGTGTGACTTGGTTTAGGTGATCCTGCTGTTGCAGGGGGATTGGACTAGATGATCTTTCGAGGTCCCTTCCAATCAGTAATAATTCTATGATTCTATCTAGTGATAGGATGAGGGGTAATGAGTGTAAGCTGGAACAGAGGAGGTTCCACATCAATATGAGAAGGAACTTCTTCACAGTGAGGGTGACGGAGCACTGGAAGGGGCTGCCCAGGGTGGTTGTGGAGTCTCCTTCTCTGGAGACATTTAAGACCCGCCTGGATGCGTTCCTGTGTGACTTGTTCTAGGTGATCCTGCTGTGTCAGGGGGATTAGACTGGATGATCTTTTGAGGCCCCTTCCAACCCCTAATGCTTCTACGAATTGCTGAAGCCCTGTGACGTGCAACACAGCGCAACTATGAGGTGCGACACAGCACTTACTGGCCAAGGGAAAGAGGAGTCTTTGGTGGTCTCTGCATCCTCCCAGTTCAGAGGACTGAAGGCATCCTTAATCTTACAAATGGTTCATTTTCCAAGCGCACACAACTATAAAGCCTCCACAAGTGAGGAACAGAATTTTTCACATTCTTTGGGCTCTACTCTCGTTCCCAATGTTAATGGGTTCAACTAGAGTTGAGGAACTTGTTCAACACTGCAGTCCCCAGAAGTTTACATTTCAACAAACATAAAAGACGAACAAAGGAGATGAACAAAAAGAACAGAGAAAGGAAGGATATGGCTTCAAACAAATTCAGCCAATATAAGTCAAAATACAACTGAAGAAAGAGAGGAAGAAGAGTAAATCTTTTAAATAAGCAAATTAGCCCACAAAGGCTAATTCCCAGGAATATGGGGGGAAACAGAACAAATGGAATTATTCACAGGAGCTCACACCCTTCTCTGGAGGCTGCAAACTACTGAATGTGTTGAGGCTCTACAGCTCCTTCTTCTCTGAACTAGCACTAGCTGCAGCATTTGTCATTCCCTGAGTGCACTAAGGGCCCCAAGTAGCCTCACCTGGGACCCAGCCCACACCCCCTTTGCCCACAGGGCCTGAGACTCTATTTAAGCTCAGACCAGAGTTTTCCTGACCTGTGCTGGGTTTACCTTTGTCTGTCTGTCTAGCCTGGCATTCCTTGCTGGCCCTTGGACTCGCTTTGCAGGTAGTTTGCTGCTTGTCTTATGTCTTGGGCGACCCTTCTGGTTTGTGCTGTAGTCTAGTCTACAGCAGCTGTCTGTTGGACTGTCTGGGGGGGACTCTGCTTCAAGTAAACTATTCTGCTCATGGTGTCCATGTGCTATGGGACTGTGCCTAGCCAGTGTGGGCACAGCCTTTGCTGTGGGGTCCTGGCTTCTCCCCACCTAGCAGACCAGCCCTGCCTGTTCTACCCTCTGACAGCATTAAGTATAAGGGTCTGGTACGCTGAGACAGAAAACATGAGGTATGAAAGTCTCAGATGTTTTTCCCTAGAACTTCAAAACAAAATGTTTTAAAGATGTAGAATTTCATGGAAGAAGGGTGCTTTTGGGGGGGAATGTGCTAATTTTTCATTATGCAGTGGCTGTCAGGACTTGCAGATGATCCAGCCCTTGGGAAGAGACAAAGAATGATGGACACCCGTTGTGTGACTCAGTCTTTCAGCTGCAAAACAGCTTGTACAGGCACCAGAGGCTGTGCTGTGGGAGAGCTTTAGAAGCTTAATGCATCGAAACCAGAACCCTTAGAAAAACTTTACACTTCCTTCAGAATGAAGTTACCCTTCTGAGTCTGATGGGACAGAGAAAAACAAAGCTGGGAGTGGTGTCTGTAGGTTCTCTGTGTTTGCCACGTAGGCTGTTGGCCTGGGGAAAGCACCCTTCTGGAGTGAACAAGTGTGAGAGCTGGTGGGAATCACAGGGCAGGGTTTGAAAACAATTTAACGTGGTGGAATTTTAGTTAAAATTTAGATGTCTCTGGAAAACATTTGCATGTTAATGGATAGGCAAATTGAGAATAGGAAGAAGTTAGGTACAAGTAGCAGTGCTCTTAGAATCATGGAATCATTAGGGATTGGAAAGGACCTTGAAAGATCATCTAGTCCAATCTTCCTGCCACAGCAAGATCCCCTAGACCAAGTCGTACAAGGACTTGCACACTACATAGCAGTAGCCGGGGTGATTCATAGAATCATAGAATGAATCATAGTATCATAGAATCATTTGGGATTGGAAAGGACCCTCTGACACAGCAGGATCACCTATACCAAGTCACACAGGAACACATCCTTCGTCATCCCTGTTGCCCTACACTGGACTCCCTCCAGCAGCTCCACATCCCTCTTGAACTGAGGAGCCCGCAACTGGACACAACACTCCAGATGTGGTCACACCAGTGCAGAATAGAGGGGGAGAAGAAACCGTCTCGGTCTATTAACCCACCCCTGTTCTGATCCACCCCAGCATGCTGTTGGTCCTCTTGGCCACAAGAGCACATTGCTGGCTCATGGTCATCCTGCTGTCCACCAGGACCCCCCAGGTCCCTTTCTCTTACACTGCTTTCCAACAGGTCAGTCCCCAGCCTATACTGGTACCTGGGGTTGTTCTTGCCCAGATGCAAGACACTACACTTACCCTTGTTATACTTCATTACGTTTCTCTCTGCCCAGCTCTCCAGCCTGTCCAGGTGTCGCTGAATGGCAGCACAGTCAGTGCAGGGGTGTCACCCAGCTTTGTGTCATCAGCAAACTTACTGAAACTTGATTCCATGTGGCTGTACTTTTGGCTCGGGATTTTGGGTGACTTTTCAGTGTCTTTGCTCAGAACTGCTGACGGCTGTTCTCAGAAAACAGCGTCAAAACAACTTTCAGTCTTAATTACTCAAGAGTTAAGAAGTAGAACGAAGACCTTTGAGGCCATCGGAGTTCAATCCCTGTGTACGTGATGAGATAGTCTTTATTTATGTGATCTCATCCTTTGTTTCCCCACAGGACCCTGCCTCATCCAGTGTGCAGGATGAGCAGTGCTTGGAATGAATCAGCACAACGCACTTAAGAAGACTGTTGTTCGCAAGAGTCATCTTGGTTGTTGAGGAAGTTGCGATATACGTTTCAAATGAGTTGAGAGTCAGGAAACGTAAGGACCGTGGTGTAGCTGAGGAAATTATGTTTCCCCGAAGAAGGGCTTTCTGTCACTACCATAAAGATCCTGGGAGGTACTGTTTTAACTATTTTATGGGAGAAAAAGTTAATTACTTTTCTCGAATGCCCATTAACTGTGGACATCTAGTTTTCCTAGAAATCTGAGTGTAGGGGTCCACATTCTGTATGACCAATATCAAACACAGTGTTGAATCTGGTGAGCATTGCTCATTCTTGCTTTTCAGGGAGAATGTAATCTGCAGTCATAATTAAGTGCTGTTTTGCAAGGGTGTGGTACCAACGGTCTTGTGCTTTTGATGCTTCATGTTCTACATTTTATTAGAGCTTTTTGACATATTAACAGCAAAGTTCTCTGTATACACATGTCTGACATGGGCCAGGAGAATAAATCTGATGAGGGAAGACTGAAAGAGCTGGGGCTTTTTAGTTTGAAGAAGAGGAGGCTGAGAGGAGACCTCATCACTCTCTACAACTACCTGAAAGGATGTTGTGGAGAGGTTGGTGCTGGTCTCTTCTAGCAAGCAATTAATAATAGAACAAGAGGAAAGGGATTCAGTTTACAACAGAGTAGGTTTAGACTTGATATCAGGAAACATTTTTTCACAGAAAGGGTGGTCAGGAACTGGAATGGGCTTCCCAGGGAGGGGGTTGAGTTACCATCCCCAGTTGTGTTTAAAGATCATTTGGATGAGGTGTTGGAGGGATGTGGTTTAGAGGTGAACTTGTAATGTAGGGTAGATGGTTGGACTTGATGATCACAGGGGTCTTTTCCAGCAAGAGTGATTCTGTGACATTAGCTCTTAAATAGAGAGCCAGAAAAAGGGACTAACAGTCTTCAGTCCACGTGAAACACTAGTGCAAGCTACCTACCATTTTAATGCCAGGTTCCCTAATTCACAGTGGCAGTTTGCAGTTGTCTGATGCTAAGTCTCATATCCTACTACAGCAGCTGAAAACTGTCCATGGGGCACATGGTTTCTTTTGCCATCTTTGGAAATAATCCAGTTTATTTTTAGTTGCAAGGGATTATTTTAGAATTGGGACCCAAATGAAACCAGTGTATCAGCTTTCACAGACTCAACTTGCATCTAGCCACTTCTCTATGGAATTCGCTGTGGTTGTCCTTTCCAGTTCCAATTTAACACCTATTTTTAAGCATGACTTCAGCTGATGCTGCAGTGATGTGGCCAGGATTAAGTTTTCCTTACTCTAGAACAAAAAAGAAGTTATCTGTTTGCTCCTGTGTAACTAGGTCTGTCTTTGGAAGGGCCTAGACAATGAAGAGTAAGATGCATGCTATACTCAGAGGTTGGGCTAGTTTGCCTACATGAATTATTTATGACATAGGAATATTTTTCTCCAACACATAACACCAGAGAAAAGAACAAGAAATAATTTCCTTGCCTTCATATGTGAAGGGTAGATGGAGCTAAGCTCTGCTCAATGTCACATAGTGACAGGACAAAGGTCAATGGGTGCCAGCTGGAGCATAGGAGGTCCCACATCAATATGAGAAATAACTTCTTCATGGTGAGGGTGAAGCACTGGAAGGGGCTGCCCAGGGAGGTTGTAGAGTCCTCTTCTCTGGAGGTGTTTAAAACTTGCCTGGATATGTTCCTGTGCGACTTGGTCTAGGGAGGATTGGACTAGATGAACTTTCAAGGTCCCTTTCAATCCCTAGTGTTCTGTGATTCATCTTCAAATTCTATCACCTTCAATAACACAGCTTTCTCTGCCATAGGGCATAAAGGATTCTCAGCTTCTCAAGATACTACCAGTTTCTAGTGCACATTCTTTGAAGTATCTGAACTGAAAATCACTGTGCTGTACTTTGACTCATTTTCCAAGTGGTTTAACTCTTGTGTTCTAAGTGATCTCTCGCTTAGCAAACACTCCCACTTTCTTCCCAGTGATTCCCTGACGAAACTTCTCTGGAGACATTTAAAACCCACCTGGATATGTTCTTGTGTGACTTGGTCTAGGTGGTCCTGCTGTGGCAGGGGGATTGGACCAGAAGCTCTTTCAAGGTCTCTTCCAATCCCTAGTGTTCTGTGATTCTAATGCATTGCCATTCTGTTTTCATGGAATCATAGAATTGTTAGGGATTGGAAGGGACCCTGAAAGATCATCTAGTCCAATCCCCCAGCCAGAGCAGGAAGCCTTAAAAACACCACTTTGCATTAGCCTCTCTTACCGTCTCTGTTGTTGTTCTGCATTTTAGCAGTTTGTTTGAAGGATATGGACATTAAAAATGTTTTTCAATAGCAGTTTGGATTCTGGACGTGGCATTTCTTACAGCAGATGGTAAAGGAAGAGGTTACACAAAAGGAAATTGCTTCGGTACCTCTGCTGGACTGCAGTGTATTTTTGAGAGTCATAAAGGTTATCTTGGTTTTTGCGTAGTGATTCATTGTGGAAGCTAGGTAACACCATAACCTCATATTGGATGTTTTCATTCCTGGCAATCAACTCCAGTCCTGGATAATAGAACCTGAGCTTTATGACAATATTCCGGGGTTGAGGAATGTCCGGATGTGGGTGTGATTGTGAGCATGGAAGTGTGTGGACTCAGCACAGATGGGAAGGTGAATATTGCTGTCGTTGCAGCACAAGCACCCTGAGACATAGAGGAGTCAAACCAGCTGAGTAAGTGAGGCTTCCAGCCAGGGATGCTCTCACTAAAGCACAGCCATGTTCTGTGTGAAGTTGTAAGAAGTAACTTAAATCAGACCTCCAGAGCAAGAATATTTGGTCTGGAGAGCATAGAATGGTTTCAGAAAGGCCAGTTTGATCAAATATGTTGTTCTGCGGGGTTTATGCCTTATCACGCAAGCAGCTTGGAATCTTCCCACCATTTTCTGAATCTTATAGCCTGAAAAAAATATAGGGCTTGTCTAGCTCATCTCCAGCTTCTCTTATTTAATAATAATTACAGTCATTCCAGATGGTCAGAGCTGGTGGCCAAGAAGGCTGGTGACATCCTGAGATGGATTAGAAGGGGGATGGTTAGTAGCATTGAGAGAGGTTATCCTCCTTTACTCTGCCCTAGTGAGCCCACATCTGGAATCTTGTGTCCATTTCTGAACCCCTCAGTTCCAGAAGGACACAGTTGCTTTAGAGTTCAGTGCAGAGCCACAAGGATGACGAAAGGAGAGGAGCATCTCCCTGATGAGGAGAAGATGAGAGAACAGGGTGTCTTGAACTTAGAGAAAAGAAGACTGAGAGGTAAGCTCATTCATATTGATAAATATGTGAAGGGTAGGTGTTAGGAGGATGGACCCAGGCTCTGCTCAGTGGTATCTAATTATAGGACAAGGGGCAATGTGTGTCAGTTGGAACAGAGGAGATTCCACATCAAAATGAGAAGGAACTTCTTCCCATTGAGGGTGATAAGCACTGGAAGGGGCTGCCCAGGAGGGCTGTGGAGTCTCCTTCACTGAAAAAGTTTAAAACTCCTGTGTGACTTGATCAAGGTGGTCCTGCTGTTGCAGGGGGATTGGACTAGATGATCTTTCTAGGTCCCTTCTAATCCCTAATGTTCTGAGAACAGTCTGAGGTAGTCTGAGAAATGCTCCTTTTGAGTTTTCCCTACGTCCTGTATCAGATACAGCAGTCTGATGTCATTCAGTTGGAGGACACTTTCTAAATCTGTCATGACAATAGAATCATGTTCAAGTAAATGAATGGAAAAATAATGCTTAACCTTTCTGGTCCAGTGTTACCCAGAGATGCACAAAAGCAGAGGCTGTGACAGATCAGGTGACATCAGTTTTTCCTTAACACTAATATTAGTAGCAAGCCTGGGGAAACAGAAAGTACTGTGCAATTCACTGCCTCCTTTCTGAATGATCAAATCTCTTTGTGTGAGAAGAGCTATAAATACTCCCTTTGTTTATTCTGTAGTCCAAGGGCAAATCTATGATACAGACAAGATTCTGCAGCCACAGAGCTGCAGAAAACTCAATGCTCTGCAGTGCCATTAATAGGATCCTTTAAGTACTTTTTGAGATCGTCTAAAAATAAATCAGTGCGATTCTGGTTTATAGACAAGTTTCTCAAAGCCATGATGGGAGGCGACAATAGAAGAGAAACATCTCTGTTGACAAACTTTCAGAAGCATCACTTTCTAAAAGAGCATGTGTTGTGCGAGAACACAGGTGAACCTTGCACTCAAATGCCCAATGTGACATCCACATGGAAATTAAACTGCAGCAACTTGAGAGCCTTGGTTGTGAGCCAGCCAGCACTGAGAATCATAGAATCATAGAAGCATTAGGGATTGTAAGAGACCTTGAAAGATCATCCAGTCTAGTCCCCCTGCCACAGCAGGATCACCTGGACCAAGTCACACAGGAACACATCCAGATGAGTTTTAAACCTCACCAGAGAAGGAGACTCCACAACTCCCCTGGGCAGCCTATTCCAATGCTCCGTCACCCTCACTGTGAAGAAGTTCTTTCTGATTTTTATGTGGAACCTCATCTGTTTCCGCTCACGCCCATTGCCCCTTGTCCTACCACCAAATGACCTTGAGAAGAGCCTAGCTCCATCCTCTTTATACCCACCCCTCACATACAGAGAATCCCTGTAATCTAGGTGTTTGTCACTTGTTCTGTAAACCCCAGTTCTCATCTGTTCCATTTCACTTACAAATTGTCCATCTAAAACTGCCTGATTGATGGTTGTTAAGTAGCATGTGCCTTTACCAGTAGGTAAAGGTTTAGCACCAACAAGCCTTGGTTCAACCTGTAATGCCAGTGAAAGACTGAGCTACTGGGACCTCCTGGAGATGTGGACTCTACTACCTTCCAATTTTCTCCTTTCATAGACTCATCCAGGTTGAAAAGGCCTTTGAGATCATCAAGTGCAACCGATAACCCTGCTGCAGCAGGGGATTGGACTAGATGCTCTTTCAAGGTTCTAATTTTTCAATGATTCCCTTTGAAAATTAGAAGAGATTTCTTCCTTAGCCCTTCTGGGCAGCTACATCAGAACCTTTTTATCAGTTTTAATGCCATTCCTGAGCAGGATGTAGCTGTTCTTACCTTGTGCTGATGCTCCTTTCGTTACACAATTTGTTTCCCACTAACTTTTATACAAAATTAACAAACTCTATCATGATTTGCTTTCAAGTAGCACCTGGATAACCACATGAAAGAGAGGCTTTCCATTCATTTGAGCAAAATACCAGTCAGGTTCATGCACATCATTAAGAAGAGTGTTGGTGTGTAGCTGAGCTTGCAACATCACTGTTGCACTTTTCTACTCAAAATAGCTTGCTTGGGTTGGATATCTCTTTCTTTGCTGTAGGAGCTTGACAGTCATTTTAACTGGCCTATTGGAGAGCAGCAAAGTAGAAAGGGATCTGGGGGTCCTGGTGGAGAGCAGGATGGCCAGGAGCCAGCAATGAGCCCTTGTGGCCAAGATGGCAAGTGACATCCTGGGGTGGGTTCGAAAGGAGTGGTTAGGAGATGGAGAGGTTCTCCTTCCTCTCTACTTTGCCCTGCTGAGACCACATCTGGAATCTCGTGTCCAGTTGTCGGCCCCTCAGTTCCAGAAGAACACAACTGCTGGAGAGTCTAGTGAAGAGTCATGAAGATGGTGGAGTAGAACACCTCCCTTATGAGGAAAGGCTGAGGGAGCTGGGGCTCTTGAACTTGCAAAAATGGAGACTGACTGAGGGGTGACCTCATTAATTTTGATAAATATGGAAAGGGTGGGTGTCAGGAGGATGGAGCCAGGCTCTGCTCAGGGGCACCCAATGATAAGACAAGGGACAATGATAAGACAAGATGTGAGCTGGAACAGAGGAGGTTCCACATCAATATGAGAAAGAACTTCTTCGCAGTGAGGGTGACAGAGCCCTGGAAGGGGCTGCCCAGGGTGGTTGTGGAGTCTCCTTCTCTGGAAAAGATTGAAACCCACCTGGATATCTTCCTGTGCAACTGGATCTAGGTGATCCTGCTGTGACATGGGGACTGGACAAGATGATTTTTGAGGTCCCTTCCAATCCCTAATGTTCTGTGATTCTGTGTAACTATTTCATCCCTATCTCCCTTTGATCACTCTTCATGCCTGAGATCTCTGAGAATTCTTGTAGTTACCTTTTATTCATGACCTTGCACTCTACACAGTTGATTTTCATCCAGTTATTATTCCTTTGGCTCTCAAGGTCATCCATTTCTACCAAGGTCATCTACTTCTAGTGTGACAGTGCTGTTCCCTTCTGAGTAGGGCACATCTCAGGCACATACTTGTATTTTGTATGGCAAGCTAATAAATGAAAGTGCTAAATAAGCTTTGCCCTATAGCAGGTCTTTGAGGAGTCCACCTAGAAAATTATAACAAATACTTCTCATCCACTGTTTCTCTTCAGCCGGTGTGAGAAGGTAGATCTACAGTTCTTTTAGCCCCACTGAATTGTTGTTCTCTGCAATGTTTAAGAAATGTTAGCAACTACTGCATGAAGCTTGTCTTTACCACAGGATTATATCGCTACAGAAAATAATTGGAATGAAATACAAAGGTTTTAAGACTTAAAACAGGTGCACAGGGCAACAGAAATAGAAGAGGAGGCTAAGAGGAGACCTCATCACTCTCTACAACTACCTGAAAGGATGTTGTGAAGAGGTTGGTGCTGGTCTCTTCTCGCAAGCAAGCAGTAACAAGAGGGAAGGGATTCAGGTTACAAGACAGGAAGTTTAGATGAGATATTAGGAAGAAATTTTTTACAGAAAGGGTGGTCAGGCACTGGAATGGGCTTCCCAGGGAGGTGGTTGTGTCGCCAGTCCTGGATGCATTTAAAGATCATTTGGATGAGGTGTTGAGGGATCTGGTTTAGGGGTGAACTTGTAAGGTTGGGTACTGGTTGGGCTCGATGATCCCAGGTGTCTTTTCCAACCTGAGTGATTCTGTGAAGGGAAACCTTTTCTGCACCTTTACTTTCGTGTCACCTATGCAATGCAGTATTAAACCTCTTCATCTGAAGTTCATAGTAGAAGTCAAACTGACAGTAGGAAAAATAACCCTCCATTTGGAAAATGACAACTCTGGGTTTCTTCTTTGTTGAGAAGAAAAAAAATACAGGTCTGTCCAACAATCTAAAGCAATGCTGACACCTACAGAGAATGCGTGTAAATATCAACCTAGAATTTGCGTTTTCTGTCAGAATTTCCAGAATTATTTGGTAACAGGACCAATGACTTAAAGTAAGCTCTTTTCAGTCTAAAGAGAAATAAATATCTTCTGCTGAGGTAAATCCTTGCTAAATGAGGCTGAAGTTTGAACACAAAATACATGCTTTAGCATATAGAAACCTAAAATCAGTAATTCAGACTTCTAATCGCATCACAACATTTTCTTACAGCTTTATCCCCGCAGCTTTGGAGGACCCTACAGTCAAAAGCATGATGTAGCTTTCTGCACAGAACCAGGTTTACTGCCTCTGGGCTGTTCCCTCTCTGCTTTCTCACTGTGACACAACGGGACCATATTGGCGTTACTGGGCTCAGCCAAACAAGCCTGTAAAACCTTCTGGGTAGTAAAGGTTGCCCGTATGTGGAGCAAAGTTAAAGGAAGAATCATAGAATCATTAAGGGTTGGAAAGGACCTCGAAAGATCATCCAGTCCAATCCCCCTGTCAGAACAGGATCACCTAGACCAAGTCACACAGAAACACATCCAGGTGGGTCTTAAACATCTCTAGTGAAGGAGACTCCACAACTCCCCTGGGCAGCCTGTTCAAGAACTAGTCTAACAGATCAAGGGAAGATTATGTTGAGAGACATGGAGGCTTTAGTGAGAATTTGTTTACCAATTTACTAGTAATGGTCAACTGGTGCAGAAATGGAGACTCCTTTTCTTCAAAGAATAAGATAGATGTTTGAAAGTTTTGGTTGTTCAGCCTGGAGAAGAGGATGCTCCCAGGTGACCTGATAGCAGCTTTCCAATCTGTGAAGGGGGCTTCAAGAAGCCTGGGGGAGGGCTTTTGACAGGGGTGGTAGTGAGAGGACAAGATGAAAGGGTTACAGACTTGAAGAGGGGGGATTGAGGTTGGACAGAAGAAACAAATCCTTTCCTGTGAGGGCAGGGAGATGCTGGAACAGGCTGCCCAAGGCAGTTGTGGCTGCCCCATCCCTGGCAATGTTGAAGGGGAGGTTGGCTGCCACCCTGAGTAACCTGCTCTAGTGAAGGTGCTCCTGTCTCTTCAGGGAGGCTGGAACTCTATCTTCAAGGTCCCTTCCCACTCCAGCCATTCTATGAAACATGTAGAAGCAGCACAACAACAGTTTCTGTGCTGGTTACTTTCTCAGCAGGGCCAGCTCAGCTTGTGAGCAAATAGAAGCTCAAGACTGCACAGCTAGAAAGCTTGCCTTGGTCTTTCAGGTGGCTTTAAACCTGCAGAGGTATAAATCAGAAGGAAAGCTAAAGGCAAGTCATAAATATCTTGGCGTAAAAGGCTGAACCCCCACCCCTGTCATCCTAACACCCCTCGGCTTCTTTGAAAAGAATGCTTATGTGTTTGAAAACAAGGTACAGTTCGTATCCTGGACTCTTTTAATCTGTTATGTAGCAGTGATTTACCAGTCCCATGGTCAAGCTATTTCCATGGGGAAAATGAAACTTTCCAGACTAGTTACTTCCATTTGTATTGGACAACCACTGCAGTCAAGTTCTGGCACCTGGATGTGTTCCTGGGTGAGTTGGTCTAGGTGATCCTGCTGTGGCAGGGTGATCTTTTGAAGTCCCTTCCAACCCCTAATGTTCTGTGACAACAGCAAAAGCACTCAGCTTGCAGTTAGAAACACTGAGATTAACTTCTCACCAATGTTTTCCTTGCACCAGGAGATAATTATTGTCTCTTATTTACAAAGGCTTAGCCCTTACACACTGTAGTAGAAAAGCTCACTGAAGAGCAGCCAGCAGTTTTATTTTCTCTTTGGGAAGCATGCAGAAGGTAAACGCCGTCCCTCAAGTGGACGTTGTCTCTCTCACCAGGAGAGTTGACACAACCAGCAGCTTTTTGTGGTGCTGCAATAAATCTGCACCTTGTTTCAGTCGGGTAATGGGGAAAGTGGAACCCTCAGAGGTGCAGCTTGTGCAAGTGGTCTGGGACTGATGGCTGCCTGGCAGGAGCCCCCTGGACCCACCTGTGGTTCTCACTAGGGGTCGCAGGATGCCACAAAATCGCTGTGTGCTGGTGAGGGATCTATAGGTCATTTGAGTTTGGGTAGACTATGGTATTTACTAAGATCTGTTCCCGGGTTGGGTTTCACTAAGAGCTTTCTCATCTAGACTGCCATTGAATTTTAAACCAAACTTCAGGCATGTTCCCATAGTTTTATTTCCCAAACAAATACTCTCACTGGATGGAAGTTAGAGGTTTCAGAAGAGGTTAACAACAAAAGACCTTGATTTACTGATGGAGACAATTGGCGAAGGGATCTGTTCCTCAAAGTAAACGGAGTTTGTAATTTCTTTCTGCTTTCCATAAGAGAATTGCCAGTGTTTGTCCTGGGAGCTGCTAATACCCTTTGGTTATTCACAGTGAGCTGGAGTGGGAATATGTTGTGCCCATGTAGAAATCCCAGTTAGGGCAGGGTTCCTCTATTTTCCTGGATTCCTTACCTCCAGTCTTGGTGTGCTGTGTTTTCTGGGTGAGAGTCAGAGGGTTTATCTTATGGATAAATTGCAATAAAGTAGATCAGAGGGTTTCCGTCTCAGCCGTGTGTGGCTCAACACAGTGAATCATAGAACAGTTTGGGTTCAAAGGGATGTTAAAAATCATCTTGTTCCAACCCCAATGCCATGGGCAGTGACATCTCTCACCAGACCAGGTTGCCTGGAGCCCCATCCAACCTGCCCTTGAACACTGCCAGGGATGGAGCACCCACAACCTCCCTGGGCAGCCTGTCCCTTCGCCTCAGCACCCTCACAGGGAGGAATTTCTTCCTAAGATCTCATCTAAATCTCCCCTCTTTTAACTTGAAAGCATTCCCCTTCGTAGTGTCACTGCAGTCCCTTGTGGGAAGTCCTTCTCCAGCTTTCTTGTAGGCTCCTTCAGGTATCGGAAGGCTTATAGAAGGTTTCCCTTGGAACCTTCTCTTCTCCAGGATGAACAGCCCTAATTCCCTCAGCCTGTCCCCTTAGCCCTCTGATCATCCCTGTGGCCTCCTCTGGACTGGTTACAACAGATCCACAAGCTTTATTGTAGTGGGGGGCTCCAGAACTGGATGCAGGACTCCAGATGAGGCCCACAAGAGCAGAGCTGAGGGGTGAGTGAACACCCTTGACCTGCTGGTGATGCTTTTATTGACACAGCCCAGGATATAGTTGGCTCCCTAGGTTGCTGAGCTGCTTTGTCTTCTAGAAAGATCAAAATACTCAGCAATCGCTCAAGATAAGGCTCATCAGAGGCTTTCTTCTATCAAAGATCAGCCACTGAGTCTCAGATATGTGACAGTTTGCCAAATACTGGAGGCTAAGATTAAACCAGTGCACTTAGTCCATCTAGTAACAAATGTCACCCCCCATCTAGCAGCAACATCTGTGAAGGGTCAACCGGTCTAGGAGTAGTAAGATTGTTCTTATAGTTTACTAAACCTCCATCATCATCACATAAGGGCCAAAGAAAGGAAGTTCACCAGCTCCCAGTGCAGAAGGATGACTGGTAAGTGATCCTGTTCAGCTTCTGTGCAAACCAAACATACGTTGGCTGTCAACTTTGACAAGGAGCAGCCTCTTACAAAGCTGAGTGCTCTCCCAACTTGTGAAAATAAACTACAAACTCCTAAACAAACAGCTTTTAGCTCTGGGGAGGGTTTTTTTGCATGCTAGACAATAAAGTAAACCAAACAAAATCAAGCTGGCAAACACTGAGGTGTCAGTTTCTCATCTGGCAGCCTCTATCTGCAAGCTAAGCTCTGCTGAGCTCAAAGCTCGTACACTTTGCTTTTTAATTAAGCGGAGGGCAGGATGCCTCCTAATACTTGGAATGCAGCTGGTTTCGGACAAGTGAATATTTAATATGACCTCCTATACCTTCCAGCTTTGAACACTGCTCTAACAATTAAGCTTTTCTGGCCCTGTGTTTAAATATCTGTCCACAGCCACTGCTATTGATTTATTGCCTGATGAGGATCAGGGATGCTGAGTAAACACACAACCGTTTCTAATTTAAGTAGTGCACCACCGGGTTAGTTGCTGTTGCTTGACTACTTGCTTTAACGTTAATCTGTGCTCTCAATGGAGATTCATACTCTTTTTAGAGCATGAAAAATGGAGAGGGTGCAACATATGAGGGTATAAACAGCGTCAGATTGGATATCTGCTATGAAAATTCCCTATTGCTGTCTGCTGATGGATAGTAAGTTGTTTAATTAATTGTAAAGATTTAGGATGATAGTTTCCATGCGACATGGTGATTTCTGCATTCAGTTCCTTATTATTTAATGTTTCTTTCAGGCTGTTGGCTTTGATTACCTGGATATCTGGTAACCTGCATGTGTCACAGAACATTAGGGGTTGGTGGAATGGCTTGAAATTTGAGGCCAGCCCTTGCCTTGGCCACAGAGTTCCTTGGTAAAACTTCATTGAAGGTTTCTAAATTGTGGTTCTTGCTAATTTCATCTCATTTTCTGATGCCTGAAAACTCCAGGGTTTGATTAGAAGTAGTTTTGGATACTTGGTGGGTGAAATTATTGCCACTGGAACCAGTGGGAATGAAGCCTTGAAGAAACAGGGCTTAGAAGGATGAAGACCTGTTGGAGTGGGTCCAGAGGAGGCTATGAAAATCATCAGAGGGTTGGAGCACTTCTCTTACAAGGACAGGCTGAGAGGGCTAGGGAGCCTCAAGAGGAGAAGGCTTCAGGGGGACTTTATAGCAGCCTTCCAAGTCCCTGAAAGGGGCTTGTGACAGAGCTGGGGAAGACTTTTCAATAGGGTAGGGAACAATAGATGAGAGGTCATGGTTTGAAGGTGAAAAAGAGGAGGTTTAGGTCAGACATCAGGAAAATGTTGTTGAATCTGAGGGTGAGGGATCCCTGAAACAGGCTCCCTAGAGAGGTGGTGGAGGGAGCCCTGGAGCCATTCAAGGTCAGGCTGGACAGGGCTCTGGGCAACCTGGTGTGGTGAGTGCTGGCCCTGCTTTTGCAGGGGTGTTGGACTAGATTCCCTTTGGAGGTCCTTTCCAACCCTGTGATTCTCTGGTTCTATGAAATACGGCGCTGAGTCCTGACAGGCCTCCAAGGTACCAATCCAAGCAGTCTGAACTCTTTCTCCTGTGTAATATTCGTATTCTGTCAGAAGACCTCCTCATCTGCAGGGTCTGCTATGAAACCAACAAATATTTTCAATGCGCAAGAACACTGTAGCAACGAGCTCCACAAAAAGCCCACAAGGAATCAATAACTCTGCATGTGGAGCAGGATCTGAATGAGAGTGTCAGGAATAACACGTGGAACTCGCTTTCAAAAATCAAGCAGACAACAGAATGCTGAAGGGCTTCTTGTTAGTTGAACGCAGAGATCTGTGGAAAAGAACGCTGTGTGTGAACATGAAGGGAACAGCTTCCATACTGCTGTGAGTAGATGTGGGAGAGGAAGGAGAGATAGGATTTCACAGGAGAGCTTCAATGCTGTTAAAATCATGAGTGCTTGATTTCAACTTGGAAAGGTTCATTTCAGTTTAGGTATGGTGGCTCTGATCCTGCTGTTGCAGGAGGATTGGACTAGATGATCTTTCGAGGTCCCTTCCAATCCATAATGATTCTATGATTCTATGGTTCTATGAATATAGGCAGAAATAGTCATTTATGTAAATGTGTATAAATATAGCACTAAATGTGTACAGATATAGAAAACAGATACTGAGATTAGTCAGTATGGACTTACTTGTTGTTATTTGTTATTGTCTTACTGTTGTTATTTGTTATTCTAGACCTTCTATTTGCACTTCCAGCTTCTGTATTTCCGTATGGGATAAAAATGTGTGTGTCAGGAGGATGGAGCCAGGCTCTTCTCAGTGTCATCTGGTCATAGGGCAAGGGGCAAGTTCTGGGCCCCTCAGCTCCAGAAGGATGCAGAACTGCTGGAGACAGTTCAGCACAGAGCCATGAAGATGTTGAAGGGAGCAGAACATCTCCCTGATGAGGAAAGGCTGAGGGGAATGGGTCTCTTCAGCTTGGACAAGAGGAGACTTGAGGGGTGACTTCATTAATGTTGATAAATATGTGAAAGGTTGGTGTCAGGAGGATGGACCCAGGCTCTGCTCAGTGTCATCTAGTGATAGGACAAAGGGCAATGGGTGCAAGCTGGAACATAGGAGGTTNGGATTGGACTAGATGATCTTTCAAGGTCCCTTCCAATCTCTGATCATTCTGTGAAACATATACTTCAGGTTATGTTTGAATATAGCAACGAAGATGATAAAAGAGGTGGAGCACCTCCCTTACAAGGAGAGGCTGAGGGAGCTGAGTCTCTTTAGCTTGGAGAAGAGGAGACTGAGGGGTGACCTCATTAATGTCTATAAATATGTGAGGGGTGGGTGTCAGGAGGATGGAACTGGGCTGTTCTCGATGTCATGTAGGGATAGGACGAGGGGCAATGGTTGTAAGCTGGAACATAGAAGGTTCCACATCAACCTGAGAAGGAACTTCTTCACGGTGAGGGTGACTGAGCACTGGAACGGGCTGCCCAGGGAGGTTGTGGAGTCTCCCTCACTGGAGATATTCAAGACCCAACTGGATAGGTTCCTGTGTGACTTGGTCTAGGTGATCCTGCTGTTGCAGAGGATTGGACTAGATGATCTTTCGAGGTCCCTTCCAATCCATAATGATTCTATGATTCTATGGTTCTATGAATATAGGCAGAAATAGTCATTTATGTAAATGTGTATAAATATAGCACTAAATGTGTACAGATATAGAAAACAGATACTGAGATTAGTCAGTATGGACTTACTTGTTGTTATTTGTTATTGTCTTACTGTTGTTATTTGTTATTCTAGACCTTCTATTTGCACTTCCAGCTTCTGTATTTCCGTATGGGATAAAAATGTGTGTGTCAGGAGGATGGAGCCAGGCTCTTCTCAGTGTCATCTGGTCATAGGGCAAGGGGCAAGTTCTGGGCCCCTCAGCTCCAGAAGGATGCAGAACTGCTGGAGACAGTTCAGCACAGAGCCATGAAGATGTTGAAGGGAGCAGAACATCTCCCTGATGAGGAAAGGCTGAGGGGAATGGGTCTCTTCAGCTTGGACAAGAGGAGACTTGAGGGGTGACTTCATTAATGTTGATAAATATGTGAAAGGTTGGTGTCAGGAGGATGGACCCAGGCTCTGCTCAGTGTCATCTAGTGATAGGACAAAGGGCAATGGGTGCAAGCTGGAACATAGGAGGTTCTACATATATGTGAGAAGGAACTTCTTCCCAGTGAGGGTGACAGAGCACTGGAAGGTGCTGCCCAGGGGAGTTGTGGAGTCTCCTTTTCTGGAGACATTTAAAATCAGCCTGGATGTGTTCCTGTGTGACTTGGTCTAGGTAGAATCATAGGTGATCCTGCTGTGTCAGGGGGATTGGACTGGATGATCATTCAAGGTCCTTTCCGGTCCATAATATTCTACGATTCTGTGAACTAAACACAGTCATTTCAGAAGTGCTGTAGATGCCTCAGAGACAAGAAATGGGTTTATCAGGAAATAAAAGCAGGAAAGTAACCAGTTGCTACTGCTTAGCCTCCTAGAAAAAACCTATGACTTCCAGCCCCAAGGAGTTGACCAGCAGTTGGTCTTCAGCCTTCAAAGCCTCAGGCATGTGCTGAGCTTGATGTTTGTGAATAAACCCATTGTGTCCACCCACCTCCAACTCCGCACGCGATGGAGGCCTAGGCAGGAGACAGATAGCCAAAGAATGAGGAGGAGGTGTGAGCAATGATGTTTCAGATGTGTTTTTTTGGTTCTGATGATTGTGTCTGTCTTTCTTGCACACTTGTCCCTTTTTTAAAGTTCTTTTTTAGTCTGTGTTGGGGTGGGGGGGAAGAGTAGAAAAGCCTCCAGCTTCCTGGATTAAAAGAAATATACAGGAGATAAAAACATCACCACTGCAGTCCGTGTAACTCTGTTGACTCTCATCCGTGTCCCCGTAAGATGCCCCACAATGTAATGGGAAAGGGGAAACGCTCGGGAGGGTTTGTTGTTGCTGCTGTTGTTGTGTGCCTTCGGTTGGTTTCCTTCCAGCTGAAGCATTCTGTCTTCCTGGCTATGTGTTAGTTTCTTTGGAAACGGCTGTAGGATGGATTTTTGACTGACTGTGTTGTCAGATGGATTATATCAGAGTTGGGAGCTTTCTGGAATGGTAGATATGAATGTGTAATGAGGGGAAAAAAAACCCCACCCTACTTTGTACCCAAAACCTTTCAAAAATTGTGCATCACAGGAGAAGCTGGATTGAGGATTTTACAGGTTGCTTGTGGGAAAAGTTTGGGGCTTCACTTAAAACCACCTTGCCTTGTAGGAAAGAATTTATTTTAATATGAGGAAAGATGTTTATTAATGTGACTGATGGAAGCATTAATACCTGTGCAGCGCAGAACTGCTTCTGCAGAGCTGCAGTGCTGATTTTCAGCAGTAATTCTCATGTGTAGCTCTGGATTACAAGCAGAAACCAGCTTTTCCTCTGGCCCATACACACGTTTATTTGCCTCAGTGCTCACGTGCCCAAACTTCCGCATGGTTCCCATGTACCGTTCCCAAGTTGCTTCCTGCCTCGGTGAGAGGGCTCTGCCAGGCCAGCTGTCCTCAGGGCTGCAAGTGGTCAGTGCTGCTCCACTCGTGCTGGTGACTCTGAGGATGGGGGCAGATTGCTGGCAGGAGACTGGGGGTGACATCAGTGCCTACCTTGCTGGAAGAGTTAATCTCCCACTGGAGAAAGACTAATAATCTCCTCACAGGAGAGACTGGCGTGTTCAGGATCACATGGGTTAGGCTCATCTTCTGGAGCTGTAAAACAAGCGGCAAAGTCAGTGTTCCTCAAGCTCCACTGACTGTTAGAGGTTGTTCCTTTTTGGAGTGGAGAAACCCTGGTGCAAGAAATAAACCTTTTAGGGGTAAGCAGAATAGCAAAGCTAGGTTAGGGATCTCTAATGCGTGAAATTAGCTGCTAACATTGTAAGTAAAATAAACTTTCTTCCTTTGTGGACAAAAAAAAATAAGCAGAAACACTTCAGATGGAGTCAGACTTCATTGTTCTTTATTATTTTTATTATTATTTAGTGAAACCTAATCCAGCAAAACACAACACTGAGCCAAGTGGTGGTAGTCATCATCCCCAATACTGCTCTGATGGGATTGGCATGAAGGGTCTCTGCTAACTCCCTTGGAGCCAGTGTCATGGCTCTGGGGCCGTTGGTCAGCAGTAATTGAACTGAGGAAGAGAAGAAAGGGAAAAGGCCACAAGTTTCTCAGGCTTGTCTGTGAGGAGGTGTGTGGTGCTTCTTGGAGGCCTCATGACGCACAGTAAACCAAACTGCTGGGACGGAGACCAGTTGTTCGTTACAAAAGGCTGCAGCCTTCCTGTGTCAGCTACTCATTCCTTGGCTTTCAACTTCGCAGCAAGCGTGCTGAGTCCAGAGTAACGTGGACACAACCTGGATGCCAAGAACGTAAGGAAGCCCAACATACGGATGCTTCAATGCCGCTGGCGTTCCTCAGCGCTACACTCCTTCCTACTATGCTGCTATTACCTCTGGCTTAACCACCCTTACCGGTGAACCGCTGAAACTACCTCAGCGCTGACCTCTCTGCGGCAGGAGGGCAGGAGCAGCTCCAAGCAGGCAATATACTTTAGGTCTCGCTTTTCTCCCCTCCGACCTATCGTTTCTGGGAGCAGTTCAACCCCGACAGCAGCAATAACAGCCTGTGCCTGCCTAGATTGCCCGATTGCTTTCCCCGGCGCTGCCCGCCTCAGCCCTGCCCCGTTTCCCCCCCCAGACTAAGGGCACCTGGAGCGCCCCGCGGAGGGTTAGCGCGGCTCTGCCTTCGCTCCTCGAGCAGCCGGGGGAAGGGACTATCCCGGATTTCCACCCCTGAGACAGGGGGAAAGCGACCGGGAAGTACCGTGGTGAGAATGAGCCTCTGCGGGTTCGGACGTGAGCGGGAGGGAGGAGGAAGCAGCACAGGAGCAGCCGCTTCTCCGCGGTCGCCCCTTCCAAAGTGCCTGTTAAATGTGAGCCCCCGGCGGAACGGGAGCGGGAGAAACTCTCCGCCCGTCCCTCCTCCCAGGCCTTTTCCATGGAAAGTCGTAAAAGGAGGAGGAGTGGAGCTGGCTACGGAAAAGTCTCACCTTGGTCTGAAACTCTGAAGCAGTTGAGGCGTTTCTGCAGGAGCGGAGCTGCCCGTCTCGGGGGAGGGGAGGAGGCAGGCGAGGAGGGAGCTCTGGAGCCACCTCGATCTGTATTTTTTTCGCCTCATTTTTCCGCTCGATGATCTTTTATTCCGGCAGCACGTACCTCCACCCCTCCTCCCTCTCCAGGTTGAGCGACTGAAATGAGCCTTTGCGCGCTGATCCCTGCTCCGGGCTTTAAACCAGGCGCCGGCCCCGCGCAGCCGCGCAACTGAGCGCTGAAGCGGAGAGGAGCAGCGGAGTGCGGAGCGGGGCGGCGTCTCCCGCGGAAACTTCTCTTGGAAAAGAAATAAAGCTCCACCACTTTCCTGGAGAATCCACGTGAGGACAGGAAAGCCCGACTGCAAGACCTCGGCGCTGCCGCCGCCGCCTGCGATTTTACTTTTTGTTTGCCTTCAGTGTTATTATTTTTAATTATTATTTCCTTTTGGAACCGGTTCCCAGCTGCTCGGGCAAACTACTGGAGACCGACGGACCTTTCATATTGCTTTCCTCTGTTTTCGACCAACTACGGGCGCTTAAACTTTTCTCTTTCCACCCCCTCCCCCTGGCTCCTTAACCCCCGCAACCCTTGAGCTCGTGGGACCGACGCTGCCAAGCAGCCGCAGCCCAGGGAGAGATACCCAGCCACTCGCTTAGTTCCCGTCTCAGTTGCTGGTTAGTTCTCATCGCCCTCATCATCACCCATTTCTCTCGAGCGTTTTTTTAAATTTATTTATTGGATTTTTTCGGTCGATCCGTACGTTGTTTTTTATGTGCTCTGGAAGCTTTTGTTGCTGTTTGAATGCCGTGCCCAGCTTCTCTCGGGAGAAGCCTCTATGGAGATAGAGGCGTGTAGCCAGTGCGTGCGTTTCCATCAGACTATCGAGGGAGCAGATCAGAAGCAGCCCGGATCCTGACCCTGCCCGTATGAATAAGTAAGCAGGATGCTGACGACTGTGTGTTAGTTGCCAGTAAGGTTTTCGTAAGTTAAAGGGGGGGTGCAGAAGGGGGGTGAGGTGGGGTAGGGGAGCACGACACAGACCAAAACCAGAGCTTAGACTAAGTGTTTGTGCGGGGCGAAGAAGCTCTGACACTTTGCTCCCTCCAGCATAGCTGCTCCCTCCCATCACTAGCGCTCTGCGTTTTGCTTTGGTGTACCCCACCCCCCTCCGTGTTCTTTGCCTCCTTCTTTCTTTTTGTCTTCTTTCCCCTTCTCCCCGGGGTAGTTCGCTGATGTGCAGCCCGGGTCCATCTGCCGGCAGCAGCAGGACCGGGGGCGCGGAGCGGGACGCGGGCAGCAGCGGTCGCCACCTCCACCTCCTCCTCCTCCTCCTCCTCCTCCTCCTCCTCCGCGGGAAGTTTGGCCGCGTTTTGACAGAGGCGAGGGGACGCCCCTGACAGACAGGAGCTCCCGGCCTGTGTCCACCCCCTACGCCAACCCACACACCCCGAGACTTCTCCCCGGCGGGGTGCCGGGCTGGGGGCGGGAGGGACAGCGGCACTCATGGTCCCGCTCCGGGTGGCCCCCGTCTGACTGGGGCTTCTTAGGGAGCACCATCCCTCGGAAAAACCCCCAGGTGGAGAAGGGGAGAAAAAAAAAATTTAAAAAATCCCCCCTCCCCAAAACCAGCCAACCAACCCTGTGGTTCCTCCATTCCTTCCCCTCCTTCTCCAAGCCCCTGTGGACAGCTGAACTGATCCCCGTGCCCAGCATCTCTGTGCTCGGGAGAGGATGAAGATGCTCTGCTGGAAGCTGGCACTGTGGCTGGCCGTGTGGACTGTCTGTGTGAAGCCTTCCTCCTGCTCTGGCCTTGATTATGACTACACTTACGATTTCACTGAAGAGGATAAAGCTGAGGCGATAGATTATAAGGATCCTTGCAAAGCCGGTAAGTGACTTCCACGTCTAATGCAGCTCCCCACCCCCTCCCCAGATGGTGACTTTGTCTCAGCTTTATTTACCTCGGAGTGCGTGGCGGGGGTGGGCGGAATCGGGGAGAGTCCCGGGACCACCTGCTCTCCCTCCAGGACTAGCAGCGACAAGTGGAACCCGAGTAGGGGGTGTGTGTATGTGGTGTGTGTAGGGGGGTTGTCTATGCCCGTAACCCACTTCTGGGGCACTTCCCACCTTCCATAGTGACCCCGGCCGAGACGCGACCGGGGCTAGGCTGGGCTGGGCTGCACCGGAGCTCTCCGGGGGCGTGAAAGTTGCGGAGGGCGTTTCGGCGGGGCTCAAAGGTTCCGAGCTGGGGCCATGTCCCGTAGCATCAATCGTGAGCGCTGCCGAGGCTGGTGGCTCCTCCCGAGGCGGGAGTGCAGACTGGGGCTGCCTCTCGCCTTCCCCTGTCTCAACCTGTCGCCTCGTCCAGGAGCCTTGTTCGCGGGGCGGTCCCGGCGCTGGCTGCCCTATGAATATGGATGGCATCAGTGCACGGTCCGAGCGGGAAGATGGGGTTGCCTGTGTGTTGCGGGGCTGGCTGGCTGGCTGGCCGGCTGCCTGCGGGCTTTGAGCCCACGCGTGTGTATCCTATATCTCAGACCGTCTGTGGAGCGGGTCGCTGTCACTGCGGGGCTTGTGCCGTTGGGCCCTTGCTCACTTCACTCCTGACCAGCCTCTTTCTCCACTGGATGGGAAGAGGACAGTTAGAGGCTCCTCTCACCTTGAAAAGGAGCCCTTTTCTCGAATGTCTGACTTAATGAGCCGCTACAGTTCTTCATCCATTAAAGTTATCAGCAACTAGCACTGACCTCAGCAACCAGGTTCACTCGTGTTTCAGAGTACAAATGTATCTCGATGATGTACTCTTCCCCTCACAAAACGTGTGATGGAGAGAAGTGGTGGTCTATTCCCACTAGCTTTCTCGTTAAATAAGTGTCCGAGCAGCTTTCTTTGTGTTAATTAGTTCTTTATCTAACGAAACCTAGTTCAGCCAAAAGTTGCGCTCGCGATGCCCATGTGGTTTTGTCGTGATTTATGAAGGAGAAGGCAGTGAACATATAGGCCAAATATGCAGACACTGTGGGTTGGTTTTTCTTTCCTTCTAATCGCACAAATATTTTGTTCCAAAGTGTGAATTGTTAGGCCATTACTTGCTTACAGCTGAGGAATGCTCCAGCTGAAAAGGAGCAGAAAGCAGCTGCAAACAGCATTTTTTCCCATTAGCACATCGCAAATATACATTAATATATTAAAAAGTTTATGACAGGTCATAGTTAACTTAATCATAGAATCATAGAAACATTAGGGAGCGGAAGGGACCTCGAAAGATCATCTAGTCCAGTCCCCCTGCCACAGCAGCATCACCAAAGCAAAGCTCACACAGTCCAAACCAAATGATGGAATCACAGAATCCTAGAACATCAGGGATTGGAAGGGACCTCAATAGATCATCCAGTCCAATCCCCCACCACAGCAGGATACCCCAGATCCAGCCACACAGGAACATGTCCAGGTAGGTTTGAAACACATCCAGAGCAGGAGACTCCACAGCCCGTTGCAATGCTTTGTCACCCTCACCATGATGTTCCTTCAGGTTCTTTCAGGAATCCTTCATGTTGGAAAAGATTTTCAAGCTCATCAAGTCCAACCCTGAATCCAATTCTCCCAAGGCCACCACAACTTAATATTCTTCTACTGCTCGTTAGTTTTTGAGGGACATGAATACCCATGATTTCATATAATGAGAAAAGTCTGTTTACTGTAAGATTGCTACAGGGTTTTTTTTCACTACTTCTTGTTTCATAGTGATCACTTACTTCGTAAGGATCACTGTAGAATTCTTCACAGTGAGGGTGACCGAGCACTGGAAGGGGCTGCCCAGTGTGGGTTGTGGAGTCTCCTTCTCTGGAGAGGTTTAAAACCTGCCTAGACATGTTCCTGTGTGACTTGATCTAGGGGATCCTGCTGTGGCAGAGGGAGTTGGACTGGATAATCTTTCGAGGTCCCTTTCAATCTCTAACATTGTATGATTCTGTGATTTTTATGGAAGTTCTTAGAGCTGCTCCTTCACAAGGTGCTCAATACAGCTGTGATGAGATACAGGTAGATGTGTGGAGTTAGTTGTTCATAGTTCCCTTTAGTCCTAAAGCAATCACTTTGAAGTTTTCTGTTCAGTAAATAATCCTTTCATTTTAATTGCGTTTTTTTTTAGTGTGTGGTAGTTCTTCAGAAGTGAAACTCTGTGTCACTGCTGACACAGCTTTGTACTAGGTATCAAGAAATGGTAACAGAAATTAGGAAGCCCTATGTTTCAATGAAACTGATCCCCCATTGAAACCAATTCCTTTTCGCTGTTGCTGCTAAACCTTCCCTAAAGGCTCTGTTACTCGTAGACTGCGAACTGCGGGTATCTGATCAAAGGTGATGGGGATAACGGGTGCTCAGCCGCTTTTAGCAGAGTAACCCAAATGTGTGTTCTCCCTGGGTCAGGTCTTCCCATCCTGGGTGGCTTTGGGACCCCCGTGAGTAATTTTACTGATCCTTCACGTTAGGATTGTTTCCACAGTAAGGCCCTAAAGAAGGACAAAGCCGGGCTTCACACTCAAGGGTGCGAGTTGTTCGTGCTTAGATTTGTGTGGTCTCTCTCTGCATGAGATAACAGGATAAAACAAGGTAATCCTTGCTGAGGTTGGGTTCAGCGTATGCAAACTTTGTAACTTAGATATAATTAACACCTGGGGTTTTTTTACTGCATCTCAAGGGCCTACAGCTGCGGCTGTAAAACTGCTCTTTTTTGTTTGTTTGTTTGTTTCAGCCTGATAACAGTCAGATCCTGAATGTCAGTGAGTTTCTGCAACTTGGCAAAGTGGGGGATTGCTCAGTTACTTGAGGTTTTTACCTAGCAATGTGCCTCAAAACCTCCAGAGAGTTCCATGCTCATCTTACACGTTGGAATAATTGGGGTGTATTTTATTAATGAAAATTAGATGTAATTTCATTTATGAGCAAATCAAATGCTTGGAAATGAACCACACTGAACATCTTCCAAACAAGCCAATGAAGGATCCATTTCCCTCTGCTTTAAAAGTTCTTAGCAATCTTGTTTTCTCCAATGAGTAGCGATTGCTGCTTAGTTTTAATTCCGTAGACTGTATGAGACAACATTTGTTGTCTTCTAACAGAACACATGTTCTGTTGGAATGAGACCTCAGATCTATACTTAGACACTTACAACCCTATAGAGATGACTGTAGATGCAGTCTGAACTCTGCTGCAGTTATAACCCTGTAGAGATGACTGTAGATACTGTGTGAACTCCGTTGAATCCATTCTTTGGTAGGTCCCTTTTCACCTGTTTTTCCATGTTTTCTTGGAAGAGCTGTAGACATTTTCCCAAAACAGCAAGGCAACTGCTGAGATATTATTTATAGGTGTTCTGTGGAATTGTTTATGGGCATTCGGTGACTATTTGAACGTTTTCATAAGGCAGGGATGATTTTAGCGAGCGTGCCTAGGATCATGCTGTTCCTTTGACTTGACAGTCCCAGCACCAGTGTAGTGCAAGATGCTACACAGGCTGAAATTTATCTTTTCTTAATGTTTCTACCTTTGTGAAAGATCTATGGATAACAGGATAACTGTGGTGAATGTATAGTAGGATTAGATGCTTTTGGAACTAACATTCTCAGTTGCCTCTAAACCAGCAATCCCAAAGTTCAGTCTCAGCAGTGAAGTCAGTGCAACGGGAGCCCAGGAGTAAGGGCTTCAGAGAAGAGCCTGGAGAAATTGGATGGTGTTGAGGAGACAAGTGTTGGTTGATAAGGAAGCTGTTGACATCGTGCGGCAGAACTCAATGAGCTGTGTGGTTTCCTGTGTATTTGTCTGCAGACTTTTAACCTGTGTATGCGTTTTGGGTCTCAGTACTTCTACGAAGTATCTTGGCACGCTGGAACAGTGGGATGTGATGTAACACAGTTTCTGCTGCTTCTGATATCTCAGATGTTTCCTTGTGTCTCTGCAGAGCATCACCCTCGGTGTTTACTATTGTGAAGTTCAAGTGTAAGGCATTCTGAATTCATCTTCATGGTCTAATTGGCCAGGAGATGTGAAGCCATACTCATCACTATGTCAGGCTTATAAAGAATCTAAGAATCTATTTCAGCATTACTGTGAATCAAGTGTGTAGTTAGAATTAAACAGACACTGTCAAGTGTTTCAGATGGCAGCACGTATCCACATTTATCTGAGGGTTTCCAGATTTTTTGGGTTTTTGCATTCTTGTAACACTCTATAATGTGTTGAGGATATCTGCTGAGAAACAGAGAGTGAGATAGATGGGGAGAGAATTTCCTGTTCCGTAATACTTGTTCATAGTTTATTACTTAGTTAATTAAAAGTTTCTTGAAGGTTTCTTTCCTTAAAACTCAAGTTAAAAAAAACCCACAAGAAGACACACAGAGAGAAACTTGTAACCATGGAACATAGGACTGCTCTAGTATCCTCCTTGGTGAGAACACATCTGGAATATAGTGTCCAGTCCTGGGCCCCTCAGTTCCAGAAGTACAGGGGACTTCTGGAGAGAGTCCAGTGCAGAGCCACAGAGATGACAAAGGGACCAGAACACCTCCCTGATGAGGAAAGGGTGAGGGAGCTGGACCTCTTGAGCTCGGAAAAATTGAGACTGAGGGGTGACCCTGTTAATGTTGATAAATATGGAACGGGTGGGTGTCAGGAGGATGGAGCCAGGCTCTGCTCAGGGGCACCCAATGATAGGACAAGGGGCGAGAGGTGTGAGCTGGAACAGAGGAGGTTCCACATCAATATGAGAAAGAACTTCTTTCCAGTGAGGGTGCCAGAGCCCTGGAAGGGGCTGCCCAGGGGGGTTGTGGAGTCTCCTCTGGAGACATATAAAACCTGCCTGGACATGTTCCTGTGCATCTTGGTCTATGTGATCCTGCTGTGGCAGTGGGATTGGACAAGATGATCTTTTGAAGTCATTTACAGTCCCTAATGTTCTCTGATTCTGTGATCCAAACAGATGGCTCTCCTCAGGTAAGTTTCTTCTAGCCCATCTTCTGTGAGGTTCTTCCTAGAAGGAACCTTCCCAAAAACCATTAAAGAACATTAAAAACTGAAATCTTTGGGGAGTAAAGTTCAGTTGCTTCATATATTTTTATTTTCCCTCTTCTGGGCCTTGTTCTTCTTTGCACCAGAAGTTTTACCTTGCACTGGGGAACCTTTTCCCAAGGAAAACATGGAACTTATTGTGGTTAGTTTAGATGACTTTTGATTTCAACACAAAGTGCTTCATTGAGATTTAAGGAACCCTTTGGATTTCTTTGTACCTATATAGTAATTAAAAACCCAAGCATGAATTGCATAGCAGGGATTTCCCAACTCACTTAAGTGCGAAACCTAGTTCTGTATTTTATTTGTATGTGAAGATGAAAAGTTTGTTAAATATAACTGTTACAGATGACACCACGTAACTGTGGTTTGATGTTTGTCTGTTGCTGTTGTAGCAGCAGCCTGTTGAGTTTTTCACGTTGTATTCTAGGATGTGTTTTCAGCATGGGCCTCTCAGTTCAAGAAGAACATGGAACTGTTGGAGACAGTCCAGCGCAGAACCATAAAGATGATGAAGGGACTAGAACACCTCCCTGATGAGGAAAGGCTGAGGGAGCTGGGGCTTTTGAGCTTGGAAAAATGGAGACTGAGGGGTGACCCCGTTAATGTTGATAAATATGGAAAGAGTGGGTGTCAGGAGGATGGAGCCAGGCTCTGCTCAGGGGCACCCAATGATAGGACAAGGTCTCAGCGTCATCTAATGGCAGAACAAGGGGCAGTGAATGTAAATTGGAACAGAGGAGGTTCCACATCAATCTGAGAGGAACTTCTTCCCAGTGAGGGTGACAGAGCCCTGGAAGGGTCTGCCTGGTGGGGGTTGCCCTCTCCTTCTCTGGAGACATTTGAAACCCACATGGACATGTTCCTGTGTGACTGGATCTAGGTGATCTTGCTGTGGCAGTGGGATTGGACTGGATGATCTTTTAAAGTCCCTTCCAATCCCTAATGTTCTGTGATTCTGTGATGGCTCTGCTGCCATGAAAATTCTTCGAACTACTGGCTGTACATTTTGAATCGGCCGCCTGATTTTCCACCTTTCATTTCAGTCATGCAGTGATTCTGAGAGCTATATGGTGCCATTTGTACTAATGTAGAAGTTGTACTGGCACTGTCGCTAGCCAGGTTGACAGAACTGTGACTATTCGTGTAGTAAACGCTCAGTGTAGGCAGCTGAAACAGAAACAGCTTTTCTGAATAGTGGATCCCAAATGGCTTCCATGCTGCTACAGAAAGACTTAGAGGGGAAATCAGACTACTGAACATTTTGCTTTTTGTGTCATATTTCTTGTCCTGATTTCTCCTTGTCTGTGATGCCCTGTAATGTGGTGTCTTGAAAACTTTTACAGAATCAGAGAATATTAGAGATTGAGGGGACCTCAAAAGATCATCCAGTCCAATCTCCCCGCCACAACAGGACCACCTAGACCAAGTTACACAGTAACATACCCAGGCAGGTTTTAAACGTCTCCGGAGAAGGAGACTCTGCAACCCCACTGGGCAGCCCCTACCAACGCTCTGTCACCCTCACTGTGAAGAAGTTCCTTCTCATATTGATGTGCAACCTCCTCTGTTCCAGTTTACATTCACTGCCCCTTGTTCTGCCATTAGATGACGCTGAGCAGAGCTTGGCTCCATCATTCTGACACTCACCCTTCACATATTCATAAAAGTTAATGGAGTCATCCCTCAGTCTCCTTTCGTCCAAGCTAGAGACCCAGCTCCCTTAGCCTTTCCTCATCAGGGAGGTGTTCTACTCCCTTCATCATCTCTGTGGCTCTGCCACAGCTTCAATCTTTGTGAAAGATATTTGTGTGAAAGGAAAGTTCTTTTTCTCCTCATCTTCACTGAAAAAAATTAATCTAAGACTAAGAGTTGTCATTGGGGAAAACCATACAAATATACTTCATGTTCTAACATTGTGAATACCCTTCCATACCAAAAGCTCAAAGTCCAGACTGCTTTTCATAGGGATCTGAATATATTTCTGGGGCACTGAAAAAATGACCTGCAAGGAGCTGTGTTACATCGTGGCAAGACAAGCCTAATTGACAAATCTAATTGAGCTTGGAATCATGTCCCCCAGGCGAGCTCGGAAACTTGCACCACACCTGGACATCTGCCTTATGTCATTCTTGTTGTCCCTCTGGAAAACAGGCTTGATAGGCTTAGGACATTCTATTCACTTCTTTCAGGAGTGAAACACTTGTGGTACTGACAGAGAGGCAGTAAAATGGAAGAATCAGCTTCAGGTTTTCACAGGCACATGGGGCCTTACAGAGGAAACATAAATTTATTCCCTTTTTTTTTCTTTTCCTTTCCTTCAAGTCCTTTAATTTTTATAGCAGTGAATAAACTAAGCAAGGAGTGAAACCACTATTGTTTGTTTAGACAACCTGTGTTTATCCTGAAATTGAATGATGGCAATGAAAGATGTTAATGTTTATACCACATTCTTCTTTTCCTGTTGTTATTCTTAAGTATGTCTGAAGGAAAGGTGATTCTGACTGTTCCAGAGCAAAACACTCTCTCTTATTGGTTTTCAGGCTTCTCAGCCTCCTTAGGATTCATCTACTTTGTTCCAGTCACTACTGAATGCATTTCGCTCTTCCCATTCTCGACCACATCAACATCTGTCCACGTCTCTTCTACATCCCTTGGGAGCTACAGTAACTGAAAGTGGGACCAGGAATCTTGTATGTTTTTAGTTCTCTTTTCTCAGGACGCTTTCCTTGGCTAAGAAAGATCTAGCTGATCTGTTAATGTGTTTTAGTGCATAATCATTCTTCGTGCCTGCTGTCAGGCTGCTTCTTTACTGTCACCATTTTCATTGTTCCTATGGCAAGTTCCCTTGCTTCTGGATTCCCATGCTCTACCAAATGTGTCTTGAACTTTTTCAGCTTTTTCTTGTTCTGCCTGACCAGTCACATAGTCCTCTTTTCTTTCCTTGCTGCACCCCCCTCCCCCCACCTTGTAGTCTTCTCTTGCTTACAATTAGCAGTGGAGAATAGAAGACTCAGGGGGGACCTTCTCCCTCTCCAACTCACTGAAGGGAAGCTGTAGTCAGGTGGAGGCCAGGCTCTTCTCCTAGTCAACTAGCGCCAGGATGAGAGAGAGGACAGGGCCTGAAACTGCCCCGGAGGGTTAGGTTAGATGTTAGGAAGCCCTTCCTCATGGAAAGGTTATTCAGAGCCTGGAATGGACTATCCAGGCCAGTGATGGAGTTCCCCATCCCAAAGAAACTAAAGAAACTAGTCACCTCTGCCCTCACCTGGAAATGAAGAGGAGGAGAAGGATGAGAGGGCTGTGCATGGCCAGCATGTTCTCAGAAGCGTCTCATGGGTCTGCCAGTTAAACACTGCCATGGCAAACCCTCGCCCAAGAACATGAATCTCATGTTTTTGCTAGACTCATGTACCTAAATATCATGATCTGATGTGAAGGCTGTCATAGAACCATCAAGGGTGGGAAAGACCTTCAGGATCATCAAGTTCGACCATCTGCCCTACAAGCCTGAACCAGTAAGCTTTTTCCTTGCTGCACAACAGAAATTCGAACACTAGAAGAACTTGAAGTGTAAAACTGGTATAAATAGTAATGCACAGGAACAGGTGGAGCTGGGGAGTGTGAAGGTGGAAGCTGTGCCGTGGACATATGTAGAGTGTCTTGTGTGTGACCCAAAACTGGCTTGTGAGCCGTGTGAGTGACTGCTCTTGCAGAGCGTTTCAGAGAGAGTTCCTACTCTTGGGATTTTTGCCTCAGTCATGGTCTGAAAGTGACCAAGCAAAATCTGCAGTGACTATAACTCTGTGAGTAACAAGTGCCTGATAATTGAGTGCAATCAGATAGCCCTTATTGAGCAAGAGTGTGCCGAAATGTAGCTTCATAGTTTTTTTTCTTTCACCTTTAAAAATGGACCAAACCACTGAAAAATCCATTTTATTCTAAAATAGCCCATAGCTCTTTTCTTGAGGTGTGGGAAATGTGATGCCTGATGTGGTATGCATTTAGCCAGCTGCTTTGCTGTGTTCTGCTTCACAGAGTATCAGTAATTGACTTGGGTTTGATTTTCAGTGTTTTTTATTTCTACCTATGGTTACAAAGAAATGATATTTCAGAACAATATGCCTGGTCTTGAGGCAGCCTTTTGGTAATTTGAAACACTATTCTTAGAAGCAGTTCCCATTACAGAAAACCACTCAGAATTCTAATTTTGCTTAAATTTTGTGTAAATTGCACAGGATTTTTAATTTTACTGTAGTCATAAATCATACTTTATGATGCCGATGCTATTCAACAAAGTAGAAGTCTAATAAAGCCAGATGAATAACATGTATTACCAGTTGTGTAGGCTGGTGTTTTCTTCTGCCATTGACAAAATACTATTCTTTTTAATATTGTATTAAGGAATAGTAATGGTTGGAGCTCTCGCTCACCAGGAAATAATTCAGGAAATAATGAAGTCAGGACACAAAATAAACACCTACATTTGCATCTTGAAACCATATTTTCCTTGCATTTAAATCTGAATCCAGAGATGATCTGTCTTGCTGTCCTGATGAATTTCATCGCTTTTCCTACACAAATAAAATGATGTAAATAGATTGATGTATTTGAAAGGTGTTACTACCTCTCCAGACACATAGTGCTCCTTGGACGTTGTGAACTGCATGATGGAAGTTCAGTATCAGCCTGTGAAAGAAGTGAGTGGCCATTCTCTCACTGGAAGAATAGTCAGTGCTTGGAATAGGCTGCCCAGGGAAAGAGTTGGGTCCCCATCCCTAGATATGTTTAAAAATCATTTATATGTGGTGTTGGGGGACCTGGTTTATGGGTGAACTTGGTAGAGTAGGGTTAATGATCAGACTCAGTGATCCCAAGGGTCTTTTCCAACCTGAGTGATTCGATGACATCAGTTGAGAGGGATGTACTTAAACAGCTGTGCAGATGGGTCGCATTACTGTCACGTTGGTAGCAGCAGTTAAATATATTCCCAGTAATAATTCTAATTATTTGTTATTAAACAAAAAACTAATCAATTTTCTAAGATGTTCTAATAGGTATGTTCTTGCTGAGGTGGATATTGTATCACTTAAAGACCTGCTCCAGCAAAATAGAAAGAATTCTTAATAGGGCATAGTGGGTAGAGGCAGAGCTTCTCTTTTTTCCCATATGAAGGATTCAGATAAGTAAAGGAAATAATTTCAGATGGCTCTTATATAATATTAAGCTTTATTTCAACAGTTTACTTGCACAGCCAATTATATTTGCTTTTATGAGGAGCAGTTTTAGACAACTCTGCGGGTGTGAGAACATGACTATGAACTGCCCAGTTTCTCCATCTGCTAAAATGTCCTTATATTTATAACACATTTGCATACATCTTCATTTCTGCTTGTACTCGCTTTCCCCCCTCCACATTCAACATTGCAATTGTGTTTTCCAGTTTTATTTGTAGTTGGGTAAAGCTGTCCTGCTTGACAACTGTTGGAGTGGTTTGATCTCTCCATCAGACCATCATTCTGCCACTGTATAAGCAGCTCAGCCTTTCTTTAATTATGCTGCTATTGAAAGCAATTGATTGGTCACCAAATTCTGGCATCCTTATTATGATTATCTATCTCATATTATATATTAGATATGATAAGATTATACTGATATGCCATAATGGCATTATGTTATGAAAACAAATTATTAAAGATTATTCTTTCATGCCTGAAGAATAAGTGATTTTAAAAACAAACCAGCCCACAAAAACATAGTGGGCCCTAACTCTCACAATGATATATATTATTATAATATATTAGATGATTAATAATTATATGATATGCTGATATTACATAATACTAATATTTAATATGTATCATATGTGGTGAGATCACATCTGGAATATTGTGTCTAGTTCTGGGCCCCTCAGTTCCAGAAGGACACAGAAGAGAGAGTCCAACGCAGAGCCACAGCGATGGTGAAGGGAAAGGGAGTGGAGTATCTCCCTCATGATGAAAGACTGAGGGAACTGGGTCTCTTGAGCTTGGAGAAAAGGAAACTGAGGGGTGACCCTGTTAATGTTGATAAATATGGAAAGAGTGGGTGTCCGGAGGATGGAGCCAGGCTCTGTGCAGTGTCATCTAATGATAGAACAAGGGACAATGGTTGTTAGCTGGAACAGAGATTCCACATCAGACTGAGGAGGAACTTCTTCTCAGTGAGGGTAACAGAGCACTGGAAGGGGCTGCCTGGGGGGTTGTGGAGGCTCCTAGGCACAAGTACAGGCTGGGCAGTGACTGGCTGGAGATTAGCCCTGGGGAGAAGGACTTGGGGGTGCTTGTGGATGAGAGGCTCAACATGAGCCAGCAGTGTGCACTTGTGGCCCAGAGGGCAAACTGGATCCTGGGCTGCATCAGGAGAAGTGTGGCCAGCAGGTCGAGGGAGGTGATTCTCCCCCTGTACTCTGCTCTGGTGAGACCCCATCTGGAGTGCTGCATCCAGTTCTGGAGCCCTCATCTGGAGGGATGTGGAGGTGCTGGAACGTGTGCAGAGGAGGTCCACGAGGATGATCAGAGGGCTGGAGCACCTCTGCTATGAGGCCAGACTGAAAGAATTTAGGCTGTTCAGTCTGGAGACTAGGAGGCTCTGAGGTGACCTTGTTGTGGCCTTCCAGTATCTGAAGGGGGCCTACAAAAAGGCTGGGGAGGGACTATTTATGATGGCGCGTAGTGACAGAGCATGGGGAATAAGCAGGAGGAGCTGGAGATCGGTGTTAGGCTGAATGACTATGATATTATTGCCATCACTGAGACGTGGTGGGATGGCTCCCATGACTGGAATGTTGTCATGGATGGCTATGTACTGTTCAGGAAGGACAGGCCAGCCAGACGTGGTGGGGGAGTCACTCTCTATGTACGGGAACAACTGAAATGTGTTGAGATCTGCCCAAGGCAGGGCACAGAACAAGTTGAAAGCTTGTGGGTAAGAATTAG
>VXBP01000834.1:0-38006 GCA_013400115.1 Rhinopomastus cyanomelas | reverse complement strand
TCTCAGAATACAAGTGTGCACAGGGGAACGTGGTCGAGTGTGGATGTTTTCAGTGGCTTCTCCCTGCACAGGCTTCTTGGCCATATTGTAATAACTGTGCTCTTGAGAAGGTAAGAGGAGGAGGAGAAGAGGTGTCCAGTCATGGTGGGTCTGCAGCGTACTGCTTCCTCCCTCACCTTGCTGGCCTGAAGGCAAGGTCAGGTACTGGGTCAGGTTTCTCAGCCTTGCTGTGTTCCCCATAATGGCCCAGCCACACCAGTATGTTTACTGAAACAATTATGCCCTTAGTCATTTCTTCCAGAGTCCTTTGGAAGGCAGGGATTTGTAATACTGTAAAATACTCCTGCTCTTTGCAGCTATGAGCTATAGCAGATAAGGCTCATGGTGGGAAGCTGATAGCTTTTATTTCCTGCTGCCAACAACAACTTTATATATGGTGATAAATCTGCCAGGAGTGCCATAAAGGTGAGCTGCCTTTCACTGAGATGGAGCATGTCTCACATGAAGGGAGAGCATTAGGAATCCTGCATTTAATAGCCAGTGCTTTCCAATAGTCACATCAAAATGGAGGATGTAGTGCTGTGGGCTGCAGAAGTCTTTCAGACAAATTGCAGTTTGCTGTCCCACAGAACACTGGTTTTATCAGGGCAGTGCTGCTCTAGTTCACGTCTTAGGAACCTTTTTTGGAGGTGCTCGCAGCTCTTCTGCTCTACACATCATAAGTCACAGAATGACTCTGGTTGGAAAAGACCCCTGGGATCACTGAGTCCAACCAGCTACCCTACCTTAGAAATTCACCACTAAACCAGATCCTTCAACACCTCATTGAAATGATCTTTAAACACATCCGGGGATGGCGACTCAACCTGGGAAGCCCAGTCCAGTGCCTGACCACCCTTTCTGTGAGAATGTTTTTCCTAATACCAAATCTCAACCTACCCTGTTGTAACTTGAACCCCTTTCCTCTTGTTCTATCACTAATTGCTTGTGAGAAGATACAAGCACCAACCTCTTCACAAAGGAAATTCCCTTAACAGTTTTTTCCTGTTTTAATGTTAGCAATACCTTGGTCCAAATCTAAGTCTGAACTTGGAAATTCTATCTCTTTAGCAAGTAATGGAGTCATAGCAGGATTGTGAGGCATTCAGAGACCCAAAATACAAATAGGTGCCTAACGAGCTTCACAACAGACCCTGTTTCCTACTGATGTCAATTAGAGATGTAATCGTGTTGTTTTGGTAGCTTTAGGAGCTTAAATGCCTTTTTGAGAGCAGCTCCCGTTCCTATGGGCTCTGTAGAGAATTATTCCCTACAGCTCAATTACTTTTTTTCATGTGAAAGTCAATTTCTGGTCCTGAACTGAACAGCTAAATGGAATAAATGTAGCATTATGGGTTTTATTTCAGAGCTGTTCAGATGCTTTTGAGTTTGAGTGATTTAAAACGAAGTGTAGTCAAAACATTACAGACGTGCATGAGCTTTGTCTTTCTCATTTATGAATTAAACATAGAGCTGTCACTATCTGTGAGCCTTAACAACCTAAAATAATATTTATTGTCTTGTAAAGTTGTGAAAATGTTTAACAAAGGTGTTCGCTGGCTCTCATATTCACAGTTGGGCAACAAAATCCCATTATTAAATCCCAATCCACCTTTCCGGCAGCCCACAGATTGTCACTTTACAGTGTCTTCTGGTTAAATTCAGTGCTGCAGTAAGCAAGTACAATTCCTGCAGAGAACTGCAGGTTGTTCCTGAGTCAGAGCTGGCATTTTGCCTAGCTGTGTCTCACCTCCCACTCAGCCTGTTCAGCACAACGAGGCTGAAGGGAGGGAGAGCGGAGACAGTAGAAGAGGAGCTGGCGTGGTAAGAGGCCTCAGCATGGTTTTCCTTTGCTGCTCTCGTCAGCTTTATTTTACAAGAAGCTGTTACACATGAAGAATTCACTCCTGTCACCCAGGGTTTTGACTGGGACTGGCTGTGTGCACACACATGTGGATACACAGCTTGTCCTAGTGCATGCTTAATTGTTGAGGTTTTATTCCTTGCAGTTGCACAACCTTTTTGAAATATGTGTTGGTATCAGTGTAATGACTCTAAGAGCTATCCAGTGTGTCTGTAGGACATACAAACCCAATTCACATCAGATAATAACTACGAGGTTATGTGTACCAGCACGAAGAATCACAGAACATTAGGGATTGGAAGGGACCTTGAAAGATCATTCAGTCCAATCCCCCTGCCACAGCAGGATCCCCTCTATCAAGGCACACAGGAACATGGCCAGGCGGCCAGGGAGAAGGAGACTCCACAGCCCCCCTGGGCAGCCCCTTCCAGGGCTCTGTCACCCTCACCATGAACAAGTTCCTTCTCAGATTGATGTGGAACCTCCTACGTTGCATTTTACACCCATTGCCTATCATTAGATGTCATTGAGCAGAGTCTGGTTCCATCTTCCTGACACCCACCCTTCACATATTTATAAACATTAATGAGGTCACCCGTCAGTCTCCCTTCCTCAAAGCTGAAGAGACCCAGCTCCCTCAGCCTTTCCTTATAAAGGAGGTGTTCTACTCCCTTCATCATATTCGTTGCTCTGTGCTGGACTCTCTCCAGCAGTTCTGTGTCCGTCTGGAANGACTCTCTCCAGCAGTTCTGTGTCCGTCTGGAACTGAGGGGCCCAGAACTGGACACAAAATTCCAGATGCGGTCTCACCAGGGCAGAGTAGAAGGGGAGAAGAACCTCTCTCAGTCTGCTAACCAACCTGCTTCTGATCCACCCCAGGATGCTGTTGGTCTGCTTGGACACAAGGGCACATTGCTGAGTCTCTTGTAAGCAAAGTTATTTGGGTTACACTCGTTGAAGTATATTTATTTATTGTTCTGCTGGGCAAACCTGTCTAGTTCTGTCTGCATCTGGTGTCAGAGTAGAAGTTGTTATGCTGAGGAAAACCAACATCTATCATACAGCAATAAAATGGAAAACTTGAAAATAATTGGATATTTTCCTTTTTTTTTTCAGAATACTGCAACACTTTCACACTACTGCTGAACATTATACCATCATTTTCACATCTGGATGTACAGCTGCACTGAAGCTGGTAGCAGAAGCATTCCCTTGGGTACCTGACGGCACAAAGGAGCCCAGCAGTCGGTTTTGTTACCTAACTGACAGCCACACGTCTGTGGTGGGTATGAGGGGAATAGCTGCCTCGAAGAACGTCTTGTCTGTTCCAATAAAACCAAAGGAAATCTTGTTATCAGAAAAAAACAGGCTATCTGCTGAAGAACAAAACTGCACGACACCTCATCTTTTCTCTTATCCTGCTCAGAGCAATTTCTCTGGTACCAGATATCCCCTTTCATGGATACAGGACATAAAATCGGGAAAGCTCTGCCCCATCAAAATACCAGGGAAGTGGTTTGTTCTGCTAGATGCAGCTTCGTATGTGAGCAGTTCTCCGCTGGACTTGGGAGTTCACCAGGCTGATTTTGTTCCTATCTCATTCTACAAAATCTTTGGATTCCCAACTGGTTTAGGGGCATTACTGGTAAACAACCGAATTGCCCCCCTCTTGAGGAAAACCTATTTTGGAGGTGGAACTGCAGCTGCCTACCTTGCAGGAGAAGACTTCTATTTCCCAAGGAACTCTATAGCGGAAAGGTAAGTTCATGTTTAATGGAACAGGGGGTTTTTCTGATACTGTTTGCATCACACAAATGCATTAGAGTTGGTACATGCACTGGGCTGTGACACTCACGGTTCTTTACGCGGCTGCATAGGTATTTCACATCTGACGCTGGTTATTTCTTAATATTCTCTTTTCCTACCCAAAGAACACCATCTGAAATATCTGCCTTCCTGCCCTGATCTGCTCTGTCTCAAGTGATAAAAGTATGAGGCTTCACTCAGCGACAGAAAGGTCGGAATGTGCATGTTTAAATTTATATTTAAGGTACAGCAGTGGAACACTGATTTGTTTTCGCTGGAGCAGCCAGGCCAAGGTTGATTACACAGTGCAATGGCCCTCAGTGAAATTGGAAAGTGAGATCCATGTATTTGACTGCCAAGGGAGCTTGCTGTGCTCTCAGGGAAGCTTTATCAGAATAACACGTGTAGCACACAGTAAGATAAATTTCTTATGACAGATATTTGTAGCGCTCTTCTTCTCTGACTGAGGTTTGGAGAAGCTGTGAAGCTCTTCTACAGAGAACACAGGACAACTAAAAGAGGTCAGACATACACCCATAGGGAAATACTTGGCATCCCCAGACCCTTAAACATTGAAACAGTGATGCTTGGTCTCCCTGTCTCTTTCCCTCATGCCAGCAGCAGCAGCTTACAGAAATGTAGTGAAGGGTTTTCCTTCCTGTTTCACACTCAATACTTCTGCAAGAGGGAAAAACTCAAGATTAGCATTTAACATTAAATTACAGCTCTCAGGAGAGGCTACAGGTGAAAAGGGGAAGTGATAAAAAACGCTGTTCATGCCTTGCATTGCTTATGAGTGTGTGTTCAGCAGCACCATCTCCTCCCATGGTGTGAAGTGCCTGACCTTTTGCTGTCCCTGTAGCAGTGCATACTGATGCATAAACACTCTTGCAGGTGTGTGCTCTGAGGGCTACTGGGGGCTCTTGGTTCTGAACTACTGAATGCAACTGCTCAGTGCTTCAGTTTGGTTCCCTGGCCATATCAGGCCTTATCATAGAATCATAGTCATTATCACTGGAAAGGACCACCAGGATCATCAAGTCCAACCCTTCATAAGAAAGTTCTGCTTTAATCTCTTTCTACTACAGAGTTATAAAAAAGAGCATTTGCTCATTTTGTTTTCTGGATCAGGCTGGATAAAGAGTGTCTATGAGGCAACCTACCTAAATTCATCAAATCTCACAGCTGGGTTCCATGGTGTGTGATACTGGTTCCTGTTATACACCAGAGTGTCATGCAAACAGTCTGAGTCATTGTGAGCAGGGAAATATTTGCATCTGATCTGATTAATCTTCTGGCTATTGTCTGAAATTCTAATTGTAGAAATCTAGACCTCATCCCATCTTCATAACACTTACACCGTGGCCTCAAGTGCTCCAGCTACTGTTTTTAAACACATCCAGGGATGGTGATTCGACCACCTACCTCCCCAGGCAGCCTTTTCCAGAGCCCAACCACTCTCTCAGCAAAGAACTTCTTCCTAAGATCCAATCTAAACCTCCCCTGATGCAACTTTGGGCCATTTCCCTATGTCCTATCATTAGTAATTTGGGAGACGAGACCAGCACCAGCTTTTCTGCAACCTCCATTTAGGTAGCTATAGAGAGCAATAAGGTCTCCAATCAGATTAAATAACCACAGTTCCCTCAGCTGCTCTTTACAGGCCCTGTTCTCCAGCCCTCACCCCAACCTTTCTCTGGCTTTGCTCCAGCCTCTGTATGTCCTTCTGATACTGTGGTGCCCAAAACTGGACCCAGTAGTCAAAGTGCAGTCTCACGAGTACAGAGTACAGGGATACCATCACCAGGGTGTGTTTAGCCTGGAGGAGACCCAGGGGGGCCTTCTCCCTCTCTCCAACTTCCTGAAGGGAGGTTGTGGTCAGGTAGGGGTTGGGCTCTTCTCCCAGGCAGTTAGTGCCAGGACAAGAGGGCAGGGCTCGAAGCTGCCAAGCGAGGGTCAAGTTGGATGTTAGGAAGGCCTTCCTCAGGGAAAGGGTGATCAGACCTTGGAATGGACTGTCCAGGGTAGTGGTGGAGTCCCCATCCCTGGAGGGGTTGAAGGACAGACTGGCTGTGGCCCTTAGTGCCCTGTTCTGGCTGATGCATTGATGTGATGTCCTTGGCTGGGCTGGCTGAGCTCAGAGGGCGTTTTGAGTCTCAATAATTCTGTGATTTTGTGAAAAAAATTGGAAAAGTGGAGTGGGAAATGTGTCTCTGAATACAGCAGGTATTCCCCACCCACACTGAATCAAACTGCAATGTACTGAGGAAATACCTTGATCTAAGTCCAGGTGAAGCTTGAGAGGAGATGTGTAATGAGAGGGTGTTTGTTCATATTCTTTCCAAGGACTGTCAAAGCAGTTCCCTTTTGTCTTAATGGATGCAGTGTTTCTCGTGCTTTTGTTGTTCTTGCTATAGAGATTATCCTAGCACAGTCTCTTTTATGTCCCTTTAATACCTTTAAATTACTTCCACGCTTTCTGATTTCATGGCGGTAGCCAGTCTTCCTATCTCAAGTTTTAAGATCACGTTTATTGTATTTCCATCCCTGTATCAAACAGCTTGACAAATTAATATTCTTATCAATCACAAATCTAGCCCCATTTCCCACCTTTTTTCCTTCGCAGCATGAGATAATAAAATAATATGATTGTGCAGAGCAAGAATTCAGCAGTAAAATATTCATCACCTGCCCTATTTTCCTTTTGTATCTGGGAGTGCTGTTCAGAATCTGATCGTCCTGGAATTTATGACTAAGGGAAAAGAAGCTGGTGTGTTACGTGTAGACTGGAAGGGGCTGCCCAGGGGGGTTGTGGAGTCTCCTTCTCTGGAGACATTTCAAACTCACCTGGCTATGACCTGTGTGACTTGGTCTAGGTGATCCTGCTCTGGCAGGGGAATTGGACTAGATGGTCATTCAAGGTCCCTCCTAATCCCTAATGTTCTGTAATTCTGTGATCTGTAAATGTATCTGCACCACAGTCTATCAGTGCAAAGTAACCGCTGCCTTAGCTGTCTCCTGTGTTTTTGGTGTTTCCAAATGCATTTTCAAGAGCTTTGGAAATCCGGAAGGTGTGACTTTGCCTCTGAGTTTTAATGGCTTTTGCCTTTGCTTTATTCTTCTTGTGGTAGGTTTTTGGTGGTTTTTGGAAGGTGATTCAGTAGCTGATACATAAGAGCTCCAGCTAAAAGGTTTGGTCCCTTAAGGTTTGCAGGAAATGTCCCTAATTAGAGCCCAGCCATGTACTGTGGTGAAGAACTATGCCAGAGCTCACCAGGAACTGTGCAGGTCAGTGCCTAGTGACATGGTCTGGACTCTCAGATGCACACTGAGCTTGGGTACGCTGAAGGGAAGGAAGGAGTGGAAATTGGAAGCAGTAAGTAATGCTGACAGCTGTTGCTAGGAGCCCAAGATCTGAACCTGTAGATAAAATCCTGAGGCTGGGTGGTAGATAGGTGATCTCAAGAATCCTGTGGCAAAAACTGGTTTTCTGCTTGAAGTAATCTCTTTGACATTGTTTTGTGCATTTATTTCAACATAGAAAGAAAAAGTATCGTTAGAGCTGCTGGAGCCTGGCAAGGTGCCTCTGGATGGCCTCCTTTCACTCCAGGGTGTTGACTTCATCACACAGTTTGATGTCATCAGCAAACTGACTGAGAGGGCACTCAATTCCACTGTCCATGTCACCAGCAAAGATGTTAAACAGCACTGGTCTGAGTACCCACCCTTGAGGAATAGCACTCATCACACCCGTCCATTTGAACACTCAGCCACTGGTTACAGCTCTTTGGATGTGACCATCCAGCCATCAACAGTCTTAAACTGTGGATTCTCTTCTCCAGAGGCAGCTGACTAGTGTGCAAAGCCCAACAGCAAGCATCAATCTGTTATTAAGCACCTCTGAATCAGTATATGACTGGCACCAAATTACTGAGTTATGAAATGAGGCTTGAAAAGTGCTGGGGAGATCCACTGAATGCGGTTTGAAATGAAAAAAAGAAATAGGGAGCTCATTTGCATTATACACTTGTCTTAAAAGATAAAGAAACACAAAATACTTTGTAAAAGTAAAGAGATTCTTTTCCATTTCAGGACAGGATTTTGTCTTTGATTGAATTCAGTAAAAATTTTCCCTGGATCTGTCCTTGCAGTCACTGTGGCTGTCAAGTTCTCATGACATAGTTCTACTCTAGGGAGTCCTTATACTCAAATTGAGAAACAAACATTTTTCCTAAATCTTCTTCCAGAGGGTTCATTAATTTCTAACACCAACTATTGGGATGTTTGAGCATTTCTTTCTCTGGTGATTTATTGTTTGCTTTGTACTGTGCTTTGTGGATTTTACAAATCTTCTGGTAATCGATCAACCTGTTTGATTCATGAGGAAAAACAATGGTGAAGAGTCAACTGCTGTGGTGAAGCTGTACCCTCCTCTGCCCTTTCACATCTCAAAGTTCTCATCTGTTGAATCCCCGAGTGTCTGAGGATAAGGCACATTTGATTCCTCAGATGAAGAGACTGTTCTGGAACACTGCTTGTCTTTGTATGTTGAGTGTCCAAGTTAGGGTGCCATAGTATAAGAAGGACATTGAGGGGTTGGAACAGGGCCAGAGAAAGGCAATGAGGCTGGAGAGAGGGCTGAAGAACAGGGCCTATGAAAAGCGGCTGAGACAACTGGGGTTATTTAGTCTACAGAAGAAGAGGCTGAGAGGAGAACTTATTGCTACCTAAACGGAGCTTGTAGCGAGGCTGGTGCTGGTCTCTTCTCTCAAATTACTAATGACAGGACAAGGGGAAATAGCCTCAAGTTGCATCAGGGGAGGTTTGGATTGGATCTTAGGAAGAAGTTCTTTACTGAGAGAGTGGTTGGGTGCTGGAACAGGCTGCCCAGGGAGGTGGTGGTGTGATTGTCCCTGGAGGTGTTTAAAAACTGAGTAGCTAGAGCACTTGAGGGTCTAGGGGTTATGGAGATGTTGAGATGAGGGCTAGATTTGATGATTCTGGAGGTCCTTTCCAGCCAGGATGATTCTGTGATTCTATGACCCCCGATAGTCCTGTGTTTGCTGTAAGATGACTTTTTTCCTCACCATTTGTACAGGGTGCTGCAATATCTTGAAATTAACATGTAGAAGGGTCAGACTGACTTACTGACCCAGGTGGTGTTTACAACTTACAAGTCCTGTTCAGATAATGTTAAAGGATTGATTTACTTCAGAGGAAATAAATTACAGCTTCTGCTCTCACTTTTTACCTCAGGCAGTTCTTAGAAGCAGGGATTGCTGTAAATACTCCATGGTATGGTGTGTAATTAGTGCAGTGCTCTTTGCATGACTCCTGAAGTGTTAGAGGCAAAAGCAGGAGCTAACGCAGACACGTGGAAAAGCTCTAACTAGTATCAGGGGGTCCATTTAGATATTTAACATTATTTTAACCTGGATTTTCTGTGCTCCAGCTCCTTTGGCATTTCTGTGTTTTTTAAATACTTCCACAGCATTGCTGAAATTGTTCAGAACTGGCTACTGAAACTTTGTTGGCCTCTCTGGAGTGAGTTTAATCTTGGTTTACAGCCTGTAGCATGAGATGCACAGAAAGCAGTGAGCCCAAGCAGGAGCATGTGCTGCCTGTAAGCCTCAGCCTACACTAGACATGTTCCTGCACCCCTCCAGAACCACTCGAGTGGGATGAATCCTCTCACATCTTCCTTTATAGCAGTTACTGCCTTTTGTAACCTTTGGTGGGGGTCTTCCTCGCTCCTGCTGCACAAGCAGATGACAAATTATAAGAAGGTCACCGGGACAGGGTGTGATCATACTCCACCACTACCCTGGGCAGGCCATTCCAGTGTCTGATCACCCTTTCCATAAGGAAGGGCTTCCTAAGATCCAAACTAACCCTTCCCTGGTGGCTTCACGCCCTGCCCTCTGACAAGGGGTTTATTTTTTCCACTTGAAGATTTCTTTAAACAATGACATGATGAGAGCAGGATAAAGGTCTGGGCTAATAGACATCAGAAAAAGGAAAATAACATAGAAGCCCTCTGTCCTTCTTATTTTGGGGACTCCAGAACTGGACCCAGTACTCCAGGTGGGGTCTCACCAGTGCAGAGTAGAGGGGAGAATCCCCTCCCTTGACTGACTGTCACTGCTTCTTTTGGTGCAGCCCTAAAACACGCTTCTAAAATCTTGTTGAAGACTGTTTCTGATCAGGCCTATTGTTGTCCATGTCACTGGAGACGAGTGTTACCATTAAAGAGAAGTATATATTTTTCCAGTCTAATTAAACTCAGAATAAAACATAACGGGCTGCAATGCCCATAAAGATTGTCTGTTAACAGCAGAAGACTCACAAAACCACCTTAAATTTAATGACTCTGATTAGGTGATGTCTTATGTGATAGTTGTGCTATTTTCGAACTCTGAGCTAAACTACAGAGAGGTACTTGGAAAAAGTTTAGTGGTCATTGTCCTCCTAGTGGCAAAAAAAAAAGGGGAGATACAGAAACAGCAGGTCAGGTGCTACCATTCCAACTAGCATTAGCACATGGGGTTTACTTTCATTTTTACAACATCAAGAAGGAAAAGAAAATCTCTTTTCACTTGTGCCCTGTGCTAGGACAAGGGGCGCTGGGTGTCAGTTGGATCACAGGAGGTTCCATCCCAATATGAGAAAAACCTTCTTTACTGTAAGGGTGACGGAGCGCTGGAAGGGGCTGCCCCCCTCCAGTTGTTGTGGGAGAGAGGTTGTGGGATCTCCTTTTCTGGAGACTTTCAACATCCAGCTGGATGTGTTCCTGTGTGACCTGTCTTAGGTTTCATGATCCTGCTCGAGCACAGGAGTTACACTTAGTGACCCCTGGAGATGCCTTCCAACCCCCTAATGATCCAGGTGTCTGTGTATCTACTTACTAGGCAAATATATGGAAGAGTGCATGTAGCAGTTATACTCAAAGGAACCCCTGAAAGAAACATCTACTAACTTCTCACACAGATTTAATTGATAACAGGTAGGAAATTCTTCCTGGAGAGAGACGTCAGGCACTGGAATGGGCTGCCCAGGGTAGGGGTTGATTGCCCATCCCTGGATGTGTTTAAAAGATGCTTAGATGTAATGTTAGAGGATCTGGTGTAGAGGTGAACTAGTAGGACTGAGGGTTGGACTCGACAATCCCAAGGGTCTTTTCCAACCTAAATGATTCTATGATTCAGTGGCTTCCAAGACAGGAAGTACCTGCCCAGGGAGGTGGTGGAGTCGCCAACCCTGGAGCTGTTCAAGGCAGGATTGGACGTGGCACTTGGTGCCATGGTCTAGCCTTGAGCTCTGTGGTGACAGGTTGGACTTGATGATCTATGAGGTCTCTTCCAACCTTGATAATACTGTGATACTGTGATACTGTGATACTTGGGTTTGATTAAACACTTAGCTGTCCCATTTCAGTCTGTTCATGTTCAATTAAAGAATTCAGAGGGATTCTCTAGCATTACTATAATCTACTTTTCCCATATCTGGGCATTTCTATGCCTATCAAATAACATCTGCTATTTCGTAATAACTGTATCAAATTTTTCTAATAGCTTTATTTTTGGTACATTATGTGATCAAAAGTTTTAGAGTTACAGCAGGGAAAGTACTTAGGCTGAAAGGATTGCATCTGCCATTTCCTGCTGTATGGCAGGCTTGTTTCCAGATAGTAGTCTGCAGTGTCCCCCTTTTAAGTTTGTGTTTTATCGCAGCTACTGCCAATGGTTTCTGAGTTCAATATAGATTGCGTGGATTTTCTTCATGGCATCCACTGCTAAAAGGTGGTTACTGTGAATCCAACTCTACTTATCACTCAGTTTAGCCTAAATGACAGGTGTCTTCATTGATCATAAGTGAGCTACTTGAGTTTATGACCTGTTTCAGTGAGAATAAAGGCACCCTGCTTTGGTCAGTAGCACATTTAGTGTGGTCTGTCCTCTTGGGCAAAACTAAGTTTGCTGATGACACTAAGCTGGGTGGTCTGAGCAATTCACCTGATGGTTGTGCAGTCATTCAGGAAGACTTTGACAGACTGGAAGGATGGGCTAAGAGGAATTGAATGAGATTTCATAAGAATCAGTGCAGAGTCCTTCACTTGGGATGGAGCATTGCAGTGCATCAGTACAGATTGGGGGACAATCTACTGGAGACCATCTCTGTGGAGAGGAATCTTAGAGTTCTTGTGGACTACAAGTTCTCCATGGAACAGCACTGTGCTCTTGTGGCCAAGAAGGCAAATGTAATCCTGGGATGGATCAAGAAGAATGTGTCCAGCAGATCAAGGGAGGTTCTTCTCCCTCTCTACTTTGCCCTAGTGAGACCACATCTGGAATATTGTGTCCAATTCTAGACTCTCCAAGGGGGATGGATTAATGGGTTCACTGTGTGCTGGGGTGAAAAACTGGATGAAAGACAGTTGTAGAGAGCAATAAGATCTCCCCTCAGTCTCTTCTTTTTCAGACTAATGAGCCCCAGTTCCCTCAGTGACTCTTTGTATGGCTTGTTCTCCAGGCCTTTCACCAGCCTAGCTGCTCTCCTAGAGCTCAGAGTTGTACTGAGTGGGGCCATGTCTGGTGGATGACCCATCACAAGTGGTGTTCCTTAGGGTTCAATTCTGGGGCCAGTCCTGCCCTACATACTTACCAATGATCTAGATGCAGGAATTGATGCACCATTCGCAAGATTGCTGATGGCATCAAACTGGGAAGACAAGGTATCTTGCAGAGGACTCTGGACAGATTGGAGTATCAAACAGTGATTAATGTTTAACAAGGCTAAACACCAGATTCTGCTTCTAGAATGGGTGCAAGCGTAAACTGGGAGGGGACTGGCTGGAGAACAGCCCTGCAGAAAGGAGTCTGGGGGTGCTGACTGACAGCAGGCTCAGCCAGCAGTGTGTGCCCTGCCAGACAAGAGGGCCAACTGCATACTGGGAAGCATCAAACGCAGCATGGACAGCTGGTCAAAAGAGGTGATTATCCCACTGTGTTCAGCACTGTTGCAGCCTCGCTTGCTGGGCCCCACCATTCAGAAGGAAGTCTCTGGAGACTTTCAAGACCCTTCTGCATACGTTTCTGTGTACCCTGTCTTAGGTTTTATGATCCTGCTCGAGCAGGGCAGTTGGACTTGATGACCCCTGGAGGTTCCTTCAAATCCTTAATGATCTGAATATCTGCGTAAGTAAAGGATTATAGTCAATGGATCTAAATCTTCTTGGAGGCCAGTCCCGAGTGGTGTCCCCCAGGGCTCAGTGCTGGGGCCACTCCTGTTCAACATCTTTATCAGTGATCATGATGAGGGGATTGACTGCACCCACAGTAAGTTTGCAGACAAAACCAAGTTGGCAGGGAGTGTCGATCTACTGGAGAGTAGCAAGACTACAGAGAGACCCTGACAGACTGTATCGATGGGCTGAGGATAGTTGTGTGCGTTTCAATAGAGCCAAGTGCTGGGTTCTGCATTTTGATCACAACAATCCCCTGCAGTGCTACAGGCTGGGGGCAGTGTGGCTGGAAAGCAGTCTGACAGAAAAGGACCTGGGGGTTCTAACTGACAGAAAGCTGAATCTGAGCCAGCAGTGTGCCCAGGTGGCCAAGAAGGCTAATGGCATCCTGGCCTGGATTAGAAACTGTGTGTCCAGCAGGAATAGGGAGATAATTGTCCTACTCCCTACTCAGCACTGGGGAGGCCACATCTTGAGCACTGGGTCCGGTTTTGGACACCTCAGTACAAAGGAAACACCGAGATGCAGGAGTGAGTGCAGAGGAGGGCAACAAAGCTGGTGAAGAGCCTGAAGAATAAATTTGATGAAGAAAGATTGAGAGAGTTGGGGCTGTTTACTTTGAAGAAGAGGAGGCTGAGGTGAGAACTCATCGCTCTGTACAACTATCTGAAAGAACACTGTAGAGATGTTGGTGCTGGTCTCTTCTCACAGTTAGTGACAGAACCAGAGGGAAGGGTTTCAAGCTCCAACAGGGGAGGTTTAGATTGGGCATCAGGAAAAAATTCTTCCTGGAGAGAGTGGTCAGGCACTGGAATGGGCTGCCCAGGGTGGTGGTTGAGTCCCTATACCTGAGTGAGTTTAAAAGATGCTTAGATGTGGTGTTGGGGGATCTGATTTATGGGTGACCTTGTAGAGTAGGATTGATGGTTGGACTTGATGATCCCAAGGGTATTTTCCAACCTGAATGATTCATGATTCTATGAATATCCTGTGAGGAGTGGTGAAAAATTTCAGATTTGTCAATTTTTTTCAAAAAAGAGGCTGAGAGGTGACTTCAGTTGTTCTCTACATCTTCCTAAGGAGACAGCAATGTGGAGAGGATGGTTCCTTGGAGAGAGGGTGCGCCATCCTTAGAGAGGCAGCTGAGGAGGCAATTGATGCCCTCAGCCTGTCATTGTTTAAGAGGCGTTTGAACAATGTCCTTCGCAACATCCTTTGGTCAGAGTTGAAGTGGTCAGGAAGTTGAACCAGGTGATTATTGTAGGTCCCTTCCAACTGTAATATTCTACTCTATTGTAGTCCTTAATTTGTGTTAGTAAACCCAGAGCAGGTGGGCATCTGAAAATCACCCTGTTCTCCATGAAGCATAAATGCTCTTCTAAATGGATGTTTCTGGATGTTTCTGAAAGCTTGTCGATGTCTCGTACAAAATCAGTTTTTGCAGACAGACGTGCTCTTTTATCCAAGATCAGATAGTTCCTCGCAGTTATTTTAATGCATTTTTGTTTCTACTTGGAAAATCTTCCTCTGCAGAGTCACGGTGAGTAATGGGATAGGATGTTGCTTGACAGAGATTCCTACCATTAATCTGATTAATTGGATATCAGGATTTTTTTTTCTAGTTTCTGCATTCTACACTGAAAACACACAGACATCTTCCTGCAGGGATTAAATATTCCAGAAATAGCGTCATGTTTCACTTGCTTTCTCGAGATTCTTTTCTGAAGCTGTCAGATTCTATATTAAGTTTGACATCTTGCTCTTCCACAGATGAATATTATTTTTCAGGAAGTTCTGACAGCTGTTTCACTCAAATGCAAATATTTCATGGAAAGGCTTAACTTTAGGTGACTTCTTAATGTAAAAGGGAAACGTCTTTCAGTCAGACTGGAATATAGTTGCAACTTCATAATTCATATGCTTGAATTTACATATAACTCATATTTCATGTAAGTTTTAATATTCAGTCATATTTTCATGGTTACTGTGATATGTTCAATATTTACTCATAATTTCATGCTGAAGCTTCTGTTGCAGAGTATTTTTTTCATATTCTGTCACTGAACTTTCAAGTTCTCAAAATATTCTGGGTTTTTTCTCTTTATTCATTGTGATCCTTTGGTAGCACAACATAATATGAGCCCAGAGAGGTTGTGCTTCACAGTATCACAGTACAGTAGGGATTGGAAGCGACCTCAAAAGATCATCCAGTCCAATGCCCCTGCCAGAGGGATCACCTAGACCAAGTCACACAGGAAAATACCCAGGAGGGTTTTAAACATCTCCAGAGAAGGAGACTTCACAACACTTCCCCTCAGACAGCCCGCTCCAGTGCTCTGTCACCGTCACCGGAAAGAAGTTCCTTCTCATACTGATGTGGAACCTCCTCTGTTCCAGCTGACACCCATTGCCCCTTGTCCTATCACTAGATGACATTGAGAAGAGCCTGGCTCCATCCTCCTGACACCCACCTTTCACATATTTGTCAACACTGATGAGGTCACTCCTTAGTCTCCGTTTCTCCAAGCTGAAGAGACCCAGTTCCCTCAACCTTTCCACATAATAGAGGTGTTTACTCCCTTCACAATCTTTGTGGCTCTACACTGAACTCTCCAGCAGTTCTGTGCCCTTCTGGACGTGAGAGGCCCAGAACTGGACACAGTATTCCAAATGCATGAACTAGAATCCTAGAAGGAAAGTTCTCAGGCTTTCAGAAAGGTGATGCAGTCAACGAGAGTAGTGTAAGCGCTGTGGAATGAGAGTGACAGAACTGCTGTATTTAAACCTGTTGACCTAATTCATCCTTCAATTATTGAATCATAGAATCTTTAAAGCTGGAAAAGACCCTCGAGATCATCTAGTCCAACCAACAACCCTGTTCTACAAAGTTCACTCCTAAACCAGATCCCCGAGCACCCCATCTAAATGACCATTAAACCCGTCTAGGGATGGTGACTCAACCCCCTGACTATTCTTTCAGTAAAATAAACGGTCTAACACATTACATGCTATGTGTGAAAACTAATCCCTTTCCATAATTTAAATAGATCTTTTAAATACCTGAATGCACAGTGATTCTCTGCTTAGACAGTTCTAGTTGATTTTGCTAGGCAGATCACTAAAGAATTGGGAATGAGCAGAAAACCCACCCCTCTAATTGTTTGTAAGAAAAAGTATTGGCCTTTAATGAATATGGTAATTACATGAGTTAAAAAATTAGACAGGTCCTTGCAATTTAGCTAAAGAGTTTGGGATTTTGTACATGTGAACATATGTATGGACGCACATAAACTAGAAACTGTAGCTGACTTACCAGTATAGCACCTACAAGACTTTCTCCTCCCCCTCTACTCTGCCTGGGTGGGACCGCATGTGGAATATTGTGTCCAGTTCTGGACCCCTCAGTTCAAGAAGGACACAGAGCTGCTGGAGAAGGTCCAGTGCAGAGCCACAATGATGATGAGGGGGGTGGAACATCTCCCTTATGAGGAAAGGCTAAGGGAGCTGGGTCTCTTTAGCTTGGAAAAAAGGACACTGAGGGGTGACCTCATTAATGTGTGAAGGTTGAGTGTCAGGAGGATGGAGCCAGGCTCTCTTCAGTGTCATCTAGTGATCAGACAAGGGGCAGTGGGTGTGAGCTGGAACAGAGGAGTTTCCGTATCAATATAAGGAACTTCTTGCCAGTGAGGGGGCAGAGTACTGGAATGTGCTGCCCAGGGGGGTTGTGGAGTCTCCTTCTCTGGAGACCTGTAAAACCTGCTGGAACATGTGCCTGTGTGACTTGATCTTAGTGATTCTGCTGTGGCAGGAGAATTGGATTAGATGTTCTTTTGAGATCCCTTGCAATCCCTAATGTCTGTAATTCCTTGTGCCACCTCTTCCAGCATCTCACCACTCTCATAGTGAGGACCTTATTCCTAATTTCTAATCCAAATCTACACTCTTTTCACTTAAAATCTTTACCATAATCTGCCACTAGCCCCACTAAAAGGTCCCTTCATGACTTTCTTGCAGGCCCCCTTCAGGTACTGGAAGCTTGCAATAAGATCACTTCGTGGCCTTATTTTCTCAAGGCCAAAACACTCTCAGCCTGTCCTCACAGGAGACATTCAGGCTATGTTCTCTGATACCTGTGTACTGTTAACGTCACTAAATCCTTACCACAGAATCACAGAGGCTGGAAAAGACCAGACCAGCCTATGATCTAATATCAGTACTGTGACACAGTACATAACTTAGTGGATGTGCTACCTTCTAATATCATCTCTACGAAACTTTCAGAAATTGAGATGACTGAATGGATCAAATTTCCAGAATAACTACGATTACATTAGAGAAAATGCGGGTTTTATTTCTGACCTCTTGGAGCAAGAAAATGTAAATGAACATATATTCTGCCATCCAGGGAAGGGCGAATGAGTTCTCACTTAATGGCCCTTCCTGTCTGACGAACACAAATGCTGGGCAATCAGAACTGTGAGTTAAAGATAGAGGAACATTTCTTATCCTAGTCTGCTTTATTTAAATTGTGAGCTAAAGAGGGGGAATGTGAACCTTGTAGAAATCATTTCATGGTTAATGAAGTGGTTAAAATAGTCAATGGGATCTACCTTTAGCTACTTAAAAGGCCACAAGAATGTTAAACATTTGTATGATGGTAAGAATTCTCAGCAGAACATCTTATTTAAGTAAACTTTTATTCTCTGCTTTCCCATAGTATCACAGAACATTAGGGATTGGAAGGGACCTTGAAAGATCATCCAGTCCAATCTCCCTGCCACAGCAGGATCACCTAGACCGAATCACGCAGGAACATATCCAGATGGGTTTTAAACCTCTCCAGAGAAGGAGACTCCACAACCCTCCTGGGCAGCCCCTTCCAGTGCTCTGTCACCCTCACTGGGGAGAAGTTATAGAATCATAGAATCAGTCAGAGTTGGAAGGGACCACAGGATCATCCAGTTTCCAACCCCCCCACCATGGGCAGGGATACCCCACCCTAGATCAGGCTGCCTTAAACACCACCAGGGATGGGGCCTCAACCACCTCCCTGGGCAACCCATTCCAGGCTGTCACCACTCTCACGGTAAAGAACTTCCTTCTCACATCCAGTCTCCAGCTTTGCTCCATTCCCCCTAGTCCTGTCACTACCTAATATCCTAAAAAGTCCCTCCCCAGCTTCTTCACTGGGAAGAAGTTCCTTCTTACATTGATGTGAAACCTCCTGTGTTCCAGCTTACACCCACTGCCCCTTGTCCTGTCAATAGATGACACTGAGCGGAGCCTGGCTCCATCCTCCTGCACGCACCCTTCACTTATTTATAAACCTTTCAGTCTTCTTTTCTCCGAGCTAAAGAGACCCACCTCCCTCAGCCTTTCTTCAGTTTCCTTATAAGGGTAAAGATTAATAATCCTCTAATTTAACAAATCAGGATATTTTTTTCTCAGATACACAAAGAATTAACAAGGAAGACCTAACTGCCATTAAATACCATGTGGGCTTCTTTCAGATCCTTTTTAATCTGTAGTGGCATAGTGAAAAGGTATGAAAATACTTGACAGATCTGTCAAAATTGCTCTTGTGTGGGTGTCTTGAAGGGGGTGGACAAAGAACCGTATTCACTCACTGTATTTATGTCCACAAATTGCACTACCAACACATTTTCAACATGCAAGTGACATGTACAAAAATAGAACGGTACCTACACAAGCAAGAAGTAGAATGTGCTTCTGGCAAGTGTGGTGTCCTGGGGTAGATTAGAAGTGGGGTGGTTAGCAGATCGAGAAAGGTTCTCCTCCCCCTCTACTCTGCCCTGTGAGACCACATCTGGAATGTTGTGTCCAGTTCTGAGCCCCTCAGTTCCAGAAGGACACAGAAGTGCTGGAGAGAGTCCAGCGCAGAGCCACAAAGATGATAAAGGGAGTAGAACACCTCCCTCATGCGGAAAGGCTGAGGGAGCTGAGTCTCTTGAGCTTGGAGAAAAGGAGACTGAGGAGTCACCCTACGAATGTTGATAAATATGTGAAAGGTGGGTGTCAGGAGGATGGAGCTAGGCTCTGCTCAGTGGCATCTAATGATAGGACAAGGGGCAATGAGTGTAAACTGGAACATAGGAGGTTCCATACAAATACCAGAAAGAACTTCTTCACAATGAGGGTGACGGAGCACTGGAATGTGCTGCCCAGGAGGGTTGTGGAATCTCCTTCTCTGGAGACATTTAAAACCCACTTGAATTTGTTCCTTTGTGACTTGATCTTGGTCATCCTGCTGTGGCAGGGGAATTAGACTGGATGATCTTTCAAGGTCCCTTCCAACCCCTATGATTCTATGATTTACTAACCAAATCGTATCTAAGACACAGGGATAGAGGCAGCACATTGCATGAAAAATATTCTTCCTCTAGCTTAATTCAAAAACTTCTTCCTCCAAGACTGCTGGCAATTGAAGCCTGTAGCTAATGTTCAGGCTGGATGAGGCTCTGGCCAGCCTGATCCAGGGTGGGGTGCCCCTGCCCATGGTAGGGGAGTTGGAACTGGATGATCCTGTGGTCCCTTCTAACCCGGACTGTAAGACTTGGTCTAGGTGATCCTGCTGTGGCAGGGGAATTGGACTAGATGATCTTTCGAGGTCCCTTCCAATCCCTAATGATTCTATGATTCTGTGTAAGACCCCCTGTCTAGTCACAGGTTAGCTCTTCAGTACTGCATGGTAAGCTCCATCAGAGATCTTTGTATTTGAATTCTGTCTGAGTGAACACTGTCAGTGACCAGGTGCACAGACTGAAGATGAGCGATAGCCACGATACCCTGTTCCTAACTGTTTCTAACTTTGCTGGCTGCTTTGTCCTGCCTTGTTCTCAGCATGACTGTAGACTTAACTGTACAGAAAGTGAAAACAGAAGCCAGTCGCCTCCTCCCCTTTTCCCTGAGTTGTGCTGAGGTACGCAGTGGTTACAGCTACAGGCTCAAGTGTAGAAAACATTGGAAGGACTGGATGTTACAGAAAATAGCAGTGTATCAGGTCCGTACACTGGTAATGACTTGACTGTTCTAGGGCTCCTCAGAATCAAAAAAGTCTGACTGATGCTGTCCTCAGAGTAAATAATGTGGATCTTAGCTTTTTGTAGTAATAGCTGATCATTTAATTTCAGACTGATAACTCTCCAGGCAGACACTGGGTTTTTTTTGAAGTGCTAATATGAGATTATTTAAATTGTTCATGCATCCACCCAGTTTCCATTGAAAACTGAAATACATGATGAATTATATAATCATAGAATCCTAGAATGTCCCTGGTTGGAAGGGACCTCCAGAGGTCATCTAACCTCCCTGCAAGAAGCAGAGACAACCTCTACGAGATCAGGTTTCCAGGAGCCGTGTGCAGCCTTACCCTGAGTATCTCCAGGGTTGGGGCCTCAGCTCCTTCCTTGGGCAACCTGTTCCAGTGTTCAACCCCCCTCCTGCTAAAGAACTTCTTCCTAACATCCTATTTCAATCAGCCCTTCTCTCATTGCCCCTCATCCTATCACTCCAGGCCTTTGTAAACAGTCTCTCTGCAGCCTTCTTGTAGCCCCCTTTCAGGGACTGGAACCACAGAATCATTGAGGCTGAAAAAGACCTCTAAGATCACTGTCAGGTCCCCCCAAAGCCTTCTGTTCTCAAGGCTGAACAACCCCAGCTCCCTCAGCCTGTCCTCATAGCAGAGGGGCTCCAGCCTCCTGATCGTTTTTGTAGCCTCCTCTGAACTCACGCCATCAGGTTCCTGTCCTTCCTCTACTGAGAACTCCATTGCTGGATGCAGGACTCCAGGTGACATCTCATCAGGGCAGAGCAGAGGGGCAGAATCCCCTCTCTCAATCTGCTGGCCACACTTCTTGTGATGCAGACCAAGATGCAATTGGTCAGGACAGAGGCTAAAGCCCAGAGGTTGAACCCAGCTGTTTGCATTTGCCAATCCCCTGAGTATCAGGGTTTGAGCCTATTCTCGTGGTCCAAGTTGTGCATAGTGTTCAACCAATCATCCTGAGACTCTGAGGACATGGAAGTTGATTTGACTCTAGTCTACAGTGCAAGTGGGGCAAACTTCTTAAGTTCTAGTAACCTAAATTCACTGCAGCAACTGCTGCAGCAGGGAAATCTGTTTACATATCTTTGCCTTATGAGGATTAGACTCTGTTCAATCAGGCAGCACTCCAGTGAAAATGATTAGACATTCAGATCATAGAATCATAGAAGCATTCAGGTTGGAAAAGACCCTTGGGATCATCAAGTCCAGCCATCAACCCTACTCTACAAGTTCACCCATAAACCAGATCCCCCAACACTACATCTAAGCATCTTTTAAACTCATCCAGTGATGATGATAAACTCAACCAACACCCCAGACAGCCCATTCCAGTGCTTGACCACTCTTTCTTTAAACAACTTTTTCCTGCTGTCCAATCTAAACCTCTCCTGTTGGAGCTTGAAACTCTTCCCTCTGGTTCGGTCACTAACTACCTGTGAGAAGAAACCAGCATCAACATCTCTACAATGTCCTTTCAGATAGTTGTACAGAGCAATGAGGTCTCCCCTCAGCCTCCTCTTCCTCAGACTGAACCCCAGCTCTGTCAATCTCTCCTCATCAGATTTATTCTTCAGGCCCTTCACCATCTTTGTTGCCCTCCTCTGCACTTGCTCCAGCACCTCGATGTTTTCTTTGTACTGAGGTGCCCAAAACTGGACTGAGTGCTCAAGGTGCCATCTTCAGCATGTTACCTACTTTTTCTTAAGCCAGAACCAGGATTCTAACAAAGATTAATTTCTAGGCAATGGTCTTGTTGTAGAGATGGAATTTTTAAACAAAGGACAGTACATCTTCCTTTGTATTGAAACATAAGTGGTTATCAATTGCAACAGACTTTGATTTCGTGCACCGCAGTGGTTTGACATCCCCTGGTGGTGTAATTACTGCATTCATTACGGATCTGCAGGAATAAAAAGGAAGCAATGACAGTACCATTTGTCTGATTTCCATAGGGGGAAACATCTTTGGGTTCTCTTTCAGTTTGTTGAAAAATAAAAAGGAGGGGGGTGGGGAAGAATTTTTTGACAGGCTGTGCATGACATTAAGCTCAACTGCATGGTAACAGTAGGATAATCTTTATAATAAGCCATTGAATAAACCCTGGTCCCAAAAGAAAGGAAAAATATGGGTAGCAATTTAATTTTAAAACTATGAGTTTGGGGCTTTTTATTTCAACACACCCAGTGTAAGTGAACACAGTTTAGGTTAGTGATTGATGTTCAGACAGCATCTTGCATTAAAACATGAACTTGATTCTGCAACCTCAGGCAACTGAAATCCTGTGGGCTATGAGGGCTGTTTTTCCTGTTTTCTTCTCAATTTGTTTCCTAGACGGCCCCAGTTAGGTCTGGAAGTTCTGGTTCCTACTGGGTGGTCCTGCATCCTCTGGGCAGATCCAAGAAGTCAGCGTTTCCTTGTGCTATTTCCAAGATTCTGTCCTAATACTAAAACGACTTCCCTGACTGTAGGAAACATACAGTCAAGAGAGCAATAAAACCTTGAATCCTTTTCATCCCAGCAATTTGATTACCATTTTAAATGAGAATTTGTTTATGACTGAAAAGCTCCAATTGTGTCTTTTCCCTCTCAGCATTGCCACACAGCAGCATTCTGAGAGAGTAAGACCTTTCTGGCATGTTTGAGATGCATCAGGACTAATCCTGTTTGCAGGAAACCTGTGTCGGTAGAAGATGTTGACGTTTAGACTAAGCACAAGTGACAGTTTTGTGGGCTTTTGCTATAAATTACATTTTTATGATCTTCTTTGTAAGATTATCCCAATGAAATGGTGACTCATTATTGTGTTTTCTCTCCAGTGTTTTTTTTCTGTGTTTGCTCTGCAATCCCTCGATTATACGTGACTCCTAAGAAAAGCTTTACAGAGTGCCCCGTATTTGCAGGGTGAATTACAGTTGTGCCCGTGTGCACAGCAATCACATTATAAATATTTCCTCAAACATTTGATAAAGACTCAAATTAAGAAAAATAATTACCAGTAAAATTACAATTATATGTAATTATACTATATTCAGTTGAGTTTAGCGCTAACCTTCCCTTGCCCTAGTGCATTCTTTGTTGAAGAAGGAGGTATTAGTAGAATGTGTTGGAAACCCAGGTACCAGTATATTTTGGGGACTGACCTGTTGGAGAGCAGCATAGCAGAAAGGGACCTGGGTGTCCTGGTGGACAGCAGGATGACCATGAGCCAGCAATGTGCCCCTGTAAACNGAGGATGGAGCTAGGCTCTTCTCAGTGTCATCTAATGATAGGACAAGGGGCAATGGGTGTAAACTGGAACATAGGAAGTTCCACATCAATATAGGAAGAAACTTCTTCCCAGTGAGGGTGACAGAGCACTGAAATGGGGGAAGCCCAGGGGAGTTGTGGAGTCTCCTTCTCTGGACATGTTTAATATCCAGATGTCTGCATATGTTCCTCTGCAACTGGATCTAGAGGATCCTGCTGTGGCAGGAGGATTGGACTAGGTGATCTTTCGAGATCACTTCCAATCAATCCCTAGTGTTCTGTGATTCTGTGAAGGAAATACGGATTTTTCTGCACTTTATGGCATATTTTGGTTAAACTCAGAGCTTTATTTGCTGCTTTTTCACCAGAAAATAAAGAGTTTAGCTGATTCACCTTCCAAGCAGCCTCCTAGGTGTTTTCCTTTCATGTGTGTTTATCTTCCATTTACTTCTAACAATGCTAATTATTGTTAGCATTATATAAATTGTTTCTAGCCGGACAAAGACAGTTAGTTTGTGCTCTTACAGTTTGAGAGTGGTATGGGGTGTCAAGGCCACCCCATGCAGTTACATAGAAAGGACAAGGACCGTCCGTTTGTAGACCCTGGTAGCTGGTTGAACTGCCGTGGTTCAATAGAATGGAGGGCTCTCTGCTGTTTTGTGGGTGTAGGATGAGAGACAGGGAGGGCTCTCTCTGTGCCTTCAGAGCATTTTGGTGGGGGGCGAAGCATTTTGGTGAGGGATAGGATTGGGACCAGGCATGGCTTTGCCTGGAGAAGAGGGGGCTGAAGAGACAACTTCTCACTCTCTTACCTTAAAGGAGACTACAGATAGGTGAGGATCATTCTGTTCAACTGAGTGGCAAGTGGTTAGATTGGCTATTAGGAAGAATTTCTTTCCTGAAAGGGTTATAAGGCATGGAATGGAGGAATACACATCCCTGGAGGGATTTAAGACTTGTACAGACATAGTGCTTAGAATTATGGCTTAGTTCAGGATGAGACTTGGGTTAATGGTTGGACGTGGTGATTCTGAAGGTGTTTCCCAACCTGTGAGTCTGTGAGTATGGCTTCTGGATTGGCTGAACACAGCACGTGCTTCTCTGGAGAAGCACAAAGCCTTACTCAGAACCCTGAGTGAGGGCCTAGTGTCTTCAGGAGGGAGAAATGTAAAGTTGCTGCAGTTTGAAAATTACCAGAATTTTCAGATGTATAGATTTGTGCTTTCATGAAGAAAAAAGATGCATGTCGCTTTAAGAGAGCCCCCCACCAGTGACCTGTCCTGTCCACTGTAGAATTGTCCCAGGTACCCGCCCTTGAGGGATGGGCTAGGTGAGAAAATAAAAGGGGCGAGTGATCATAGCCCTGGCTCTTTTTGCTGAGGGGTCCTAGCCCAGCATGGGGCTGCAGCTCTGTGCGTGCCCCCCACACACTTCCAGGGTTGGGGGGTGGTGAAGACAGGCCTGCTGCAGCTCAGCTCCAGCCCAGACCCGGGCCTCGCTCTGCCGCAGGTAGGGATGCGGCAACTCCTCATGGCCTTGACCCTGGCTTGGCAACGGTGGTGCCAGCTTTGACCCAGCCCAGTCCAGAGCTGGCACCGCGGACCAGAGAAGCAAGAACTTACTACTGATTTTTTCATCCCACCCAGAGCAGCAATTCAGCAACCTATGATGAGCTGAAAGATTCCTCCCTTTCCCCCTGGAGCTGAGACAGGAGGAGAGATGAGGGTCATGGAACCCTCTCGGCCACGTTTGCAGGGTGGGGGGGCCCTGCTGACACGGCCATGCAGTCGGTCTCCATCTTGGGTCCTGCGTGTGGCCAGGGCCATGCAGCTGCCACCACCATCTTGGAGAGCACTGGTCAGCAGGAAGAGAGGCTGTTTGTCATTTGTACCACTGAGAAAAACTGAAGATGCTCTAGTATTTGGGAGAATTCCTTTGTGCTTAGCTGAAGAAAGCCGAAGGACTTGAGAATCCTTAAACCTTGGGCATAAAAGACAGAGTCAGACAGGGTCTGAAAGCATGTCTCCTGAATCGAGAGATGCAGTTCAGGTGCTGAGGAATCAGGCCTGCCAGATGAGTGTTGAGCTGGAGAAGCCACGCTGAAGAATTGAAGAATTCACCAGTCTAGACAGCCGAGGGTACCAGTGTCTGCAGACAGTGATGACACATGGATAATAGAGAGAGTGGTGGTACCTGTCTGTACTCGATTGACACGGGCTTTCCCAGGTCTCTAATGTAAAAAACCAAGGACCGATATGATAGTAACCCCGCATTATATTTTTCTCAGAATGTGTGATGACATTTGTGAGGCAGTTTCTAGTTTGTGTGCACTAACTTGCTTAACCTTTTTGCAGTGTATGGTTATAGAGTTAATGAACCCTCTTCCATTTTCCCTAAGCTATTCATTGTCTGGCAAATTTTATCTAAGATCTCATCAAGACCTGCTTTGTTTTCTTTTCCTTTATCTTAATTGTGGTCTTGACCCCACCACAACAGTCTTGGCCTCATTTAGCATAATTATTCACTGTGAACAGCTCAGTGTATATCAAAACACCTCAAAGAGCAGAACAGCTGAGGTCTGTTTGGTTTACTTAGGGTGAGTACGTGTGTACCTGCTGTTCCTAGGACTGCACCTACCTTGCCTTGGAAGCATTCATCCATCCTTTGTAAAAGGAAAAAGAGTAGGAGAAGGTCCCCCCCTTATTTTGCGTCTTAGAAATGAAGAAATGCCTTGTGACACTGTGATGCTGCTTCTGACTTGAAGTACTCAGCTCATATTAATAAAACCATGTTATGTGGTCACTTGCCTCTCCAACGATGCACAGTTTTAATGGCAAGAGAGTCTGAGTACAGTGCGGTCTGTGGGGCAGTACTGCTGTTCAGAATGGATGTTATTTGGTGTCGTCTTTGTGCTGGCTTCAAATAGTCCATTGATACTTCAAAGCAATCCTCGCACATTAAACAGCCATTTTAACTCTTAAATTGTGCTTTTTTAGAGGCTCGGGGATAAATATTTTCTCTTTCTGTACTCACTTCAGGGAATTCTTGTCCTATTCCAGATGAAATCCTGTTTACAGACAGTCTCTTCATGCAGCTTTGTGTTGTAGATGTATGTGACACTGATTACCTGCTATTCATTATTCAGTGTGCAATGATCTCCACAACCAAGGAAAATAGCCTGTGATTAAAGGAAATTCTTAGGATTTGAGAGACCTGGATCGTTTTTCTTTTTCAAGGTCCATGAAATTTTAATTTGTTTGAATTTAAGGTCAGTATCTTGGCTGCTTCACACAGTTTGTGCAAGGGGCTGCAGGTTTTGTTTCCCCAGCTCGTGTTAAACTTTGAAAATCAACACTTACAGTAGCTGGCACTGAAACTAGAACCTAAAGAGCAGAGAGAAGGTCCCCCGAGTCTCCTGCAGGCTAAACACCCCCAGCTCCCTCAGCCTCTCCTCATCAGATTTTCCCCAGCCTCGTTGCTCATCTGCACCTGCTCCAGCCCCTCAGTCTCCAGATGGGAACCACAGCTTTTCCCTTTTTAACCACCTTCAGAATGCAGAGCAATGTTTCTCTTCTGGTTGTGGGCTCTAAGAAAAGGTCAGCCAGAGCTGCGTTAGGGCTTAGGTGTAAGTACTGACTGAGGAAAACACGCAGAGGAAGGCAATAAGCTTCCAGTTGCCTTTAGGTTAATGTACATGGCTTGTATTTCATTATCATCATCTCTTTATGTCCCTGCTATTAATTCATAGCGAGTTAATTGCAGCCAGCAGCAGTGAGCGGAGCTGCTGTGCAGAGCGGTGCAGGGTAGCTGGCTGAGTTGAATGGTTCGGTGTGTTCCTGAGCCGGTGCTTGTGAGCAATTGCTTGGGAAGTGTCCGATTTTAAACCAGTAAATGTTCAGAGTAAAGAATTCCTGGCATCCTGCCTTGTATGAGCAATAGTGTGGAGAGCAGGACTAGGGACGTAATTCTCCCCCTGCACTGGGCACTGGGGAGGCCTCCCATCGAGTGCTGGGGCCCTTCAAGAAAAAGACTGAGGGGCTGGAGCGGGTGCAGAGGAGCAACAAGGCTGGGGAAGGGACTGGAGGGAAAGTCTGATGAAGAGAGTCTGAAGGAGCTGGGGGTGTTTAGCCTGGAGAAGAGGAGACTCCGAGGGGACCTTCTCCCTCTCTATGGCTCCCTCAAGGAAAGCTGTAGTCAGGTGGCGATCACATTCTTCTCCCAGGCAGCCAGCGCCCTATCCCTGGAGGTGTTGAAGGAGAGCCTGACTGTGGCCCTTAGTGTCCTGGTCTGGCTGATGTGGTGATGTTAGGTCCTCGGCTGGATTGGCTGAGCTCAGAGGGCTTTTCCAGCCTCAATCGTGCTGTGGTTCTGTGAAATCTGGAGTGACCTGAGTCATGTTTCTCCACGTTCTCAATGAATGAATTTGCAGGGACTCAGCTTAGTCATAAACTGACCCTGACTCCAGGCCTCAAAGTGGAGAGTTGAGTTTTGCCAGGATCTCTCTGGCTAATCTATATCCATCTCTATGGATAACCAATATTACATCCAGTCCATTCCAGTTTCTGCATTCAGTGTTACAGTGAAAGCAGGTTGTACAAAATGCCAGCTCCTTTTGCATAGCTTAAAATTTTCCAAGCTTTTTGCGATGATGGATGTGCCAATATCAGACGTTGTACCTCTCAGAAATCTTCCACTTACCTCACTAATGTATTCGTTTTCTCAGGGGAGCTTTTGAAATGGCTCCAGTGAGTTTGAACAGCAGAATTTTAATAGATGGTATGATAGCTAATTGAACAAAAACATTAGTCAGGTTCTATCAAACACTGTCTCTGCAGAACTGCACTGCAACAGCAGCTGTAACTTTGAAATCTTCAGGAAATGCACAACTGCGACAGGCAAAATACTCTTCTCCAAAAATTACCCAGTGTTGGACACAAAATGCCCTAAAAAGGGCTGCTTTTCTAGGCGTTCTAAAAGCGAATGAACATGCTTGTTGTGAAAGCACAAATGATCAGTTCTTTTAATAGGTTACAACTGAAAAGGAAATTCACATGGGGAGTCTTGTGGTTCAGACATGGTCATATGCGTTAGTAGGTTTATTCCAAAGTAACAGCAGTTTACAGCTGTTTCTAGAAGAATGACAGAACTGATTAGTTCTGAAAGATTACTTTTAGGATGTAGTTGAGCTGTTAGAACTTCTAGTGTTCCATTTGATTTTAGAAGTGTTTGTGGAGAGCTGTGCTTTTTAATTGTAAATTAGAATTACATCCCTGAGGTATATTTCAGTTGTATCAGTGCTAGTGTGGCCAGCAGGACTAGGGACATCATTCTCCCCCTGTACTAGGCACTGGGGAGACCTCCCCTCAAGTACTGTGGGCAGTGCTGGGGCCCTCACTTCAAGAAAAAGACTGAGGGGCTGGAGCAGGTCCAGGGGACTAACAAGGCTGGGGAAGGGACTGGAGGGAAAGTCTGATGAAGAGAGTCTGAAGGAGCTGGGAGTGTTTAGCCTGGAGAAGAGGAGACTCAGGGTGGACCTTCTCCCTCTCTCCAACTCCTTGAAGGGAGGTTGTAGTCAGGTGGGGGTAGGGCTCTTTTCCCATGCAACTAGTGCCAGGATGAGAGGGCAGGGCCTGAAGCTGCACCAGGGGAGGGTTAGGTGGATGTTAGGAAGCCCTTCCTATCTGGAATGGACTGCAGTGGTAGAGTTCCTGTCCCTGGAGGTGTTGTTGAAGGAGAGCCTGGCTGTGGCCCTTACTGCCCTGCTTTGGCCGCTGTGGCAATGTTGGGTCCTGGGCTGGACTAGAAGAGCTAGAGGGCTTTTCCAGTCTGAATGATTCTGGGATTCTAGGAGCTTAGGAGGATAGGATTGCAGCACGCTAGTAAATTGTACTGTGCCATGTTGTATGTGAAGAGAATGCCATGGCACAGTGAGAAATGCCAGCTCGATAAACAAATTCTGGTGTGAACTTTAAATATGAGTACTCAGCATGTCACACATATGAAAACAATATCCCCAAACAAACTGGTTTTTTCTAGACTTGGACTGTTTGTCTTAAACTGGGCCTTGCATCTAGAGCAGCAAAACATTTTCATTTTCTCCACCATAACTACAGGGCTAATAACCATATGCTTTGTTGTTTCCCACCATGCGTGGTATAGACATGTACCGATCAGTTATTCAGTTATCTTTGTTTAATCATCACAGATCAGGAGGGTGGAGCCAGGCACTGATCAGTGTCATCTAATGATAGGACAAGGGGCAATGGGTGGGAGCTAGAACATGGGAGGTTCCACATCAATATAAGAAGAAACTTCTTCCTAGTGAGGGTGACAGAGCCCTGGAAGGGGCTGCCCGGGGGGGTTGTGGAGTCTCCTTCTCTGTAGATGTTTAAAACCCACCTGGACATGTTCCTGTGTAACTTGATCTAGGTGGTCCTCCTGTGGCAGGGGGATTGGACTGAATGATCTTTCGAGGTCCCTTCCAATCCCCAACATTCTGTGATACTGTAACATGTAAAACTGCTGCCTTCCTCTCAGACCTCTCAGATCCGCAGCTGCTGGGCTGGGGCTCAGCTCCTCAGGGCAATTCTGTGCACTGCTTGCAGAGAAAGGCCTACGGCCAAACATAGGATACACAAGCGAGTACACAGCAGGGACCTGCTGAGAGTAGAAAGCTCTGCAGAGTTACCTCTGAGGTGAAAACAAAATTAATTGAGGGGATTCAAAGAGGAAAAAGCCAAACCAAAAAACTGGGACAGCTATAGCTTAGCTTAAAACACCCTGAGCTGGCTGGTTGCAGTGTCCAAAGTTATTACTTTCCCCCTCCAGGATCTTAGGTTTCAATCTTTTGTGTGTATGTACATGTTGAAAAGGAAGAGCTCACTTCAGAACTTGTATCAGGAGAAACAAAGGCTGGTTGTTTTTTTTCCTTTAAGCCGTCCTATTAATGTCGGTTCTTAATTTTATCCATTGGTTTCTCATTAGCTTTACAACACGTCTAGAGCATTTCATTATTATAGTTTGGCTTGTAGATGACATAAGATTTAAGAGGTTTTTCCTGGTGCGAGCAACTTGTCGCTACATTTTGCCTGAAGCTGCCTTTGTATAAAATAATCTTCCCATGGTTAACATTCAGGATACTCTGCAGAGCATCTTAAGACGACTTATGTGCTAAATAACTGTCACATAGCAAGCCCTAGTATTGTTGCACTAAATTGCATTGCAAGTGGGATGATAAACAACATCATAATGCTTTGACAGATTCATCATTAATTATGACTGAAATCTAATCTCAACTGGATTTTTTGCAGTAATTATATCCAGTAAAGTGAACATTAACATAGAAGGGGAAGGGAAGGAGTTATCCAAAGGCATAACTGATATATCAAAATGCTGAATGGCCTGACAACTCTCATTAGGCTTTATGTGGGGTTTTTAGCGTATGCTGCGAGATTAAAATGTCTGAAATCTATTTGGTATTGACTCTGTGAATGCTTGTTTTGAAGGCAAGTGACCTACTGGCCGTGTCATTTCAATGTGCTGTGTGAGACTGCTTTAGGCACTCCCTGACATAGAAGACTGACACGGAATTGAATTTATGATGATATAGCACTTGAGGCCATGGCCTAGGGGTTGGGAAATGTTGGGATGAGGGCTGGAGTCCTTTCCAGCCTTGATGATTCTATGATTCTCTCCAGCAAGTCTAAAGAGACTGTACTATTTCTGGAGCAACATCAGCTGGTTCTTTGATTGCCGGTTTCTATTCACACGAGACATCTTCTCTGCCTATTATTTCACAGACGTCAGTGTGTCCCTGAAACATCAAAGTAATTGATGAGGAATTAGTTGTATTTCAGCCCTGGTTAGTTTTTGGTCAGTAGATAAATACTAAGAAATATCTGGATGGGTTTTTTATAGAAACATACCTGCTTTTCAGTGGTGGGACAGTGTGATTCTGTGACATCTGCATGCAACCATTTTGTCTCTTCATTACTGGTGCACTTTCCACAGCATGTACCAAACGTCTGTATATTTTCAAACGGAATGATTCCATACCCATTGAGAGATGAACTTTGTAAGTGCTTTTACTGGTAAGAGAGAACAGACAACTTACTGTACTGATGTGCATTGGTTTTTTTATCAAATGAGTGTCATGTATTATTTTGAAAAGAAAACTGTGCAGTAGTTTGGTGATTTTTTTAATGTTACTGGTATTTTATGGTATAAGCACAAGGTGCCAGGTCCTGCACTTGGGCGGCAACAACCCCCTGCAACACTACAGGCTTGGGGAGGTGTGGCTGGACAGCCATCTGGGGTTCTAACTGACAGGAAGATGAATATGACCCAGTAGTGTGCCCAGACCAATGGCATCCTGGATTGTATTAGAAATAGTGTGGCCAGCAGGAGTAGGGATGTTATTGTCCCCATGTATTTGGCACTGGTGAGGCCACATTTTGAGTATTGTGTCCAGTTTTGAGCATCTCAGTACAAGAGAGATGTAGAGGTGCTGGAACAGGTGCAGAGAAGGGCAACTAAGCTAGTGAACGGCCTGGAGAATAAATCTGATGAGAAAAGACTGAAAGAGCTGGGGCTTTTTAGTTTGAAGAAGAGGAGGCTGAGAGGAGACCTCATCACTGTCTACAACTACCTGAAAGGATGTTGTGGAGAGGTTGGTGCTGGTCTCTTCTCACAAGCAATTAGTGACAGAACAAGAGGGATGGGTTCAGGATACTACAAGTTTAGACTTGATCTTAGGAAGAATTTTTTCCCAGAGCCAGTGGTTGGGCACTGGCATGGGCTTCCAAGGGAGGTGGTTGAGTCGCCATCCCCAGATGTGTTTAAAGATGGTTTGTATGAGGTGTTGAGGGATGTGGTTTAGGGGTGAAGTTATAAGGCAGGGTCGCTGGTTGGACGCAATGATCCCCGGGTTCTTTTCCAACCAGAGTGAGTCTGTGGTTTGATGATTTTTTTGGTGTTACTGGTATTTTCTGGTATTACTGAGGCAAGGCGATTTTCTGTACTTCCATGTGAAAACAAATCCTGACTGGAGGTGGGTATTTTCTCTTTTAAGTGTGCTCATGTTATTTTATAAAGTCATGCAGTTGTCAAGATCACCTTTCACTTCTGTGACAATCTAAATAAAATTATCTTTGTATTCTTCACTGCCATCAGCAGAGCCCTCCTTACTGGAAGCATATGGAACTCGTCAGTACACCATACGGTCAGGCTGGTGCCACATGCATACCAATTTATAAGACAGACTAGCTGTTGGCAAACGGCATTTCTTCTGCTCTTGCCTAAGTCTTTATACAACCGATGTCTTAACTGGGTATGAAAAGGAACTGAATGGGTCAGAGGAAGATGACTGTCAAGAGAGATGACTCCAGGGTTTTCAGAGGTTGCTAAAGTTAAAAATGTCTGTGTTTATGTTCTTTTCACAAGCAGTTTCATAAAATGAGAGGAATTGCTATTTAGGCATTTCCAGTTATCAGGTTCTCAGGATGAGACTTCTGGGTCATGTAATCGACCTGTTTGCTGTCAGACACCCACACTGTATAATCCCGGCTTTATACTGACCCTGTGCACAGAATGAGGGAAGAACTTCAGCACAAGGGAGGGAAAGTATGGTGGGGCTTCTTGTTCCTGCTGTGTTTTTATTCCTGCTATATAGAAGGCTCATATCTTGGATGGACGCAAGACTTCTAGTTTGCAGTCTGTATTAACTTGTGGTCAGTTTTGTTGTTGCTCTTCATTTTGTTCTGTAGCTCTTTTTCCTCTCTGGTTGTTTATCTTCTCCATCTCTTCCCAGACCTACCAAGAGCACTTCTGCATAGCTCTAAATTTCCTTGCTAAGGGAATTGAACACTTTATAAGATGGGCTTTCCTTTCCTCTGATGTTCATATGCAGCATGCATACAATCATATCAGACCTTAATTAACTGTGTTAATAGGTTTCTATCTGTGAGTCCTGGCATGCTTTCTTGTTTGTCATACTGGTGCCTGGTAACTGCTCTGATCCAGTAATACATCTGATTTTTCAGATTACACTTCTCCTGTCCATGGGAGAAGTTAATGTTAGTAATCCTGAACTGTGGGATAGGGATTAGGCTTGAATTTATCATGTGTTGAATTACCATATATTAGACCATATTATACATTGCATCTTGTTTCTGTTTTTAGCATTTTCAAATTACCTGCGTCTTACTGCACACAATATACAGCCCCATCTTCTGCTCTGTCAACCTGCAGGTTTCATTTTGGCAGCTTGTTTTATCTTCACATTCCTGCCTTTTATGCTGGAATCATTATTGAGACTACTAGAAGAGATGCTTATCCCAAAAGCAGGGCTTGTGGAACTAAGCAGTCAACCTTCTCCTAGCTTAGTTGCTCCCATTGTAGTACAGTTTCTTAGCCTTAACTCTTATAACTGTCCTTATTCATTAATAGTTTAGCATATGGCATTAGAGGAAATATTTCATTGACATCCAAGTACATTAGTTCTGCTTTTCTTCTGCTTAGAAAAGCACAGTGTTCTTACAACAACAGCCTGCCTGGGCCTGATTTACCACAGGTAAATAGTGTGTTTGAATGTGCTTCTGGTTGCTCGTTTAATTTCCTTTCACTCAGAACTCGTTTTCAGGCTATAGGTAGCACTGAGGTCATGCTAAAATGTGTTTTGTTGCCTGGATCACTCACAGAATCACAGAACATGAAAGATTGGAAGGGACATGGAAGGATCATCCAGTCCAATCCCCCTGCCACAGCAGGATCACCTAGACCAAGTCACACAGGAACATGTCCAGGCGGGTTTTAAATATCTCCAGAGAAGGAGACTCCACAACCCTCCTGGGCAGCCCCTTCCAGTGCTCTGTCACCCTCACTGGGAAGAAATTCCTTCTCATATTGATGTGGAACCTCCTCTGTTCCAGCTCCCACCCATTGCCCCGTGTCCTGTCGTTGGATGACACTGAGAAGAGCCTGGCTCCATCCTCCTCACACCCACCCTTCAGTCTCCTCTACTCCAAGGTCAAGAGACCCAGCTCCCTCAGCCTTTCCTCATCAGGGAGGTGTTCTGCTCCATCATCTTTGTGGCTCTGTGCTGGACTTTCTCCAGCAGTTCTGCATCCTTCTTGAACTGAGGGGCCCAGAAATCCACTTCCCTTTCTTCAGTAGAAACACTGTGCTGTTTTCCACTCCCCTTTGACAAATTTGTTTGCTGGGCTGTGTTATTGGACTTGGGAGCTTTTGTTGCCAATTTTTTGCTGTTCTGGGACACAGATTGTCCTCTTGTGTTCAAGTCCATTACAAACTTTTTGAGGTGAGTTTCCACACCCACTGCAATAACATCACTGTGCACACTTTCTGTACCCGTTGAGCCATGAGTCACTCTGTCTTGACCTGTGTTTTTCATCAGAGTCTCTGTTAAATCTCAAGCCAAGTACTAATTTAGCCTTCAGACCATTTTTCTTCTTTCAGTTCATTACCTCTTGAATAACAATCATTGGCTTTTTATTTATATCCCTTCTTTCATTATATATTACACATATTATTATATAGTATCTGTGTTCTCTGTTGATTTTATATAACGAATAGTTAGCTGTTCAATTTAATTTACTTTCTAGGGGCTTTACACTGGGATTCTCACTTTTTCATTATGTTTTATGTCCTTCCAAAAATAGCTTCTTCCTTAGCTGAGCAACACTTGTTCTGATTTCATGTGAGACTTTATAAACAGTTTTATCCCTGTAACTTATTGCTGGTGACTCTCTCTAGAAGGCCATTTTCTTTCTTTTTTTTGAAATGCAAATTCCATGCATTTTTTCCATCTCAAGTTCAAGTAATTGAACTTGTCCTGTGGGACTAGGGAGGTGATTGTCCCCCTGTACTCAGCACTGGGGAGGATGCACCTTGAGTACTATCTCCAGTTTTGGACACCTCAATACAAGGGAGACATCGAGGTGCAGTAGCGAATGGAGATTGGATCAACAAAGCTGGTGAAGGGCTGGGAGAATCAATCTTTTGCAGACAGATTGAGAAAGCTGGGACTGTTTAGTGTGAGGAAGAGGAGGATGAGGGGAGACCTCATAGCTCTGTACAACTATCTGAAAGGATGTTGTAAAGATGTTGGTGCTGGTCCCTTCTCACAGGTAGTTGGTGACAGAACCAGAGGGAAGGGCTTCAAGCTCCAACAGGAGAGGTTTAGATTGGACATCAGGAAAAAATTCTTCCTGGAGAGAGTGGTCAGGCACTGGACCAGGCTGCCTGGGGTGGGGGTTGAGTCACCATCCCTGGGTGAGTTTAAAAGATGCTTAGAAGTAGTGTTCGTAGATGTCGTTTAGGGGTGACCTTGTAGAGTAGGATTGATGGCTGGACTCAATGATCCCAAGAGTCTTTTCCAACCTGAATGGTTTATGATCCTATGATTAATTTTAGATCTCCTCTGTGTCTTAAGTGTCTGATGACATCAGGTCTGTTTTCTTGACCAAATAATGTCATTAATGTCTCATTTTGCCCCAATCTAGTTTGAGGTTTCTTACCTGCCTGTGCCGTGTGTATTTGTAATTCCCCTACCCAGAGATTCTGTCAGTCAAAGTCTTCCATCATACATTGGGGAATTCTTTGTAAAAGCCATGTTTCACATCATTGTGTTATTTCTTGCATGTTGTGTTTGCTTGTGGTTCTGATATTATGGAATAATTGAACTCAGTCATTTCTGTTATTGTGTAGGAAGTTAAGATGTGTTTATTTTTGTGAGTGTGAGTGAAAAGTATCTGCTGTAATCCAAACATTTTTTCCTGCATAACTACACAGCCTGTAGCAGAATCTCAGAAATCTGCTCTGTTGAATATCTCACCAAAGAAATTCCAAACATTTCTGTTTCTTTCCCACCACATTTTTTACATTTATGTGTTTTATTTAGCATGATTTTCTATTTGTAATTCTTTTTCTACTGCAAAGTAATGTCAGCTATCCTAAGGAGGCTCATAGAATCATTGGATTGTTTAGGTTGGAAAAGACCTTTAAGATCATTGCGTGCAACCCTTAATCTAACTGCAGCAAGCCCACTGCTAAACCATCTCCCTAGACTACATATCTGGACCCCATTTAAGCAAGTATTTCAATAATATTGCCCAAAATTAATCTCAAAGTCAAATACTGATGCACTACAGAAGAAGCAGATTATCTGAGTAGGCCCCACGTGTGTTATACTCTTGTGAACATTACAGAATCACAGAATCACTCTGGCTGGAAAAGACCCCTGGGATCATCAAGTCCAACCAGCTACCCTACCTTACAACTTCACCCCTAAACCACATCCCTCAACACCTCATACAAACATCTTTAAACACATACAGGAATGGCAACTCAACCACCTCCCTAGGAAGCCCATGCCAGTGCCCAACCACCCTTTCTGGGAAAAAATTCTTCCTCGGATCAAGTCTAAACCTCCCCTATTGTAACTTGAACCTATTCCCTCTTGTTCTGTCACTAATTGCTTGTGAGAAGAGATCAGCACCAACATCTCCAGAACATCCATTCAGATAGTTGTAGAGAGTGATTTGGTCTCCTCTCAGCCTCCTCTTCCTCCGACTAAAGACCCCCAGCTCTTTCAGTCTTTCCTCATAAGATTATTCTCCAGGCCCTTCACCAGCTTAATCCCTCCAATTTGTAGCCCACATACTTGGTCTTGTCTTATAAACATCTCCATCTTTTTACATCCACTCATTAATCTGCTTGATATTTGGGTGGTAGCTGTTCACCCCTAAACCAGATCCCCCAGCACTACGTCAAGGTATCTTTTAAAATCATCCAGGGATGGTGATTCAAGGACACTTGTGAAAGCTAAAGCAGCTACCTTTGTTCATCACATGAGCACAATATATTCCTGGGATTTTCATCCTGTTGAAGACAGGAGGCAAGTGCATAGATTTCTTGGTTTTCTGCAGAGTAAGATTCAGGCTTCTTAAAGCATTGAGAAAATATGAGTGTTTGCTAATTCAGTATCACTGTTGTGAGGTCAGTCAAGCTCACAAGTCAGTTAGGTAGGAAAGAAAGGTCACTTCTTCAGTTTCCTAGTCCCCAGATTATGAGTGAGATGCTACCAGTTGGCCTCTCAGGATAGCACGATGTCATGACGGTGTTGAAAAATGGAAATCGAAATGAATTGGAAGAAATCTGCATGTGATAGAAGATCTGAGGTGCCAAAATGGAAAGATAGGTTGGTAGGTTTTGCACTAAACCCATGGACCTCCAGGATGCCCCTGGTTTAGTAAATATCTTGTGACGCAATTTTAGTTGGTTTTGATTCAAGCACAGGAGTGGGGCAAAAAGAATATGTGTGTCTTTTGATTAATGAAAGTCTCTGTTGGCTGCACCCCCTAGGCCTAAACAGGTTGCAGACATAGGACTTTTGACACGGGTGCGTAGCAAGAGGACAAGGGGAAAGGATTCCAGACTTAAAAAGGGGAGATTGAGTTTGGACATGAGGAACCAATTCTTTCCTGTGAGGGTGGTGAGATGCTGGAACGGGTTGCCCAAGGAAGTTGTGGCTGCCCCATCCCTGGAAGTGTTGAAGGCCAGGCTGGATGGGGCCCTGAGTAACCTGATCTAGTGAAAGTGTCCCTGCTGGTGCAGGGAGGTTGGAACTAGATGATCTTTAATGTCCCTTCCAACCCTGGCCATTCTGTGATTCTATGATTGGCTGAAGTTTTACTTGTATTTCATAGAATCATAGAATCATAGAA
>VXBP01000832.1:630033-641794 GCA_013400115.1 Rhinopomastus cyanomelas | reverse complement strand
CACTCCAGTCGTTCCTGTTATCCCACCAAGTTTTTTTTATACTTGTACTTACACACAAGTATAAAAATTTGTATAACTTAAGTCACAGACCTCAAAGTCCTGAAGTTAGTGCCACATGTGCAGAGATACCCCTCATGGAATCATTATGGATTGGAAGGGGCCTCGAAAGATCATCTAGTCCAATCCCCCTGCCACAGCAGGATGACCTAGCTCGTGGTAGTTGGTCTTTAGCACTGCTCAGTTCCAGGAAACCAAACCCAACACCTTTCCTTGTCTGTTGGTAAAAATGCACAAACACTTTTTATTTATGCTTAAAATCTGTGCCTTAAAAACGCTGGAGTAATTTAGACAACTCAACCACTGCTCTCCCAGTGCTTACTGTAGGGGGATAGCGACTGCAGAAACTAATGTCATGAATTGGTACAATGCAGACAGGTCCTTTATTCTTCTGACCACTTCAAATGAAACTGCAGACTCCAAAACTCAGACAAAACCCATGTAACAAGCAAAGTACTATTTTTTCCTCACTTGAATTCCCCAGTGTCTTCCTTAAAAGTGTTAGTCAAATGTTATTATCTCTACAAATTCCCAAGTCTACCACCCTGTTAATTCCCTTTCCTGTGAGTTTCGTTGAGTGCTAACTTGCAGCTTCCCCGCTACACTGCATCAGCACTTGAAGGGAAGAGTGACTAACAGAAGGTTCTGCTAACACCTTCAGACTGCCTTCATGGAACGGTAAGCTCAATTTAGTTCTGTCCCCAAGAAACAAAACTGACTTGAAAAGAAAAAAATTTGGGAACCAGATCTTTAAAATTTGCTTCATAGACATACTTAAAAGATAAGGTTCTAGAAGCGTTGAAGGTGAAAGGAATTTGTTATTGGTCCTACTCAAGTCATGCTTTCACAGTAGATTTAGAAAATATTTGCTGGTATACAGTTACACAAAACTGCACAACTTTGTTTCAACTCAGCTACAAGCAAGTTCAATAGTAATCCTACCATGAACTTACACAGGAAAGAAAGCATCGTGTCTTTGAGCTTCTCACTCATAGAATCATAGACTCACTACGGACTGGAAGGGACCTCGAAAGATCATCTAGTCCAATCCCCCTGACACAGCAGGGTCACCTAGACCAAGTCACACAGGAACACAGCCAGGCAGGCCTTGAACATCTCCAGTGATGGAGACTCCACAACCTCCCTGGGCAGCCTGTTCCAGTGCTCCGTCACCCTCACTGTGAAGAACTTCCTTCTCAGGTTGATGTGGAACCTTCTATGTTCCAGCTTGCAACCATTGCCCCATGTCCTATCACTACACAACACTGAGAATAGCCCAGCTCCATCGTCCTGACACTCAATGTATGAACTTTGGTTAAGTGTGTAATTAGTCTATTTATTATGGTAGATTACCTCTAAAGCTGCCCAAACCCCTACACTAAGTATTCAGCTTAAGGTATCAGCTACTACAGAGCTGTATGTATGCAACAGTTCTACTCTACACTACTATTCCAAGCATTAGTATTACAACCTGAAGTAATCCCATCCAATCATTCTCCCCTCTTCATTTTTATCATTAAAGTTATTTTAGTACTACCAGCAGAGATTTTAAATTACACTAGGTCACTGAAGGGTTAATGCCTATTCTTGAAAGGCCTCAAGTTGTGCTACTAAACAAGAACAAAAATAGACCACAAGGCAAGAACGGAGACCATTAAAGACACGATCTTGAGGGCACAGCACAGTACAAGAGCATTAATGGTGCCTACTGGAACTGCAGTTGGCATTTGGGACACGGCAATTGGCTAACGCTGGAAGAAGAATTGTAAGAAGTCTTCCATCACACCTTAGGACAAAGGAGAAAAGCTTTGCACACATCTTCATGCAGTAAGAACTGCAACACTAACAGCTAGCATGTGTTCCTTACTCCTTAGTGGAGCTCTGTTGAAGATCCAGAGAGGCAGCTCTGGTACCACTAATGCTTAGGAGAAAAACAAGTAACTGAACAGTGTTTGGGGACAACATAAAGTGAAGTCTTTGAAGTGAATTGCTGAATGAGTTCACGGCAATAGAGAAGGAATGCTCTCGGGAAAATTAAGAAATCAAGGGTCATAGGTTCCCAGACTTCATCTGAATTTGGAAATTTAAGAAGTCACAGATGATGTAGAGTATGTTCCAACTTTGATTTTCTGCAAAATCTCTAAACAAACTTCTCATAAAGCGCCATCAGGCTATTTTAATGAAACTGCAGAGCAAGGTTGATTTTGAGAACTAAAAAGTTTTCCAAATGAACGGAAGTTGGGAGCTGGAGGAAAACAAAGTGACAATTTCCTTTTAGAGCACCGTTTCAGCACAGAATTTGAGGGAGACTGTCTTTCGTAGAGCTATACGTATATGTAACTCTTGGCAGTTTTGGGGTTCTGACAGCTTGGGGTTCGTCTTTACATTCACTTCAGAAGTGGTGACACATCGCACCATTTCATTAGCTGACATGGAGCATCCAATATACCTCAACATTAAAGAGCAAGAGAAAGAAGATGAAAAAGCAGGAGGGAAGAGAATAAAGTCCTGGTGCTTTCCTACTGCAGGGCAGACCCTGAAGAAACTAAGAAGAGAAAAAAGGAAAAGGAGGAGGTAGAGGATTGGCTCACTTACCTCTGGAATCTCAACACCATTGCAAACCAATATTCAAAGGTCTGCAGAAAATAGAGGAAAGATAAAGGAGGGAATTAGGTAGAACTCAAGAGGGGAGAATATGACAGAAAACAAAGAAACGGGGCAGAACAGCAGGTGGTTATGTTTGTCCTGAGACTAGCTAGGCAGGTTAGGTAACTGAAAAAGAAACAGAAATGCACCATACCTTTTCTTTGTCACTGGCTTCTCGAGCCACAGTAGAGCCCTGAAACAGAAAAAATGGATCTAAAAATGTGCATATGTCAGAAACTAATTTGAAAATGTTATGACAACAGGTCAAAAAGTGGATGAACTGCATCCTTCTTAACTTGAGAGCTGCTTTAAAGAAAGGTGATACAGTAGGTAGAATGTCCAGGGCTGCTGAACTGCTGCAATCACTTGAAGATGATCATGAGAGAAGAAAGATGGATTAAATCTTCAAATGCTCTACATCTACTGTCCTCCTGACTGCTGGAGCATCTTTTCATCATGTGTCATGGTCATATTGAGACTATCATCCTGAAAGTTCACACCGGTCATTTTTTGGTGCCAATTTAGCTGTGAGGTTACGGAATAGCGTACTCTTTACGACTGCTGTTACACAGACACACAAAATACACATCTGAAGAGAGTGTCACCATAAAAACAAACACGTCAAAGTTCTCCAGCTACCAACAAGAACAATGCACCTCCGAGCAACGTGAACACAAAAGAGGAGATGAGTTCAGCTGTGGATTCACAAGACTCACAGTGCTTGCCAAAGAGGTTTTTGATATTTATTAAAAAAAAAGTCTTTCTTAGCTGAAAGCTAGTGGGCAGCGTTACACTTTCTGAATAATCTGAAGGCGTCCAAAAACTGGATGGATGCATGTCCTTGCAAATTTGATGGAGCATAACCATGGCTTAAGCATCCAGCATTTGTTTATCACGTAGTAGCACCGCACGGAATAACAACTACAAATTGGACGTTGAAAGACGGGCAGGTGAGGCTGTCTGTAGTTTGCCGGAAGGTGTGCGTTAGCATGCCGACGTGCTGGAGTGGAGTCACGGCAACTAAAGGAACACGATTCCCAAACACATGTTTTTGTGCCTTGTTTTATGCTGTTAGCAGACACAAAGTTGGAAAACTTAGAAAGGCCGGAGAGGAAAGATAAATGGGACAGTATATGTTGGCTGTGTATGGCCCAGCAAGCAGCAGTTTCACTAGCTGATAACAAGGCCTGGTAACAGTCTGATGTTTTAGTTTACTGATGGTACATCTTTCGTGTTGTGTTCTGTGCTCCAACAGACTACTGGGACAGAGCAATGATCAGCTGAAAATCAAACTGGAGGAAAAAAGTGAATCTACAGTAGTAAAAGTTAGGAAGACTGCCAAATTTGACATTGAATTCGTTGTAATACAATGCCTCAGTGGCCAGGAAAATACCTTTGAAAGCCAGTGACCATCTGTATTTCCTTTCACTTAGTGTCTACACAAGCGAAGAGCCGTGCTACAAGTGTGCTCTAAGCCGGCGACAAAAATACTTACTTAAGAAAAAGTAAACTCTGAACCTAACTGCTGCAGCTGAAATTAAAAAGCAAGACCAAGTAATTTATAATATATACAGCATCGCTATATATCTGCTCAGCGAAGGAGTTCTTGAAGAACAACATGCTACTGACGTGACATTGTAAGAGCAACTTGTCTTTCAAGCAATCCTGTCGGGCTGGACAAACTGGATAAAAGCACAGGAGCATTCGCAGAGGTAAATAAGGCAAGAGCCCTCGACACCAGTGTTAAGGGCAAGGCACTGAAGGTTCTTCCTGCTGTGCTTTTTTAATGCACCTAGACATTATCATGCTCTAAAACACGGAGTTCTCTTCAGTTAAAAATAAAATCTAAGCTCTGCTGCCAATAATCCTAAATACCAAAAAGTCTGGCACCTAGTTCTCGCGAGCCATGCTCTAAGCAATTGCTAGGTAGACACCTGACAGCAGGAAAGGACAGTGCGGTCTGCAGCGTCACAGATGTCTTCATGTAAAATGCTAAACAAACATCTCAGAAACAACTCCGTGGATGCACTTCGTGCACTTCAACACATAGAAGCTAAATGTAATGTAAAGAAATAGTTTCTAAGGGGGATGCTGTGGAGGAAATTAAAACACCTCTGCTTGGGCAGGAGGACAATGACTGCATTCTGGGCATTGGCTGTAAGCGCTGCATAGTGACTACTGGCAGATAAACCTCCTGAAGCAAGACTAAACCACACAGGATCATAGGATGTTAGGGGTTGGAAGGGACCCAAGAGATCATGGAGTCCAACCCCCCTGCCGGAGCAGGACAAAACTAGCTAACATAGGGACACATTTTGGTTTTTTAGGAACGTTCTCTTGAATTATCTTTAAAATAGAGAATAAAATACAAAGCATTTGTAGCAGTGATGTACTTTGCTAGTACATGGTACTACTATACCAGTAGCAGTATTATTGGTTTAAATTATGGTATTTAATTATTTTATAAAGGTTCTCTGCAGAATCAGCTGTGGATTTCCATAACATTGCTAAAAACCTTTATGAAGCTGAACTGCTATCGTACACGTGTGAAGGGTTTTACCTTTAACTGTGGGGTACAGCTAACAAAGCTACATAATTAAACAGCTCCGTGAAAGAAATGCACAAATTCTTACAGCTTCTACAAACCATCCTTCAGTTTTGCAGAAGTAAACCAGCTAGTGCTGGCTCTTACATAATACAGTTTGAAAGAACTTACAATTCTGAGCAATATTCAAGCATTAACATAATTAATACTTGTAGTCAAGAGTTTTGGCTTCTTTGTCAGTTATTTTATCAGCAATTATTTCTCACCTTTAAATCGTATTTTCTATAAACAGATAATCGATGGCTGAAGACATTTCTGGTAACAATCATATATACTTCAACTCCATCAACTGTAAGCCGGTACATGCCCAAGAACTGCGGGAGAAGCGTATTCCCATGACACTCCACAATAAACTGCAGGATCAAAAGGAAGGAAAACAGGAATGAGGACAGGTATGTGCATTACATAAACGCACACTCTTTTCAAGACTAAACACCCCGAAGCAACAAATTCATTTGCTGACTATATACTCGTGTGGAAACAAACTGAAAGAATCATGCCAAAACAAACCCTGTCACCAGCTGGCCATCCTGCTCTTAAGCCAGTGCTTAAAAATCAAAACCTGGTAACTGCTCAGCGTGTAACTCTTAGAATTCTATCCTTGCAGCCCCTTGATAATCTCACGGACAGAGAAAGCTCAATTTGAGAGACCTTACTGTTTTTATGGTCCAAAAAACACACCTAAAGCAGAGAGCGTTTGGTACTGATGGCAAAGGACAGCGGTTTGCTTTTGTTTTGTAACAGCACACGGCTCTCTTTTCCACACTGCTTTCCAGATTACACTTAATGTTCCTCCATTCTCAGTGTTTATTACGATGAGCATTTATAGATCTGTCAGCCACGTGGCGTATGTGTTTGTCATCACTACATTTCTTCTAGTTCCCACATGATGGTTGCATTTCAGGCTCAGTAGAGTCGAGCGGCGAAGAGCAGGATTTCTGTATTTTAAGGTTCATAAATGATATTTCCTCAAGGTCACCATATTCCATTACAAATGGAATAAACCTCTCTCTTTGTTTTAGTCACTTGTCTTACAACTAATAGCTCAAAATTTCTACAGAAAAGATTATTGGAGGGAGTAGCAAAAGTGCAGACTGTATCGATGATGAGAACAACTGAATGAGTATTTCTTGCCAGAACAAAAGCATCCACAACCCATTACTCCTACAACTGACTCCAACACATCCACTCCTATTTTGTGGAACCAAGGAAAAGTTAAGCCACAATGATGGAAACCAGAACAGGACTCATCAGCTTTCCTCTTTGTTACTGCCAAGTGTCAGAGAAACGTAGGTTAGAAATGTAAGATTCAAAACCCAAATAGGAAATGGGAAAACCAACCAACATTTCACTTTAAAATATTAATTGAACACGGAAGCTGCTCTTTCTTTGGTGCCAGAGCAAGGTGGTTATTAGAAACCATTATGCTAAGATACCAGAGACTACAGAACAAGTTAGCTGAATAAGCCATTTGAATTGTTTAACAACAGCAGATGGTATTGGGCAAGAAATAACAGAACAAATCCCTTAGAATCCTGGAGACCTGGACATTTCTGGCTTCTCTGCTAATTTTAAGGAACTTCTCTCACTAACTTTATACTGGAATCTGTATGTACCACGTCTAGACTTTTAAACAGCAAAACAAAGATGGGAAGATTGAAGAGTCCTGGAAATCATCTTATCAAGCAAGAAACAAGGAGAATGAACAACAAAGATGGAAAGTGTTGACTCTGCATTGAACATGATTTTCACTAGCAGCTTTGACACAGAGCTCAGGTGAGTCTTGTTGGTACAGTTTGGGCTGTAAACCTTTTCTCTCTGCCCTGTAGCTGTACTGGAGCTTACACTTCCTGAAGCAGAAGACAACACAGTCATGACGCAGTCGTACCACTTCACAGCAAAGCATTTTTAAGCTCAAACTGTCTATGAATGAGCAAAACATCTTAAGTTGTTGCTGAGGTTCAGCAAACACACATCAGAACCTTTTGAAGGAAATAAGATCACATGCCCCAAACGACAAAGAACTAAAGCAACGACAAATTCCACTAAAGCAACGTCCGTCCTGAGCTGTGCACAAAGATTGACTGGTTTGCACCTAAGAACACTTTTGTGTTTGACAGATCCAGAAGTTTTACGTTAGAGTTCTTGAATTGGAAGATTTCCAGCTACACTGCTGCTACCAATCTCAAACATGCTACAAGATGCATCTTGACTATCCGTAGCTTCTCTTAGAGGTCCGAACACGAAGTGAAATTAGAACTATTAAGGCCGAGTTACAGAAAACCTGTCTAAAGCCGAACTACATCGATTGTTTCATAGCATCAAGAACATGGCCTATATCCTAAAAGTAAATGCTTTGGAGAAGGTGGGAAAAGTTGTTCTAGTAAGAATGTTTACTGAGCAATTCCTTCTCTAAGACAATTAGGTTCTGCTGTGAAGCTAAAAAATGAGTCTAGCTTCCAAGAACCCATTCAGCTCCTGAATGGATCCAGCTATTCTGGATTTTATGGCTGTTAACTACAGAACTTTAATACAGAAAACCCTACTATTGTTCTGTTTTTTGCATGTAGGGATCCAAGATGCAGAAAATATCTGAGATCATACAGAGCCTGGGCCACATGGAAGAATGACAGCTAGGCATCTCAAGTTCCAGACCAATAACCTCTTGTCCTTCCTCTCTCTTAGTAGGGTCACAGTCTTGGCTTAAACCATCTTTTCAACCCTAGCTACTGCTAACTGTCCAACTTTAACCTTTCTGGTCAACATACCTACTGTAATAACAAAATAAATCCTTAACAGTTACTCAAGACCTATCTGTAAGTTAGGACTAGCTACTTACTAATACTTACCAAGGGCAGTGTCACGTGCACCCAACACAGCACGCAAGATGCTCTGCTAACACAGGACAAAAATGGACAAGAGGGCCATACTCTCAGAGACTTCTAAGACAGCTTCTCAAAGCAGACCACGGTCCACAGTAGTTGTTTCCTACTTACTGCTGACTGTGGACACTTGTGCCACTGCTACGTAAAGAAAAGCCCCTTTGAAACTATTGATCCTCCATATAGCTGCATTGCAGAGGAGGCAAAAGGCATCATCTGTTTGGGTGGGAGTCCTGCAGGACTTGCACTGGTAGCTGCAGTTGGCAGATCTTCAATTTGTCCATCTTGATGCAAATGAAGCAGCAATTTAGTCACCTCAAGGTGCTTATTAGGAATCATTTCCTGAAGTTTCCCACTCATGGCTGGAATAAGTGAGCCTAGAAATTAAGTTGGTACACGCTTAAGAGGACTGCCAACTTTCAGTGAAAGAAGAGACCTTCACTCTTTTGTGCTCTTTCTAAAACAGCTCTTCTGAGCAGCCTTGCTAATTAGGATGGTAATAGTTTGCTAACATTTCTACAACCTTATATACGGTAACAAAATTCATCGTTTTCAAGGAGTGTTGTAATAAACACCCCATCAATTCTTGTCAGTTCAGACAATTTCCATTTTTCTGCGCAGTATGAGGACATTATTACCACTAAGGAAGGAAAGCATCATCGGCATGTTGACTCATTTCATCAGCCGTGGAGCACAGGCTTCAAACATGTAGTTTACAGAGTTCTTGAGTCCCATCTTAAAACTGAAAATTCAGCAGCAAGTTCTTTATGACCCCACATTTTCATTTTTTTTTTTAATAAACAGCTTCAAGTTCTCTTAAGAACAACACAAGTTTTCTTTTCTAACTGTCAGACTTTGATTAATAAGTGAGATAGCTCAAACAGTTGTAAGCAAATAACTTGTGAAGAGGGTAGCAGGAGGAATCCTGCACCTGGCAATGCTCTCTACGGGAATGGAACGTGCAGAGCAGGGGAAGTTTTCCTCCCTCAAGGACTTGCTTAACAACGTTTCATCTGCAAGGTCCTCCGTACCCTTGTGGTGAAGTATAGTACAGTGGCTGGTAGAGACTATAAAAGAGAAGGACTTAAACTGTACAGGGTGACCACCAGCCCTCCCCAGCCTGTAACCAGGACAAGAGACTGACAAAAGGACTGCTGCAGAGATCAAGAAATCTGCAAAGCAGAGAAAGCAACGACTGACCGATCAACTATCATCACCACATCCCCTGCTGTCCATGAGGCAGACTATATCAAGGGGCTGACTGGGAGGTCAGCCTGAGAAGCTAAGGACTTTCTCCAGAGGTGTGCAATGCTGAGGAGCAAGGCAGGAGGGAGCCAGAGCCTGCAATCCCGAGTGGTGATCTGACCCCTTAACTCTTCTCTACCTTTTAACTTCTCCTCTACTCTCTGAGTAGAGCATCCAGTAACTTTAGTGATGTCACTGCCTTCTGAGCTCAGGAGCTGATAACTATAGTGAACTTTGCCTTTTATGTGGACCTACGGTATAAAACTTCTTAAGTTTATACCAAGTGAGCCCATGAACCTGAGCCTGAGTCACTCCCTTCTCTTCATGATTGGGATGTGACACTCATTTTACATTAAAAAAATTTTAAACAGTCTTATCTTCTTGCTTCCCCATGATAATGCTAGTAAGCTGTTATGAAGTTGTGGGGATCAGGAGAGGTGCCTGGGGACTGGAGGGTAGCAAATGTCACTCCAACTTCAAAAAGGGTAAAAAGGAGGACCCAGGTAACTATAGATCAGTCAGCCTCACCTCCATCCCAGGAAAGGCGATGGAACAATTTATCCTTGACAGTGTCTCCAGGCACAGCAAAGACAGGAGGATCATTAGGGACAGTCAGCATGGCTTCACCAAAGGGAAGTCATGCTTGACCCACCTGATAGCCTTTTATGAGGGTGTAACCAGGTGGATGGATGAAGGCAAAGCAGCAGATGTGGTCTATCTTGATTTCAGTAAGGCATTTGACACAGTCTCCCACAGCACCCTCACAATCAAACTGAAGCAGAGTGGTCTGGACAATCAGGTTGTGAGGTGGATTGTGATCTGTAGGATACAAGCCAGAGAGTAAGTGGCAAGTGTAGAGTCTTGCATCTGGGCAAGGACAACCCCAGGGACCAGAAAAGTTTGGGACTGACTTATTGGAGAGCAATGTAGAAGAAAGGGACCTGGAGGTCCTGGAGGACAGCAGGATAAACTATGAGCCAGCAATGTGCCCTTGAGGCCAAGAAGGCAAATGGTATCCTGGAGTGGATCAGAAGCAGTGTGGTTAGTAGATCTAGAGAGGATCTCGTCCCCCTGTACTCTGCCCTCGTGAGACCACCTCTGGAATTCTGAGCACCTCAGTTCAGGAAAAGACATGGAACCGCTTGAGAGAGTCCAGTGCAGAGCAATGAAGATGATGGAGTGGAACATCACCCTTATGAGGAAAGGCTGAGGGAGCTGGGTCTCTCTAGCTTGGACAAAAGGAGACTGAGGGGTGCGTGACCTCATTAGTGTTGATAAATATGTGAAGGGTGGGTGTCAGGAGGATGGAGCCAGGTTCTTCTCAGTGTCATATAATAATAGTGCAAGAGGCAACAGGTATAAGCTGGAACATCGGAGGTTCCACACAAGTATGAGAAGGAGCTTCTTCACAGTGAGGGTGACTGAGCACTGAAATGGGTTGCCCAGGGAGGTTGTGGAATCTCCTCCTCTGGAGATGTTTAAAATCTGCCTAGACATGCTCCTGTATGACTTGGACTAGGTGATCCTGCTGCGGCAGTGGGGCTGGACGAGGTGATCTTTCAAGGTCCCTGTCAATCCCTAATGCTCTGTGATGAATAAACACAAATGTAATTTACTGGCAGAAAAATGTGTGTCTTTTTGGAGAAAAAAGGTTAAAATTTCATTTCTGCTATTTCTCTGCCTCTAATTTACAACCTTTTATGGATTGATTTGACTTCAATTAAAACTAAATCATGACTCCCAGCAAATATGGTTCTATGTGAAGAAAACATTTCCACTTCTCGTAGGTAGCTCTATATGGCATACTGATTCAGAAATATACAACATGCTCAGTCTTTGCTATCCCTTTATCACCAAGAATTTCTACAGGTGTATGAATGATAAAAAGTAGTCTAGGGAAGGTGTGGACCCCCTCAGAAAGGAAACAGGTGAGGTGGTCACAAGTGACATGGAAAAGGCTGAGGTTCTCAATGACTTCTTTACCTCAGTCTTCACTGCAAAGGCCTCCGGTCACACTCCTGGCATCATGGAAAATAATGGCAGGGACTGCAAGGAAGAACTGCCCATCATAAGTGAAGATCAGGTTTGTGATCACCTGAAGAACGTGAAAGTGTTCAAGTCCATGGGACCCGATGGTGATACACCCACGGGTACCGAGAGAACTGGCAGATGAGGTTGCTAAACCCCTCTCTATTCTATTCCAAAAGTCATGGTGGTCTGGTGAAGTCCCCACTGACTGGAAAAGGGGAAACATCATTCCTATTTCCAAAAAGGGTAGGAAGGAGGAGCCAGGGAACTACAGGCCAGTCAGTCTCACCTCTGTGCC
>VXBP01000832.1:552062-629294 GCA_013400115.1 Rhinopomastus cyanomelas | reverse complement strand
GGCTGGATGAGGCTCTGGCCAGCCTGATCTAGGGTGGGGTGTCCCTGCCCATGGCAGGGGAGTTGAACTGGATGATCCTGTCGTCCCTTCTAACCCAGACTGACTGTATGACTTGGTCTGGGTGATCCTGCTGTAGCAGCTGGATTGGACTGGATGATCTTTCGAGGTCCCTTCCAGTCCCTAATGATTCTATGATTCTGTGATTTAGGAGTCATGCCTGAGTTATCAAATGCTTACATAAGTCTGTGCACTCACTGCAATACTTTCACTAAAGGAATTGAAGGGCAAGTGATATGAACCTCAAAACTTCAGACATAGCAACAGACAAGATGCTAATACTCCTTTTTTGGGCTCAACTTTCAGGCCCTGTTGCCTTCAATCAGCAATATCCTCCACCAGCACGTTGTGTGCAAGTGCACTGGCACGTGGTATCACCGCCACATACAGCAGGTTGGGAAGCTATCCAGTTCTATCCTCTTTCAGAATATCCTGACCACTGCTATTTTCTTGAATCCTACTAATTTAATGAAAATCTACCTATTGGGTACTTATGTGAGCTACCAAAAGGATTCATTAGCTAAAGCAGGGCACGCTACACAAAGCTACACGTCTTCATGGCATAAAAAGCTGCTTTCTTCTAGTAAGAAAGTAGCTTCATTTAAAGAAGCTTCAATAAACTTCCAGGCTTTCTGATACCAGCCTTGGGGTTCACAGCCTAACTTTTAATAATACTCCAGATTTGGGCAAGTGTTAACTTTGAAGTAAAGTGGAATGTACTCTAAAGGTTACCACCACGTGTGACTAGCCAGGCCGCAGAGCTGCTGCCTAAACCATTATACTTGCTACTGCCCGCAATCAAATGAGTCACTGGGCACAGTGATTTCTCCTGAAAGCGCCGTGCTCAGCACCAGTGGCATTCGTACACAGAACACGATACGCACACAGAAGGCATCTGCTGGTGAAAGCTAGGGCTCACCAGAACCAGCACAGCTAGGTCCACTCCTCATTTTGTGTGGTTAGATATTTACCTATGAAGTGTCACATCTTCCAGTGAAGATTTTCAGTGTGCTTTCAGTAACATTTCCAGACCACGGCTGCATGTCGCTGCCCTTCTGCAGCTCCACCTCATACCCACAGTAACGAGCTTCCCATTCTCAGGGTCACCCCTCTTAGAGGAAACAGTGGGGCCATGGATGCAGGTGAAGTGTAGAATGTTTGAATGAGAACACTGTCACCCCTACTTCTTCTACCTCTTGTGGTTGTTCACATCAAAGCTGCTTTATAAGTCAGTTGTTACAGCACAGGGCACATTTTGCACAGCCTCTTGATTCGTGCAAGGCATTGGCTGAAGGGCTGCTTCTTCACCAAGCTCCCACAATTCTTCACCTTTTACTACCTTAGGTCATACAGAGAGCCAAGGTCAGCATTTAATGGTACATATCCTTCCTCACGCACATCTCTGTTTAGGTGACAGTACATCATGTTGCTGTGCTCTGCCTTTTTACCTACCCTTTCCCTTTTTGTGTCACTTATCCTTTTTGTGATACATACTGATGAACTCATGACATAAAGGGGAGCTGGGAAGAGGCAAGCCATGACCTGTGCAGATAATGACAAGAAGGACAACACAAACTTAAATGTATTTCTTCTTTGGCAACCAGGCGGCTTAATGTCAGCCCATCTCAGTGCAAATTCCTAGATACCTAGTCCCTATTTTCCCTTCCAGGGTGTTTTCCAGTATGTTGTCACCAGTTCAGATAAAATCACTTTCAGCCTACAGTCACGTTTTCTATTTACTAGTCTTTCCTACTACCTTCCACTCAATAACCTCTTTTTTCCCCTCTCTGGAAGCTATGGTGGGATTTTTTTTTTCCTTCTGCTTTTGTTTTCTCTTTTATGCTGTTGCCTCTCCTCCTTAGCTCATTCTATTCTCTTTCCTCCTATTCACTCCCCGTTTCATCGCTCTGCTGTTTCACTCTGGTAAATGGGCAGTGCCTCCTCTTTACCACTATTCGCTCTTTCTGCTGGTTGCCAGGGAGACAAACAGGCAGTGCAATAGGTGTCAGTTCTACACACAATTACCTGCACAGGGAAGAGACTGTGCAGTCAGCAGGGAGAGCCACCTATAGAAAATGTAAATGACACCCACACTCAGGAGTAGGTCTGTACTGGGAACCTCATATGCTAACAATTCCCTCTTGTTCACCTGCTTTGAGATGGCTGCTTTATTTTCTTTACTGAGGTAACCTGGGAATAATAAATCCCTTTTGAAGCTGGTTTTAATTAAAACAAAAAGGGTTGAAAAGGTGTTGGTTTTTCTGAGACACTCAAAGTGCTTTCATTTACTTTAAAAAACTTTAGTCCTGTCTGTCATCATTCTCAAAGAACACACGATTCCACTTTTACATCAGCTTAGAGCAATTTCAGATTTAAAGTAAGCTTATCTAAGCAGGAAGGGCAGGATATCCTGATTGACACATGTCAGAAACTAGAACTTCCTACAGAATACACAACTGTCATTAAAAAAATAAATCACACTTGTAGATTATAAAATACCCACAGATGTACCAACACCTAAAATAACATATTCTATACTTCATGTAAAGGAATAGATGTCTTACACAGGACAACGCATCCAAAGGAAGCACAGAAACCCGACTTGAATATATGATTAAGTGAAACATTTCCCTTTAGGGGAGAGCAGACTATTACTTGTTCCTTAAATAGAAGGTAAAATCCTGACAGCCAACTTGCCATCCACAGATGACTTGGCCAAGCTCTCCTTTAACAATGCCAAAGAGAGCAGTGAGTTAAACTCCCTTTTTTCTGGTCCACGCTCTAGCAGTAGGGAGCACGAATTTAAAACTGCACTAGACTTGGATGGATTTTGAAATAATATTTACTCTCAAACAATATTAAAATATTTAACAGAGAATCACAGATCACTGGGGGTTGGAAGGGACCTCAAAAGATCATCTAGTCCAAAACCCTGGCCACAGCAGGATCACCTAGATCCAGTCGCAAAGGAACATGGCCAGGCAGGTGTTAAACATCTCCAAAGGAGATGCATTAAACTGTTTAGGTTGGAAAAGACCTTTAAGATCACCGAGCCCAACCATCAGCTTAACCATGTCCTTAAGCTCTGTATCTACATGACTTTTAAACACAGCCAGGGATGGAGATTCAAGAGCCTGATGACCCTCCCCATAAAGTTTTTCCTAACGTGTAACCTCAACTTCCCCTGGCACAATTTAAGGCTATTTCCTCATGTCTTGTTACTGGTGAGAAAGACCAATATTCGTGTCTCTACAACCTCCTTTCAAATAGTTGTAGACAGCAATAAGGTCTTCTTGAGCCCCCTTCTCTTTGGGCTAAGTACCCCTAGCTCCTTCAGCCACTCCTCATGAGGCTTGTTCTCCAGACCCTTCACCAGCCTTGTCCTTCTTTGGACCTGCACCAGCACCTCAATATCTTTTTTGTAACATGAACATACCTGATTAACTGACCATTTCAAAAGGTCAGACTACACCTTTGAAAGTTCATATGAGCCTTTTAAGCATAACAGTGGTTCTAGGGCATTTGATATCACTTAGGATGTTTGACTGAAGCAACACCTGAGGAGTACAGGGTTCTGCTAACAACTGATATATAACAATGATATAGGCAAGCCCAAGCTTATTGCTAGTTATCATTAAAAAGTGATTTAAATCAGTATTTTACACAACACATATCACACACTAAATATTAGAAACTGGCTAGTGTGGAAATTCACAGCCTAAGAACCTTACATGTCTCGTGTGTTCTCTGTAATATGTAGAAGTCTAGCTGGCTCACACCCTAGCCCATTTAGTCTTTGAATACAGACAGAAGGCTGGTCCACGCACTTTACACTTTATAGTCTAGTCAAACATAGCAAGGTGTGTTGCAACTTTAGGCACAGAGAAAGACCTTAATCCCAGTTTGCCTAGAAGCACTGGAATTTGTGTTTTGTTGTGGTTTTGATTTTTCATTCTGTTCTGTGTTTCTAACTTTGCCAGAGAAAATAACGATCTCCAGCATTCCTACTCAGTACTAAGTGTCAGACTCATCTGATGAGTTGACAGAAAACGTCAGTGTTTAGACTGAAGTGTTCACCGTCTGTCTGAGGTGGTGGGCCTGGCTGCCACCAAAAGAAAAAGGCATCACATCAGACAGGGTGACGGAATGAGCGCAACTCAGTTTTGGATAGCAATTATAATTTACTATTGTTATGACTTTTATTTACAATTATCCAGTCTTAACTTGGAATTGCTATAAATACTTGTATGTTGTTTCTATAGTAACTTCCCCTGACGAGCCATTCAAGCTTGTTTCACTTTTAGGTAACAACACATTTTTAGTATGTAGCCTTAGGCTTGGAATTTGATTGTTTTGGTTTTACTCTTGGTAATTTATTAAAATATTCAAGTCATAATATTAATAAATAAGTTGTGATGCAGCTGGCTTGATTACTTTTGCAAAATGCCGTGCAATACTGCCATAAGCTCTTCTTGGCAAGAAGAAAAGTAGTAACACTGCTGAACTAACTTTATTTCCACTCCTTACAAGTTACTGGCCATTCTGTTTCTAGAAAACAACCTGCTTTTTCTGAAGTGCACAGTTATGACCATTATAACTAACTAAAACCCAGGTATTCTAGACTTGGTATTTTACAACTGACGAGCGTTTACAGGCTACACAATTCCTGCTCCTTTTGTAAATACCTGAACATACAGACTGTGTAACTATGACCTTGGTTCCTCACAGCTCCATAGAATCATAGAATCATTAAGGATTGGAAGGGACCTCGAAAGATCATCCAGTCCAATCCCCCTGACACAGCAGGATCACCCAGACCAAGTTACACAGGAACACATCCAGGCGGGTCTTGAATATCTCCAGTGAAGGAGACTCCACTCCAAAGAGCCAACAGGCTACTGCACCCTCATACAGAGGAGGACAAAAGGAATAGGATGGGTTTTGGACGAAACATCTCCAGTCGTTGACAAATAACCTTTCTTGTCACATTTCGCTGTCAGTCTACATGACTAATCTTCCAGTGACTTCACAAGAAAACATTAAAAAAATCATTACTGGGAGTTAGATTTTGGAGGTGTCGGTGGGAAAACTGCATTTCAGTGCTGGCCACACTAACTCCCAAGTACCTCACTGGGCAGCCTGCAGTGTAGAAAGGCTGATGGCAAGTTAGAGCTGTTTTGCAAGAGCTGCTTCAGTGAACCAGCCACACATCCTGCCTCTCGCATAGGATCATAGGATGTTAGGGACTGGAAGGGACCCAAAGAGATCCTATCTATATAAAAACAGCTGTCCTCTTGTGTTTATTGCTAAAGTAGTTCAACCAGTCTTGAAAGATGTTCATTAAGGCTTCTTTGTTCCCTAAGCAAGGACAGAGGTATTCTCAAGGACCGGAATGAAGTTTTGGGGGGTGTGAATCTAAGAAATTGGCTGTGTATATACTATGGTTTAAATGAAACGGAGTCTCAATCTAGGGAACTAATCTAAAATGAATTTGTAAGGGGAGGGTAGGCCAGAGAAAGTCAGGAAAGATGATCTGTCATAAAGGGCATGACTAACAATCATGTCATAGCTGGAAGATAATTACTGCCTTCTTGGGCAAGTTCACAAGGGTACGAGATACAAGGGTTTTCCAGCTGCTGTTTGTACTGGATAGATGATCTACTATCCAGGTACTCTGACTTCTAAAAAATCACCTTCATGTACTTGAGAAAGGTTATTCTTCCCTGGGTAATCCCTGCACTACATTACCTGTTTTGAACCTGTCTGCATGCTCCCTTCCTTGGAAGGCTGAAGCTTTCAAATAAAAGCAGTCTGGCACAGATTATGATGTAAGGGCAGGCCACAAAGTCCTAAACTGGTCCAAAACTCACACCTGGGCATGTAGCTGGGCTAGAAGGTTTCAAATATGTGGCAAGTGCTGGTGGCAATCAGTGAGCTGAAACAAGAGAAAAGCTAAAAAGCAGATGTTGCCCTAAAACCCCATATTTGGTACTTCTGAGTGTAATTACAGTTAGCTTCTTTAACTATAGCAGCAATTAAAGTTAAGATACTGGGCAGTGAGGTAAGTATATAAATCAGTACAAGGAACCTTACGTCTCTTGGCAGAAGAGCATGCCAAAACAAAACGTACTCAACAAGTTTTTTATTGACAGGGATTTCCACAGGAGTGGCAGTGCAGCATTCATAAAGTCTTCCACTACTGCAACTCTACCATCTGACTGAACCATGGTTATTTCCACACCAGTGAATTCGATGGGTCTTGGACTGCCCTCTGGCACCAGTCCTAGCTGGAATGGAATAACTCGCATGCAAACTACTCTGTTCCCATCTAAACCATGATGCGTACATCTAAATTGTTAAGCAGGAATGAATAGTAACTAGCCCAAGTTAAAACTTTGAACCATGGCCAGAATGATTTGGGAAACAGCTGGCTCAAAGGACCACAAAAGAGCTGAAGTATCAGTGGATGTTACACGGCATTGCATCACTTGCTATCAGCAAGGCTAATCTGTGTGGGATGACTTGGTCATGGGAATCATTAAAACCTTTTCCTGCAGACAATGGGTTGTCTAGGCTTTCTCAAGCAGGCCAAGGCATTTTTCAGCCAAGTGAAAGTTATCTAAAGAAAAAGGACAAGCTGCTTCACCTAATGACTTGAACCACTCCATTTCCAACAAGCAATGCATAGGACACTGTATTAGTTGTCACCAGAACTAGCAAAGTTTAATTTTTATTTTCTTTAATGAATTAAAGCAATTCTGTTCAGTACTCTGCTGAAAATACTGAAATAAAATTCAGTTAAAAGTCAAATTATTAAACTATGTCTGTGCTCGAGTTCCTCTGCATTAACAATGCTCAGGTTCTGAGAGAAAAAGAAATACAAGAGGCATCTCTGAAACTTTTGGATCACTTCACCAATAAGTTCTCTTACATTCAAATGTTGCCCACATAAAGTGACATGAGGTGTCTAGTACAGCCAGCTCACAAATCGTTAATCCTTTTAACCTAACCTATCATGAACCTATGTTAGCCTTCTCTTCGCTGACACTCTTGAAAAGCAGTACGACTTCAGCTGGACTCACCCTCAAAATCAGATCATTACTACTAGCTTCTAAAGGCAAAACCAGGACAGCACTGATTCTGCTGCACTGCTTCACAGATTAAATCTCAAATCATAAGTCTGAAAACGCTAATAAAAAGACACCACCTAATTTACAATCAGGTAGCACTTCAAAATTTCTCTTGGTTAAAGCTGCAGTTAAAAGCTGGTGTGGTAACTGTATTTGTCTGCATTAAAACACACGTGTGGTGGCTCCGCGTGTTGTTTAAACACAAGAACAAAATGTAGAGAGAGAACAGAGTTCCAATAGTTCCTATTTAACTCGCTGGAGCCTTCCCAAGTTACTCCAGACCTAGAGAGCACTTGGATCTCCCTTCAACACAGGAAGAACAGAGAGGAAGATGGCCAAGCAGCACCACAGAGAGGGCTGGCAATACCCTCAATCCCAAGCACACCCCAAAGCACGTATCTTCCTCCTATCACAAAGCATAGCTTTAAAACTGTTTTTTCAAACATAACAGCACTTAAAAAAAATGCCCCAATACACAAACCCTCCACTGCAAGGGAAAAAGTAAACTAAGAACAATTAAAAAAGCCCAAACACCAAAAAACTCCTGAAGTCGTCGCCTGAAATCCCAACTGACAGAAACAAGCAGAAAAAACAAAAGAATCATAAAAATACCCTCTCCTATTTGATATCCTATGTCAGGTGACTGAGGCTTTTCTGACTTTTGCAGCTTTAGAGCTCATCCAAACAGACCTGAGGCTAAGAAAATGAGCATTGTTTTTATTAAGGCCTCTCATATTTCCCAAGTTCTGCTCCCCACCATGCATCCATACAAATTATACACTGACACAGCATGACAGCTATCAAGGCTGATTTGAGGGATCTCCACTGTTCATTTTTGATTTTACTGTTTCAGGAAATGCACACTGGCAAAAACTTGTTTGTGTTGGCAGCAATTTTACGTTAATTATATGTAATTTCTGATTTATTATACAATACAACACAACTTCAATGGTTTTAAATCTGATGTTAGTATAAACAGAACACTTTGCGATCAGACCAGGAAGAAAGAGCTGAGATGCAGCACTCAGGTGCTGCACACAGACACCTCCAAGCTAACCTAGAGTAGGCTTCAAGCCTGGGAGTCCACTAGCTGCAAGAAAAAGAATCATCTTAGGCAAAGGAGCTCATGGTTTTCAAGGCAGTACCTCTGTACTGTGCAGATGTTTAAATTTTACATAAAACTAGCTCAGATATTTAGAGGAGTGCAGCCCTTTGAGTTACAGACACACAGTTACCTGGCTGGTCCAAAAGGAAAAACTGAAGCAACTGTTTTCTACAGCTATTCACAGAAAACATTTAACACTAAGGTTTTCGTTAGAGTATTAAATAAACGATCCCACATCTGATAATTAGCACATTACCTGGTGGTATTTCTTGAGTATGTTGTGCATTTCTGCCACGTCTTCACTTGTTATGGTTTTGATGATATATCTTTTGTCGTAAGACGTATGAAAGCGCGCGCCGCTGCGTGCTTGGGAATCGTTGGCAAGGGGTGCGCTTCTTGTCAACGAGTTCTGTTAATTGATTCAAAACAAAAGAGCAAGAAGTCAGACAAGTATATGCAACTTTTAATTACAATATACATCACAGGATCACAGAACAATAGGGATTGGAAGGGACCTTGAAAGATCATCTAGTCCAAACAGCAGGATCACCTAGACCAAGTAGCACAGAAACACATCCAGGAGAGTTTTAAACATCTCCAGTGAAGAAGACTCCACAACCCCCCCTGGGGAGCCCCTTCCACTGCTCTGTCAACCTCACTGTCAAGAAGTTCCTTCTGATATTGATTTGGAACCTCCTCTGATCCAGCTTACACCCATCACCCTTGCCTATCATTAGATGCCACTGAGCAGAGCCTGGCTCCATCCTCCTGACACCCACCCTTTGCATATTTATCAACATTAATGAGGTCACCCCTCAGTCTCCTCTTCTGGAAGCTAAAGAGACCCAGCTCCCTCAATCTTTCCTCCTAAGGGAGAAGTTCTACTCCTCTCATCATGGCTAAACCGTTTAAATTTATTTACACTCTTTTCAAGACATCTGCATCAAGCTGAATTCTGTAGCAGCTGTAACCAGAGCTACAAAGCACTTCAAAAATAGTCTGAGAACATCAGAATGTCCAGGGGAAGGCACTGCCCATCAGTGGCTCAGAAGTCCATTTTCAACACCGAATGAGAATTTATTGCACTTCGTTACCTATGGATTATCTCCTTTTGGGAGGAAAACATACAGCAATTAGAAATCCCAAAGGAGCACTGTATTAAATCATGAGTAGCTATAAATAGAAAATTCATCTGTAGCAACAGCATCACTTTAAAACCAAGCAGGATTTGCTCTTGAGCCAGCGTGATCTGCTACGTAAACAAGCCCACAGCTAGATTTTAGAGTTCCAGCACCAGAGCTGCTCTAATGATTTCATGGCTAGTGTTAGGCAAGCAGTCAGTGCTGTACAGCACCTGTGCTTGTAAAACAGACCCACCTCCCTACAGACTCAAGAGAAGATTAGTTGATGCCTGTAATTAGAAGAAAAGCCGCCAGAGATGAGAGATGATTTTAGAATGAATTGATACTACTTGTACTTCAACAGTAGCAAAAGCAGCATTCTGTTTTTTCTCAGAAAATCAGTATGTTTACGTTCCAAAAAATTTCAAACAAATTAGACAAACTGCAGCAACTTGTTTTGGGCTGGAAACATCTTTGTTTACCAACAGGAATTCGTACCAATTGCTACCTACTTGAACTGCACCACTATGGTTTGTTTCTCAATTAAGTAGTAACAGCAGCAGGAGCCCAGCCATGAGAACACCCAACAATGTTCTTACACCCCCCAGGTACACTTCCATGAAAACAGACCATGGTTAACCTGAGAAGGTTAAACAAGTTAATTACAGCTTCTATGCTCATGAAGTAAACTTGCAGTAGCACTTGGTGTATTCCTACCGGTAGCAGAAAACCCCAGCCCGTCGTACCACACTACAAAAGCAGCTGTTGCTAAAGCTTTCCTCCCTTCCAAAATGGAACAGTGCAATGCTCTTCCTGCTAGGAAAAAGGCATTTTAGCAGAAAATTGTCATGGAATTTTGTACATACATGCAGAAGTGTAAGTGCTGCTGATTTCTTATTAGCAGCTCAGCTCCAGCAGCTGCAGTATACGACATGTTTGTGTGATTTGATAAGGCGCTGTCATCTAGGTCACCAAACAGATTTACACCACAAGAGTGATTACGCTTTGGGAAAGTAATTACAAATACAGCCAGTCTGCCACCCCCAGGTACCAGAGCCACAAACCTGTGTTTTTATAGGAGCTGTGCCTTTTTGGAAAGTTTTGCTACTGATCAATCTGTCCATGAGCTTTATGGACTTCAGCAAGGGCTGGATACACAGATTCCAGTGAGGACATTAATTACTATAAAGTAACCTCAACCAAGAGATAAGGGTCACCGTAGCCCAAACTGAACACAGACAATTGTGTCTCCCTAATGGGAGAATCATTAACTTCAGTCCTTCCGCACAGTTAAATCTTACCCCAAATTTAGAATGCTTCCTGAAATCAGTTCAGTCTGAAATAGTTTCCCCAAAAGGTGACTTTTCAACTGAGATGCCCAGAAGTAGTAGGAGTAACAGTAGAACACCTAAAAGCACAAGGCTCTACAAGGTCGTAATGGAATGAAGACCTTAATTAGGGAACATCAGAGAAATAACTCTGTGCATTTCTCCTTGTGGTTTTCTAGGCTTGTGCCATGAACTAGGATCATGACTAATGGCTGTTGAGTCTTCCTCCATTATCCTATCTACTCATGAACGAACCACAGGACATGGGGGCTTCTCTTGCTTTTACAAACAATTTTTCCAGACTGATCAGAACAAGGCTTTAGGAACAACCACTGCAGACCGAGTTCCTCCTTTGCACATACACTTGGACAGCCAGTTCTAAACATGAGTCCTGATACATCAGCAGTTACAGTATCACAGTAATGATAAGGTTGGAAAAGGCCTTAAAGATCATCCAGTCCAACCTAAATCCAAACGAACCAAGTAATCCTAACATCTAGCTCATGCCACTCAGCACCTCATCCAGCCTAACCTTGAACACCTCCAGGGACGGTGACTCAACCACCTGTGTGGGCAGCCCATTCCAAAACCTCATATCACTCGTGATATGGAAGATACCAGAAAAAGGAACTTCAGTATTACTGCAGTTTGCTTTGCCCTTTTTCAGATGTTTCCTATTCCAACTCATTTCTGAGTACTCCACCCGTTGAAAAGTTTCTGTACTGATTAAGTCTATTCAAGAGAACAGGTCACAAACGGATCGTATGTTTTAATGACATAATTTGTACCATTAATTTCCAAACTGAATTGTAAATGGAATTAGTCATAGAAACCACCCTCTATAGAAACACTCTTCTGTTCAAGAGTCAGGACTAGGCTTTGTTTCCAGGGCACATAATTAATAGCTTAAAAACTGATACTAGACTTTTTTAATGGTGAAATTTCAGTTGCCTTCACCACAAACAAGAAAATGTGATGTGACAATTGTTTTTAATTCTGATTAAAGCTACAGCACATGTAATTGTTAGTGTATGTAGTGAATTACACTACTGCTAAGTTACTGGGCTATAATTCAATCAGCAGCAATAAAGACTACCGAGTAATTATTTGTTACTGTCCCCAGCAGAAAACTGTGCAGAGTATTTAGAGGTTAACTATTGCAATAAAGCAGTAACCACAGTTTTCTGAACTAATGTTTTTTCCCAGAGAACCCCTAGTCTTCAAACTTTAAGCCATGTGGTACAAACCCTGAAAGCAATTAACCTGCAGGGAGACTTAAGCTGTTTTGCTGTAAAAAAACCTGCAAGGACAACTTGTTAGTCTTCCACAATCTCTGAAGGAAGAGAATAGGGAAGGTAGGAAGGAAGACCTGAACTAGCACTATGCTATTCTACACAATTGCAAATACTCTTAAGGTTTTAACATTCTTCACCAAAAGACTTGTCAATCTGAGTGAAATTCATACCTGGGAGTGCTCAGCAGGAGTACAGTATCTACCCATGCTAGCAATGTCTTGAGCAAGGTAGAACACATGGAAGATTCTGCTTCTCCAGAATTTTCAGTTGCTGGAGCTCACTTACAAATTCTGTGGCCAGAAACCACACTTCAAACCTCTCAAATGCTATTTCTATAAACAAGTGCTATTTTAAATGAAAACTGTCTTCATAAACACAGGAAAGCTCCTCTAAGTGTTACCTCTTAAGATAAAGTTGTTCTTGCTTTCCAGGAACCCTCCTCTCATCCCATCGTTAACCAGGAATATTTATGTAACAAACCATCAAAACAAGCCAATTTAGATTTTTTTTTCCCTTCCGTAATGGAAGGAGATGGGAAACAGTGACAAAGGATGAGAAGACTGAGGTAATTAGTGCCTACTTTGCATGAGTATTTAATAGTAAGACCAGTTGTTCTCTGAACGCCCAGGTCCCTGAAGTGCACAACATGGACAGGGAGAAAAACATAGCGTCATAACCCAAGAAGAGATGACCAGGGTCCTGCTGCACCACTTAGACACACACATCTCTGTGGGGCTGGAGGGGACCCACACAAGGATGCAGAGGAAGCTGGAAGAAGTGTTCACCAAGACACTTTCCATTTACTATTTGTGATTTCCATCATCCCAGGCAATGAGTGCCACACTTGCTACCCTGCAATCTACAAGAAGAGCTACAAGGAGGATCCAAGGAACTACTGGCCTGTCGGTCTGACCTTAGTTTCAGTGTTGAGCAGATCAGACAGCACATGCAGCACAACCAGGTGATGAGGTCCAGTCAGCACAGCTATACGAAAGACAGAGCCTGCTTGACTAGCCTGATCTCCTCCTATGACACTTAACAGATGACAGAAAGGTTGTGGATGTTTTTTAACTGGATTTTAGCAAAGTCTTTAGTGCTACTTCCCACAGAATTCTCCTGGAAAAACTGGCTGCTCTCGGCTTGGACACACGTACTCCTTGCCGGACCAAAGATGTCCGAGTCCAAAGAGCGGCCAGCTGCCAGCAAGTCACAAGTGGTGTTCCCCAGGGCTCAGTATTTGGGCCTGTTCTCCTCAACACATTTATCAATGATCTGGATGAAAGGATAGACTGCATCCTCTAAGTCAGCAGAGTACAGCAGGTGGAGCTGATGTGCTTGAACGTAGGGAGGCTCCACAGAGGAGTTTGGACAGGCTGGCTCAGAGCGCTGAGGACAACGGTATGAGGTTCAACAAGGTCAAGTGCTGGGTCTTGTACTTGGGTCACAACCACCTTAGACAATGCTACACAGTCCTTGGGGGACAGTGGATGGAAAGGTGTCTTGAACAATTTGCTGTATTTGCAAGTACAACTATCAAGCAAAAACATTGCTAACAAGAGGCTGTAATACTTCTGTAGGTAATTATTGAGCACACACTTTACCATTTCTTGATGCTTTAAAGGTATCACCATCTCTGGTCCATGAATTTTTAGCAGACTGGTATTTTGGTATCAGTTATCCATATCAAGCATACTTAAGAATTCATGCAGCTATCATTTTACCACACAAATGTTAATTTGTTAGAATAAACCAACCGACTTGATGCTAAGCAGCACCCTTCCACATATGCATGGGTAACCCAAGTGCCCTCTCTACAGCACTGTCTCTATTGCTAGAGTTTAAAGATCAGCTGTTTAAACATTAAAGATAAAAGCTATTTAAACACTAAACAACTTCAACAGTATTTTTTACTAACTCTAATCCTTTAAGATAATGCTCTCAAAAAGAAAAAAATCAATGTAGTTCCTTTGCACTTTAAAAGAAGGTATTTTTATTACCATGAATGATGTTAATGTTATTTATTACTTATTCACATAAACTTATTAAATATGTATGGCTTAACAGGCTAAAAAATGCTAATGGCATCATATTGTGCTGATTCCTAGTAACTGCATTACTGCCTTCTGGCGCTGATAAATACTTGGCTGAGTTTTGTCTGTGGACAGTTGTGTTTGTAACGGGTACCTGACTTCTGCGAACGGAGAAGAGTTCAAATTCTTTCTAAAATAAAGTTTCCAGGTACCATGCAAAAATACCCTTCCTCTTAACTATACTGGCTTTGTTTACATTTAGAAATTTGTCTTCAATAAAACATTTGTATTGTTGTCTGATCGTGACAACAATGCATCTTTAAATAAAGATGTGGCAAGAACTGGCCTGCAAGAGTAAGTGAACACTAGCAAGTAAGATCATGGAACAGCTTCACTGAAAGAATCAAACCAGGATAACTTGGAGTCTTCAACGAGTACATAATATGGCTATTTAAAACCACTAAGGTCCTTAGCTATTTTGAGTTAAGTGAAGCCAACTTTGACCCAGAAATCAAAGCATTTTGTGCCCTAGTCAACCATGCCGAATACTGGCAAATACTGTGTATTAAAAGGGAAGAGAATCTTGGCAAGCATTTCTTTTGAAAATAAAGACAAAGTGGCCAAGCAGGTCCTACACTGAAACCACTTTGAAGCATAACCACTAGTAAACCTGTAACTGGTAAATCTCAAAGACACCAGTAACACCGCACGTGAAGTCCGCTAAGCACTTGACACCGCAGAGACTGTGGAATGTTTGTGCAGTCCTCTCCAAACCAGACTTTAGATGTACGCAGGTAACCAAAGTTCTACCCATCCTGGTGTTACTGAGCCGAAGGTTTACAGTGAATGATCTGTGTCTTAATGCAGACAGGAAGAAAGCTGTGCTGCAGCACACATCAGACAGGCTGAAACGCGTGTGTGTGAGCTGTGCCGCTCCGCTGTCGGGCACAGCCCATAGACTTGGATCTCCCTGACGATCAGCGGCAGGTTTGTGATACAGCACATGGCACCGTGCTCCTGCGATCCAGATCGCTTTCACCAGAACACACAGATACATGGCAGCGGTATCTGTACAGAAAGCAAGGTAAGATGCTTTGGAAGAGAAGCTTATTGAACCTGCCTAAAGAGAGCAGTGCAGGGCTTTTCTCCTCTGCTTCCTTGCTCAGCACTGAATTCAGCTAAAGGAGACTCATCGCCATCCCCAGCAACAACATCCCCTTCTTAGAGGAGGCATCTGTAGTGGACTGGGAAGAAAATAATGAAACTCAAGCATCTCCACTTTTGAAAAGGACAATACAAGCAGGGTGGAGGGAGAGACAAGAGATCCAGATAAAGGTAAATACCGGATTGATTTCCCCTCTGGCTCTGCTTCTTAATTAGGGGAAAGCTAAGTGGAATATGAACAGATGGGAAATGAGCCACTCCTCACTTAGTGTAGATCTATGACACACAAAGCCAGAACAGGGAGGACATCCTTCAGATATGGAAGAAAAAACCCAACCAACCCTGACTCTTACCCTCCCAAAGCTACAGGATCCATGATCTAACAACCCTTTAAACACCACTTACTACCTAGCACTTCCATATCACGTCAGTAACCAGAGGAGCCTGTGTCTAGCTGTACTCATAAGTTAACAAAAATCACCTGCTTCTACCCCAGCATTAGCAAGAACAAAAGGTAACGTGAAGAGGGTCACACTGCCCTGTACCCTTGAAGGTTTTCCCAGCCTTCTCCAACTCTGCAACAGCGTGCCTTGGTCCTCTGGCACAATTAAAACATCTGTCAGCTACACGTACCCTGCTCCACTTAGCAACTCGCTGCAAGACTCTTGCTCCGAGTGTGCATGCTCTGCCAATTCCCCATTCACTTCGCAGTTGTGAAGTTTTAATCTTTCACCTGCTGTTTTTTTGGTCTCAGGAGAAATAAAAGGTTTTGTACTTATAAAGTGTGAATACTTTTATGAGGTCATTTAAACACTCCACTAAATTACTGGTGTAATTACTTATACAACTGAAGACACATTTAACTGGCAAAGCTCAAAGATAACTCTACCAGATACGCTCCTTTCACTCTAACAAATAGTTTCCCTCTGAGAAATCACTGGCTGGAAGTGTCTCTGCCCTTACATAAATTTAGAAATATATTAAAAATCACCTGTAATATATCAACCAGAAATTCCCATTTGGGCTTCAGATGCGAGAGGCTACAACAAAGAATGTGTCCCATGTCACAGAATTAGTTTCTGATAAAATAACAAAAATGCAGCTTTCAATACAAACAGGCAAAAAGCTAACTAGTATTTTGATTTTCCCACAAGCTCTTGACACAAAAAGCTGATTGGCACACCTAAATGACATTGTCCTTACTTCACCCATGAACAGCATAGTCTTCAGCAACTTATGTGAATGCTCTTTAAATTTGACTACAGGCACTTCACGCAGCATGTCTTCGAGCGATCAGCAGCCTGCAGTGTTTTATTTCCTGCAGTACTTAGGTAAGGAAAACCTTCTCCCACAGGTGCTCTTAGGACCTCATCCACAATTTTTTTCAAGTTCACGGGCGCTTTTCTGGAGTCTTCAACAGAATTTTGTGAGCTGGAGTCAATCCAACAAGACTGTTACCCATCAGAAGCCACTTCATGTCCCCGAGTCATTCTTGAACCAAAGGCCAATTTCTGCTTTTGGGCAAAGGCCAGTAGCACCACTGATTTTTTTTCTGACTTCAAAAGACCAAGATTTGTAGTTTTTCTAGTACTTAATTTGCATTGCTCAAAGGGTGAATCTAATGTTGGCATATCATTATTTCCCATTCTGGGCATTCCTGGCTATTGTTTCCTACACGATCAAGTATTTTTCTGAAAGGCTACTCACACTTACTTCTTGATTCTAGTTCTTGCAAGTCAAAAGGTGTCACTCCCACCCCAAGGCATTCTCTATGCCCTTCCATGCTGTTTTCCTGTATCTTTTCTGTGTTTACATTTTCAGCATCCTTTTTTAAAGATGAGTGATAAACCTGTACATAGATAGTGCTAGCTTCAGGTATAAAACAGATGTTAAAAAAGTGAAGCACTTTCTGGCCTCGTTTCATACTTTCCAGTTATCCACCCAAGGGTGGCAGTTACCTCTAGTCAGGGTCTCACACTAGCGCTAAATTCTTGTCTTCTGACTTCTTGTTCCTTCTTAGAGCTACGACCTCCCCACACACAGCTTTCACCTCTAGTTCTGCACTCCTTTTCATCCATCGAACTATTAATCTGACCACACTAAAAAGCATCTCATTTGGAGAGGTTGAAGACGTCATGTAATCAAATTTGGTTTCATACAAAACCCTTGTCTGTATCTCACTTGGCCACTTGGCCAGATTTTGCCCTTTCTGCAAGTTTTTACTGCATGAAATGCCAGTTGCTCACTGGCAATCACATTTGATTGTGGTTGTTTAATCACTTACCTGTTACATGATTTTTTTAATTATAAAGGGTCCAACAATGGGCACATTAAAAATCACAGTCACAAAATACCGTGCCAAATACCTTGTGAGAGTCCCTAGAAAACAGCAGGGAAAACACCACCTAACACTCTACCCTTTGGAAGTCTTGTTTTAAGCTTGTACATGGATCACCAAAAGCAGCAGCCTACTGCAATTAACTAACAGCAGTGATACTATTGATAGTGTCAGTTACAGCAACACCAAATATTAAAAAAAAGTAAAAAAGCTTTCCAGAGAGACACTGGTTGTTTCCAAGAGCAACAAGTTAAGCTGTTTGGAGCTATTTTTTCCCCAACTGAAGACATTTTTGTGAGGAAAACACATGGAGCAGAGCCACTGAAGTACAGGAAAGGCTTATCCCTCCGCTCTCTCCAGAACTGCAAGCTGTTGTTATAACTGGCAAAGCACTGCCTTCCTCTTCAAAGATGAGCTGCTTGTGAGGCTCTTCCTCATCTGCCCACTCTGCTTAAAATGTTCACAGCATGGACATTTATCTCCACAGTGGGAGGCCAAGGATTAGCCACAGCCTCCAAGAGGCTGGAGAGATTTAAAGGTCAATTTAATTAGCTCATTCTAATCTCTTACATGTCTAATGTAAATGTCATTGTTTTCTAACTGCTACTTTATCAGACAAGATTACATTTTTGAAACTTTGAACATGTGAATTGTGTTGGATGTAGCACAAAATGCATCACGCAGCTAATCTAAAAAGGGAGACAAAGAAATTGTCACCGAGTGGGAGCTTTTGCTAAAAAAATAAATGAAGAGGAAAAGGGCAATAGGAGAAGTCTAGTGATAAAGCATGGAGCACTTTAGAAGAACAACAGTCTTTCACAGTGACTGGCTTAACAGCTTCTCATTGATTTAAATCTCCCCATTTTGCAGTGTCTGGACAAAGGCAAACAGCAGTTTCTGGCACTGATCTCATCTGAAAGTCATGGAATGCTTAAAAGGAGCTTCGCAAGCCCACCACACCCTTAAGACAACCCGGGCTATTTAAGAGTGCCTCCGGGCAAGCTTTGCATGAACAAACAGGCCACAACAAGTGCACAGATGATGCTCTCTGATGACTGAAATCATAGGTCAGTGGAAAAGCCTGGCAGCGGTTCATCGCCATTAGAGAATGACGTACGCGCAGTCTGGCTGCGACAGCATTAGTGGTGCTGCCTGGCCCATGCATAGCTTCTCATGGAGACGAGCTTACAGCTCCCCTGTGGTGGGTTGATACTGGCTGGATGCCAGATGCCCACCAAAGCAGCTCCATCACTCCCCTCCTCAGCTAAACATGGGACTGAAAACTTAAAATGCTGGTGGGAGTTCACTCAGCAGCTACCATCGTGGGCAAAACGAACCTGACTGGGGGAAAATTTAATTTAATATTAATCAAATAAGAGCAAAAAAGGAGAAATAAAACAAATCTTAAATACATCTTCCCTTACCATCTCCCTTCTTCCTAAGCTTAACTCCTGATTTCTCTGCCTCCTCTCCTGCATTAAGTAGCACAGGGAGACGGGGAAGGGGGTTTGTGGTAAATTCCTCTGCTCCAGTATGGGGTCTCACATGCAGGAGACAACCCTCCATTAACTTCTCAAGCATGAGTTCTTTCCATGGGATATACTTCACAGAATCACAGAACAGTAGGGATTGGAAGGGACCTTGAAAGATCATCTGGTCCAATCCCCCTGCCAGAGCAGGATCACCTAGATCAAGTTGCAAAGGAACATACATCCATCGTCCCTTGTCCTATCATTACATGACACTGAGAAGAGCCTGGCTCCATCTTCCTTTCACATATTTATAAACATTGATGAGGTCACCCCTCAGTCTCCTTTTTCCCCAAGCTAAAGTGACCCAGCTCCCTCAGCCTCTCCTCATAAGGGTGATGTTCCACCCCATCGTCTTGGTGGCTCTGCACTGGAGTCTCCCCAGCAGTTCTGTGTCCCTCTTGACCTGACGGGCTCAGAACTGCACACAATATTCCAGATATGATATCACCAGGGCAGAGCAGTGGAGGAGGAGAACCTCTCTCCATCTACTAACCACCCCCATTCTGATCCACCCCAGGATGCTGTTGGCCTTTTTGGCCACAAGAGTATACTGCTGGCCCATGGTCATCACCAGGACCCCCAGGTCCCTTTCTCCTAAACTACTCTCCAACAGGTCAGTCCCCAACCTGTACTGGNCATCACCTTTCCTGGGAGGGAGGTGAGGCTGACCAGTCTATAGTCACCTGGGTCCTCCTCTTTACCCTTTTCGAAGATTAGGGTGACATTTGCTATCCTCCAGTCCCCAGGCACCTCTCCTGATCTCCATGACTTAGCAAACATGATGGAGAGAGGCTCTTAGCACTAACAGGTGCATCCCATCAGGGCCCATGGATTTATGTTCATCCAGTTTGATCAACTTATCCCTAACTCAGCCCTCTTTTGTCTTAACTTCCTCTGGGGCCTCAGCAGTCTGGGGTTTGCTATCAAGACAGCCCCCAGAAGTACAGACACAGGCAAAGAAGGTGTTCAGTATCTCTGCTTTGTCTGTATCCTCTGTCTCCAGGCACCCACCTCATTCAGCAGGGGGCCTACATTGCTTCTAGTTTTAGTTTTACCTGCAGTGTATTTGAAGAAGCTCTTTCTGTTGCCTTTGACCTCTCTTGCAAGGTTTAACTCCAAGGAAGCCTTGGCTTTCCTAGTTGCATCCCTACATCCTCTGACTAGAGCCTTATAATCATCCCAAGTGGCCATCCCTTGCTTCCATGACCTACAGACTTTCTTCATCTTCAGTTTGCCCAGCAGCTCCCTGTTTAACCACACAGGCCTTCTGGCTCCCTTCCTTGACTTACTACCTATTCCTACCTGTTGGCATGCTCTTATCTTGGGCTTGAAAGAAGTGGTCTCTGAATGTTAACCAACTATCTTGGGTGCCTTTACCTGCCAGTGCCCTGTCCCATGGGATTTCCCCAGCAACTGCTTGAAAAGGCCAAAGTTAGCTCTCCTGAAGTCCAGGATTGTGATTCTGCTATTATTCTGCTCTTGCCACATGAGACTCTGAACTCCACCATCTCATGGTCACTTCAACAAAGGCTGCCCTCAACCTTCACTGCTTCAACCAGACCCTCATTGTTGAGAGCAAGATCCAGCAAACTCCAGTGTGGGTCCTTTACACAGGGCGCAGTCCTTCTGTACAGAATGGTCCACTATGGGTCCCCCAAGGAGTCCTGCCAGTAAACCTGCTCCAGCACGGCCAACTTTTTTCAAAAAGACTACTGGTCCTGCCAGGAATCTTCTCCAGCAAAGGCTTCCCCACAGGATCACAGCCTCCTTTGAACAGATCTACCTTCTGAAGGATGCAGTCCTCCACAGACTGCAGGTCAATCTGCTCCACAATTAACCTCCATCATATCCTGCCTCACCTACACACATCATTAGGGATTGGGGACCATTAGGGAGGGACCTCTAGAGGTCATTAAGTCCAACCTTGCTGCTCAAGCAGGACCATAATGTCTAAGACAGGTCACACAGGAATACACCACCAGAGTCTTCCTCACAGGCTGCAGGGGAATCTGCCTCTGTACCTAAAACTCTTCTTCCCCCTCCTTCACTGACCTTAGTGGCTGCTGAGTTGTGCTCTCACTATTTTCAATCATCTGTTTGCTCTGGTTGCAACTGCACATTGTTTTTTGTCTGCTCCCCATCTGATGGGCCAACAGCAGGTCTGTTTTGGAATTAGCTGGCACTGGCTCCAAGACACACAGGGAAAGCTGCTAGCAATCTGACTGAAGCCACCTCTGTAGCTTTCCTGGTACTAAAACCTTGCCATGTGAAGCAAAATATTCACAATCACAGAATCATCAGGGATTGAGAGATCATCTAGTGCAGTCCCCTGACACAGCAGGATCACTTAGAGCAAGTCACACAGGAACATACCCAGGTGGGTTTTAAATGTCTCCAGAGAAGGAGACTCCACAACCCCCCCAGGCAGTCCCTTCCAGTGCTCTGTCACCTTCACTGGGAAGAAGTTCCTTCTCATATTTATGTAGAACCTCCTCTGTTCCAGCTTACACCTATTTCCCCTTGTCCTATCATTAGATGACACTGAGAAGAGCCTGGCTCCATCCTCCTGACACCCACCCTTTGCATGTTTATCAACATTAATGAGGTCACCCACCTCAGTCTCCTCTTCTCCAAGCTAAAGAGACCCGGCTCCTTCAGCCTTTTCTCATAAGGGAGGTGTTCTGCTCCATCATCTTTGTGGCTTTGCACTGGACTCTCTCCAGCAGTTGTGTCCCTCTTGAACCGAGGGGTCCAGAACTGCACACAATATTCTGGATGTGGTCTCACCCCTGCAACATTCGTCCTTCTTACAAGACCTCAGGAATCATGGATATGGATGAACTGGACACTGATTACTGATTAAGAAGCATAAAGACAGCGTCATACAGCTGAAAATAGATGCTCCAAGTTGTCCTGCTGCAATTTGAAACCAGGAGCCCACTTCTGGGCTGGTGCCTAGGACAGTGTTGTGCCAGCGATTTCCAGCGATAAAGGCAAAGTGCTAGTGTTTTAATGTAACTGAAGCATCAAATCCAGAGGTTCTGGTTCCGTCACATGGAGACAGGTAGGGAAGACCTTTTGGTTTCCTTTGTACACTGGCACCACGCATTCTACCACTGCCATTAGACAGGCTCATGACTGGAAACACTGACCAGGAAACACCGGTCCAACTGACAAGTATTGAAGCAGCCTGGCACGTAGCAAAGCATATGCAGCCAGCAACAGACACAAGTACATACAGCAGTACGACCTGGCTTGTAGCAGATCTGTGAACACCACTGCACAACGGTTCCTTGTCAGCCTAAGAAAGTAAGACTCTCAAAAGACCAATGGTGAAGTGTCATGGGACCTCCAAAGACAAAAAGACATCCCTGGTCCTGGGGTGCACTGGTTAGAAGTGCAAGTCCCTTCGGTGATCTTGTAGATAAACAGTGCCTGAACAGCTGTTCACATCTGTGAGCAAACTGCATTCAGGGAGTGCTTACTGTGATGAAACACACCTGCCTACCAATATTGCCTACGCTGGTGACAAAGAAGACTGCAGCAGTCCCAGACACCTTGGCATCCACAAACTTCATACTCTGCTACAGGAACCTCACCTGAGTCTCAGGAAATTTTCAGGTACTGACAGACTCAGTGGATTAAAATCACCAGCACAAGAATTTTCTTTTCAAGACTACATTTTAAAAATCCTAGAAGCAAAATCATTTTACTAAATATTTAACAAAAATAGGTCTTCAGAAGATCCAAATCCTAACATAGTTTTGGCTGACGCTTACTGCTGATCTTGTTGTATTTTGATGCTAGAAGGTGGTTTGTTCCTTGACAAGCCAAAGGCTGATAAATGGAGGGATGAATTTCAGTGCAGAAGCACTAGCAGAGAACTCAGATTAATATTTGACTGAAGTAACATGTCTTAGATTGTAAAAAATGTTAAGAGCTTAAAAACTAAAGACTCAGGATTGGATAAGTCATAAAAAGTGAGCAAATGTGTTCACAGGTCAGCAAGACATTTTGTAATTGTGTTTAGGTATTTAAAAGAAAGTTATATTAAAAGCTGACTTGTGAAAAACAAGCCCACAGTTTGCCTTACTTTCCTGATGTCATATTAGAGCATGGACTCTAATACTCTCCTTATGTGTAGAAAGCTGTGAGATATATCAAAATATAACAAGACACACATCAGAAGTGAAAGATGTTGAGACAATAGAGTTATTAGGGAAATTGCTTAATAAGCAGGTAAACCCAATTTCAATCTTTCATACAGAAAAATACACTAGGAGAAATAATAAGCATCTCTGAATTATAAAGAATGTCTAGGCCATCTGCTAAATACTCTTTATGAATTTTTTGCCCAGTAAAGACAGCCCCTACAAACTGTTCCTGCAGACAGGCAAAGGCAGTTCTGAGCATGTCTCCTATTACACCTAGTACTAAAACTTGGAGGGAAATCAGTTGTGCTCTCCCTTGTCCCCAGCAGAAGGCTCATTAGATACAGAGACACTGGTGCCCTCTGGTAGGAGCAATTGTATTTTATTGGGCAAGAACCCAGTCTCCCTCTTTTGCCTAGCAGATTCCAGATGTAGGATGTGGCAGTAAGTTTAAGCAAGAACAGATGTGTTGGAGCACAGTAAGATTCCCTTTCCAGAACAACAGCAGCAGAAGCATTTGTAACTGCAGTTGATCCTATTTGTCCAGCAGAACATTCTGAAAACAAAAACATGTACAATGAATATTCTGACTCAGTGTGATGGGTCTGACTGATGAACAAGGTAACTGTATTCAGTTATCTATATCAATCCCATCTTGCTCGACAACAGGAACATTACCTACAACGGACTGGGACTCTCTGAAAATTGTTATCCAAGAAAAAGTACTCAGATCATTATTTCCCATCTCTTCCATAGACTTGCCCTCAGTTCAACACTGAACGTGGCAGAAACCAGAAGACAGCCAGAACCAACAAAGAGCCTGCTTGCAGGTAGAGAAAGGAGTAGAAAGAAGGTCTCGTTCCTTACTTTTCCTCCAGCATACAAAGATAAAACGACTACTCAGCACACTGGCCCACTCGTTCACAGCTGCAGCATTACTAACCTGTACACAATCTGTCTACACCAACAGTTCAGGCATTTTGAAAGGGAACTTACCTGGAAGTCTTGATCATCAATTCCAAACCTCTCTCGCAGATTACGGAAAACCATTGGACAATATTCCTTAAATTTGAAATGACTTGGCATGTTTTCTCTGAAAGAATACAAACCCAAATCAACAACTCACTTACACATGTAATGAACAAATTCTAGAGCATTCTGGCTCAATTCTGCTCATACAAAACAAAGGACTTGAGACAATCTCACGCCCAATGCTTTTTTAAACAATGAGATTTAGTCTCACCGTGTTATTTTCTTTTGACAACATTCAACAAGTTCACACAAATTTGTCACTAACAAGCGACAACATAACTGGATGAAATAAACACAAGGTGCATTTTGATAACTTTGAAAACTTCACTTGGAAGAATAAAAAAGATTGTGTTCCCACTGCCCTAAAATTATTTCAAGGTGAAATCCTAGCCTGGATTACACAGGAGTTACTACACCATCTGTGAAACCAGAAAGTACTGACAGTGCCCAAGCCACAAAAGAACTTTACTCATTCAGAACAGAGCTAATTTGGACATCCTAGTGTTAATTTCTGATTTACGTATGAGAAAAGCTATTTTGACCTTTGACACAGAAGACCCAGAGTAGCAGAATTCTTACCTTTCCCAAATACCTTATTGAATAATATCCAGGTTAGGCACAATACTGTATTAATGGTTTTGTATGTGTCTTTAATGTGCTCCATGAACAGTATGTAATGCCCACGGAGCATGTTCATGGTTTACGAGATGTAGGTTATCACTGAAAACGATCTTCTGGCGCTTCAGGGTGATGTGATTTTTTTTTTGTATTGTGGATTATGGAAGCCTCAATGTTATCCAGCTTGATGTACAATTTAAATTCTTATTGTTCAAGACTTATTAGACATAATAAAAAGTACATGCACACAAACTCATGTTTAAAGCACACAAATAAAGGCTTCTATCATCCGTAGGTAATCCAATCAAGGAAGAATCACCTTCAATATGTAAAATACTCATAAGGCAATAATAAACCATAGGGAGGAAAAACACTGCCCAGCAGCCCCTGCTGTTCCTTTTCAGAACAGCACAGATGGTTGTGTTTATCGCAGGATTAACTTCATCATCCAAACTTCAGTCCTATGAACTGAAGAAATAACAGTTCAGAGTAGCTCATAAAAACAGCAAAGGCCACTACCCACTTCTGCAGAGAATTGTAGCTTGTACTTACTTGTTGAAAAGGTGATTGTCCACCTTTATCTTGGAGTAGGCTTTGAAATCATCTGGCATCAACATAACAGGGATTTGAACATGGCTCAGTTCATTGATCTAGGGGAAAACAGAACATATTCAGTTGCCAAGGACTTTACGAAGACGCTGCCATGTGTCTTATCTACGAAAAAGTTGTTCAGTCTGCTGCTTCTTGTCTGTATGTCCTGACAAAAGAAAACAAAAGCAGTTTTATTCTTTTCAAATTAGTGGAAGAGCACTAACACCATTCTATGTTCGTATTAGTGTCAGGGAAAACAGCACTTTCCAAGCACACCGGGAGCACACTTTTCTTCAATAAAATAAACTATTCAAATAGCGATGTTTTTGTCTAGAAATAGATGGAGAGGCTTTAAGATTTACTGTGTTGGTTTGTTGTTTTTTTAAGGAGACCACCTATTCTTTCTCGTTTTGAAATAAACATTGTCAGTCTTATCAAGACTAAGTTTTCTTTCACATTTGAAATCCACTTCTGACCCACATCTTCAGGAAAAAAATGTGGACAACTTCACCGTTGCCTAATTTTAGGCATGGTTATACTAGTACACTCTTAGTCCAGTAAACTTTAACTAAACCACAACAAACATAACACAGATATGTTGGCTTGCAAAAGGTGCTTTCAAATCTTGAATGAGAGATCCATTACAACAACAACAGCCACCAAATAGCCATGACAGACATTATCTATGCTCTGCACCCTAGTCACGCATCTCCATTTCCCCATCGAGTCTTGTTGGTCATGCAGACCACATTTTGCTTCAGCAGTTTTCTACAGGGTTTAGAGGGAAAACCAATTCTGTGTGAATACAAATGCAAGGCAGGAGTGGATATAGCAACACAGGGGTGCTCCTCTGATCTTAGCACTGCTTATCTAACACTTTTCCAACTAGGAAGCAATTAGGTTGTCTGTACATGCTATCTTGCCTAAGACAGAAACTGAAGCAGCTATTGGTTATAAATACCAGAGGGGAAAAAATTGCACTCAGTGCAAGCATGACCTTTTGTGGAACTGAAGTTAAAACAAAATAAGAAAACAGTGAGGAGCCTTTTAGCTCTTACAGTGAACAAAATACCAACACAAGCAGGCAGGTCAGGCAGCTTCATCATTTCCAAGCCCCAGTCATGTTCTCTGCCATGTTTCATTGTTATGATTCAGATTCATGCAGCCAACATGAAAACTGATCAAGCCTGCTGAATTTACTCTGCAGAACTCTTCTTTGGAGTGCCATGAACAGGTCTAGATGGAAGCATGGCAGTTATACAGCAGAGTGAAGAAAGGAAAGAGAAACACGTATGGGATGGGCTGAATGTGCTTCAGTCCCTGGAGTTGTAAGGAGAAGGGTCTTTTCTCCTTACAAAGGAGAATACAGGGTGGCCGTTACCTTTGTAGAAACTCCAGTAAGTATCTGAGAACACAGCTGTAAATCCCAATAAATCATTCTGACAACTCATTAAAGATGGTATAAAAGAGCAAAACATCAATTGAAAATCATTACATCTAACATACCCGCTCTTTACTACAGTTGGCATCACTGCACATCAACCCCAACCTGAAGCCACAGGCCAGGTTCAGCAGTCTGCAGAACTAGTCTAGCCAGTCCCTAAAACCAAGGGACAAGTAGATGTATCATGCTGACATGAAACTCTGGACACTACCCAGTCTTCCCAGCAGCCAGACTGTACAACTAATTCTCTGCTTAAAGGAGGGATAAGACACCTACATGCACGAATCCTCTAGCCAAAAGTGACCAAGAACATCTTCCATTGAATAAGACTGAATTCAAGCATCTTCAGATACCTATCACAACATGTTCACTTGCAAATTTGGATTTTAGGTTATCAAAACTGCATTAATCAAATTTTCAAATGCTTCATGTAAAGTTTGTGGGTTTCTCTTTCATGCTGCAAATATTTACATTTATACCACAGTTTTAATTGCACCTGCAGGCCTCAGAAAGGTAATCTGCGACGTAGGACAGCCAAACATGCCCGTATTTGCTTAATTTAGAGATTTGTTTTATTCTAAGCAAGAGTCCCGGTGCACATTCCTCCCACGACCCAAATAAAGCAAAAAAACCCCAACAGAAATCTCACATGGAAGGAGAGGGGGGCATTTGGGTTGTGGTTTTTAATATTTTTTTGAGAAGTGTTGGTTTTGGGATATTTTGGGGTGTTTTTGGCAATCAGTCAACTCGGATACGCAAAAGCAATTGCTCTATTGTTTTAGGGATCTCTCTGGCAGATGAGGAAAATCAAAAAAGAAGGTGATGAACACAATAGAAATGACCTTTGGTGTAGCACACCAGCCGAGTAATGGCATGTCCCAGAGGCACAGGCCATTAATTAACTTAAACCTTTCAAGTAGAATGTCTGGTTCTTTGTGAAATAGTACATTTTTCCAGAGATTTGATGAGGCCAAATTGGAACGCACACAAGACAGAAAGGAATACCCGTGTCATTAGATCTTAGAGGAAACTGAAACCACATTCTGAGGGGGTGGGAGCAGAAACAATATCCAAAACACCCTCAAACAGCTCTTGAAAGGCAAAAAAAAAAAATCCACAACAAACCCACCCCAAAAGGTCAGAGGGATCAATTCTCAGCACTGCCATCACCATTTAGAGACATGGCACATCTGAAAGAACTAAACGTGAAACGCTAGGAAAGCACGTTGAGCCTTCGACTCATCTTCTCAGATGAAAATCTTGCTGTTTTGTGTTTGAAAGTCGAGCGTGACTGAACATTTTCAGTAATATGTACGTGGTCTCTTTGCCAAGGATTACGAGCATCTCATCACGTTAGCCGCTGATACACCCCAGCAGTAACAAGTGAAAAGGGGCTCTGAGGATGAGAGCTCCATATTGCCAATCACACCACACTGTTACAACAGGTGTAATCATTGCTTAAGAAACTAGAAATGCCCCTTGTCCTCGAGGCGTGCTTCTAAACGTAACACAACCTTAAGGAAGGAATGGTTTCCTACAAGAAATAACCACAAGCTGACCTGAAAGAGCTCGCTGGACAGAAGACCTACTCGTTGCTGAGGACTTGGGATCAATCATTCAGCGACAGCTACTTCTGAAAACCCCTCACTGACAGCATTCCACAATGAACGCGCACACACAACGATAACAAGGTTTTCAGCCCAGCAGCTCACGTTCTTTAACTGTCCTGATGTATTTTCAATGCAAAGTTTGTCCTGTCATTTGAAACAGTCAGTGCACACTGTTATCTTTGAGGAATTTAAATCCAGTAAGCCCTAGAGCATGGATTAATTTTAATTACTATGACTTTAGTTGCACAGTAACCGTGCATATTATGTACAGGTCTATTAATACTGTTTGTAAACTCATGCACAGAAGGTAAGTAACCTAGAAACCTTCCTTATTCAAGGATCTTCTACGATGTTGGTATAAAACCATGCCAGATGGAGACACACTCACCATTTATGAGCTTTAAGGAAGAAGAATTTCACAAGCCTTCCCTAACATCACCCTTCTCAACACACGGTACAAAAAAGTGTGGCTGTAGGGATCTGCCACAGCTTGGTCATGGCAGGTAGGAGGGACTAGAGCAAAAGGAGGTTTTCAGGCAAAAATCAACTGATTGTAACTCATTTTGCTCCTGCAGGTTTAGGATTGAATTCACACTGTCAGGAAAACAGAGGTTGTAATTAAACTGCAAATAAGAGAATAATAAAAGCCTACTGGACATTGAATAAATAGTCAGACTCAGCTGGTAATGATTCTGAAATTAGCACACAGAGAAGTGTTGCCACAAAGCCATCTTATATTGGTGACATTTCAAATAAGCTTCTCTAATTTATATGATTTGAAATCAAGCCATGAATATATCATAAATTGTTAGGCATTATTAATGGCCCTTATTTAATTCAGAAACATTCACCCTAAACACCACATTACTAGGGCAATGCATAATTAAACATTAGTTTTCATTCTGTCAGAACATAAGCAGCAATAAATTGCTTGTATGCAAAGCAGACAATGAGATATTAAGCAGCATATAATAAAGGCAATTTTACAGCACATATTGCACGTTTAGCTAAAGGAGCCAGAACAATGATCCTCTTCCCAGCAGACAGAAGCTTATGCCCATCACTATCATGCTGCAGCAGCAAACCTATGCCACAGCTGGTATTATTTGTTTAAACAATGTTCAACAAAAAATGTGTAAAAAAATCCAAGGATGCCACTGCCCAAAATTTAATCCCCAACCACATGCAGATTACTTAGCAATGCTTACTGGTCCTTTTAAAAGATCTCTCTTCCTATTTAAGACCTTCATTCAGCAATGGTTACTTCTATTATACAGGATGGATGCTGTTTCCTTCTCATTTAACCTGATCAGAGTTGCTAGCTGGACCTACAGAGGGATGAGGGGCTCTCACACTGGACAGCCTGATGAAACATCTCCACCACAGTCAGAACTCTCAGAAGCTTCACCACCAGGAAAGGCAGCTCCTCCTGATGCTGGATATGGCTGCAGTTGTGGAATGCTGCTTTCTGTTCAGCATTGTTTATTTACCTCACAGCTCTGACCTGCGAGACAACGCACAAGCCCAGATGAACTACAAGTGATTTGCTTCTCTGAGAGAAAGTCAACTGCATTTATCAAAAACGTGCATTTTTGAGCACAGATTTCGGAAGAAGTGGGAGTGGAAGTGACTTTGGAAGAAAGAAACGGAGGTCTAAAAACAGAATTGAACTTAACACCACCAGCAGTTCTGAGATTTTTATGTTCATGGTTTACTCTCAGCATTTCAGCTTCTTCCGTGGCAAAGAAACTTGCAGAGTTCTGAAGAGCTAAAGAAATAGAACTTTTCATTCACATATGGAGCTACCATCTTGACTTCTTCAAAGGCACAGTTAATTCATTTTCTGGTAGGTTAAAGCTTACAAACGCAAGCCTGGTGGCTTGGATGCTCTAACAAAACAAGGCTGCAGGACAGGAAGCCAGAGGAAAACTCTTTGTGATACAAAATCTCACTCTCAGGAGACTGCTACTCCTCCTTCTCCAGCACCTTCTCACTAACTGAACAGACAGGTGTCCCGATTACTACAGCACAACAATCTAGAAGATAACGTTTCTTACTTAAATTCATCCTATTATCATGTAGAGAGCCATTTACAAAGCACTTCCCTTTTTGTAAGGAGTAGGTTAAAGCACAGCAGGCTGGGTGGTGACAGGCAGAGCTATAGGCAGGCATTTGCATCCTCTCCTTCCCAGATGTGGAACAGGCTGCAGAATGGCTACCAGGACAGTAAACGCCTTGTGCTGAAGTATAAACTGAAAGCAAAGTGATTATTTTACAACTCTTTGAAATCTACCTTGAAGGGGAGGAAAAGGGTGGAGGAGGTCAGCAGCTAATCAATTTTGTGGAAGACATTTGCCTGTTACAGGGCAAAACCATCATTTGATAAATGTCATTTGACAGTTTAAATTGCACTCAAAGCCATTCCTGCAAGAGAAATAAAAGGTTACGCTAAGTTCTGCTGCACAGAAATAAATCAGTTCCACAAAATACTCCTTAATTTGTTTTAAACGAGGTTTTCATCATTTCAATCACTGAAAAATTCATCTTCCTCCCTCTCCCCTTCTCCAAAAGCACAAGGAAAAAAATCTAGATACTTTTATTTTAATTGACTACACAATGTGTTGGGTGTTTAAATGGCATAGGAAACCTGTAAGCAATTTCTGATTTGCTACTCAGAAACAAGTTTTGAAATTAAAATGTTTATATAAATAAGAAAAACACAAGGTAAAGTATGTAACTAAGTCTTTAGGATCTTTAAAAGGTAAACAGAGAAAAACCCCAAACCTTCATAAAAGTCAACCCAGCTGCCAAAGTGCAAAGCATTGAAAATCCAGAAAATCCAGAACATCTGCTGTATGCTGTCAGGGAAGTGTAAAGCCACATTTCTACAGACTTGGTTAAACTTGCTGTGAATCTGCTCACACCTTTCCATGAGTGCAAAAATTAGCACTTCCTAATGTGCCAAGTAATCAAAGTCCAAACAAAGGAAGCAGCTGAGATGTACTGCCTGTCATGGTAACCCCCCCATGCTCCTCCAACGCCACGGCAAACGCAGTAGCACACACAAAGACAGCAGTGCAAGCTAATGAAATGAAGAAGACTGGAGTCGAGACGCGACTTCTCTACGCTTGATGTTTTTGACACGCAAGCCAGTTTGCGGAGCAAGCGGTGTACGAGAGTAGAGTGCAGTCTCACCCCAAAGGGAAGCTGTAAAGTAACGAGAGCCCTTCAGACTTGCACAAGCAGTGCCACACGCCAGATGATCTCATCGCTGCCTGCTAATGTAATGGCTCAGACAGCTCAGCAATGTGTAAGCCATTAGCCCGTGGGCATGCCACGAAACTGATAACAGAACTTGTAGTCAGAAGTATCTGAAATCATCTGTTCTGAGCTTCAGTTTGTGTGCTGGGAAGCTGATGCGCTTCACCACGATCTTTCACAGCTTTGAAGAAACCAAAGAGTTCTATTGCCATGATTTGAAGTACACACACTTTTTGGAAAGTCAGATAGCAATTGGGTCTGTATTTCTCCAATTAAAACAAAAAAATGCTTACCTGCCAATAGATAAAGTTTATTTGTTCAAAAAGCTTCACATCTAAAAAGTGAAGGATGCTAGGAGCCATCAGGGAAAACAAATTAAATGCTACATACACGAGTAATACACAGCTCAGATGAACGTTCTGCTGATTTTCCATCTATTGTGGACTCTGGAAGCATCTCTTGTTCAATAAGCAGGAACTAAGTAAAATAAAAGTATTTCACCAAATCAAAGAATCCATTTGGTTGGACCTGATCTTAAAGGTCTCTTCCAACACAGCACTGCCAACTCCACCACTAAGCCATGTCCTTAAGCACATCTACATATCTTTTAAATACTTCCAGGCATGGAGTCTCCACCACTTCCCCAGGCAGTCTCTGCCCATCCTTGACAATACTTTCTATAAAGAAGTGCTTCCTAATATCCAGTCTAAACCTCCCCTGGTGCAACTTAAGGCCATCTCAGCTTATCCTATCCCTTTGTTACTCAGGAGAAGAGACTGACCCCCCCCCCACCTCACTACAACCTCCTTTGGGGTAGTTGTAGACAGAGATAAGGTCTTCCCTTCACCTCCTTTTCTCCAGACTGAACAATCCCAGTTCCCTCTGCTGCTTCTTGTAGGACTTGTTCTGGAGAGCCTTCAGTGGCTTCATTGCCCTTCTTTGGGCACACTTCAGCATTTCAATGCCTTCCTTGCAGCGAGGGACCCCAAATTGGACACTGTAATACTATAAGCAACTATAATAAATTGAGTTTTACATATCAGATATTACCTGCCTAGATGAAACAACTGCAATTCTCATTTTGCTACAGGCCAAGCATTCATCGACCCTCCAAGCCCATCATCCTTCCTAGGTCGATGAAATTGTGAGTTGAAGCGATTATGCAACTCCAGGTAAGCACCTTTTTTATCCTCTGATGTGAAGTAAAACATAATTTGTTAAAAGCAATATTAATTGCATGACCTTTTTCCTCAGTTTACAGGTCAGACTTTTGTTACAGGAGGATTTCACAAGCTTAGAGGAACAATAGGCAAGAGGACATAAATCTGCTTTCTATTTATATTTGTCACAGCCCATGAATAAAAAGCAACTCCAGTGGTTTCAGCGCCGTTAATCTCAACATGCACCCGTGTCACGGTGCCTCTGAAGAGAGATCAAACAGAAGTTACCAAACACTGCTGTTCAGTCAGCGTGGCAACAGCAAAACACCCCTTTTGTGGTAAAGACAAAACCAAAACCCAAACTGTAAAGACATGTTCTGTAGTAGTTTCTACCATGCTGTCTGTGGTAACGTTTCAAAACCGGTCCGAAAGCATTTCCCATGGCTGATGCCAGTACTTGAGCAGCTGCCACCCCTTTCTGTTCCTGGACTTCAGAATCCCATTTCTAAGACTCCGAGAACAGAATCAGACCACAAAACTTCCCTCGCTGTGATTTGACTCAGGTTATGCACAGCTTATTAACACTGGCAGATAGAACAGCCAGCTTCGATTGTTTCTGAACTTGAAAACCCAAATTAAAAACATCCAACAGGTTTAATGAATCCCTCAAGCAAGATCTGCATGCACACAGATATACATTTGTATATGTGTCTGTGCGTTAAAGACAGCCCTGAGCTGCCACCATGTATTTTCAACCACTAGCCTCTAAATCCTCCAATGCAAACCCCCCCCCCAGCATTCTGAACAGCACACCCACAGTGAGCACAGCACAGCTGCAAGTCTGCAGAAATGCAGCTCTGTCTCAAAGCAGCAGAAGCACCGGCGGGCTGCCTGCGCGGCACCAGGGCCAGTGACTCTGCTCGCAGCTGCTTTGCATCAGGCAGCAGCACAGGCCATCCGGAATGCGCACCCTCATGCCCTCCGCATTCCTCTGCGCACAGAGACTCATTTTTCCATTTTAAGCCTTTTTTGAATAGCAAAGTTGAAAATGAAGCACTGCCCTTAGCTTTAATTTAAATATAAGCCTAAAAAATGAAAGAAAAGATTGGGTGTTTTGAAAGAAAAAAAAACTTACTGTAAAAGCCATTGCCAGTTTTCTCGAGGCAACTGAGGACAAGGCTGCCTTGCAGAATGCCTCATAAAATGAGAAATAACTGTAACCTGCACTAATGACTGGACTTCCTGCACACAGCAAGGCATTAAACCCTACTGTTAACTCACTTCTACCCTGTCAGAAAGGTGGAGTGGCTTCAGGGTCAGGTGGTGGCCCTCAAAGCAACAAGGAGTCAAGAGGAAGTACATGTGCAGCGAGTCAAGGAACATGCTGTTTTCCTGCCATAGGGAAAGACACAAACACTAGATAGACCGCAAGTACCTACATACAGTTTGTAAGCACAGGCTCCTCTTACTGCATTTGATTTCCCCCTCCAGTTTCTTACAGAAGCATTTAAGACACATACAACTTTTGATTGGAAATGCAGTTAATACTGGAGTATTTTTCAATTCCAGACTTTTAGTTACAAACAAGACTCAAGAGGAAAATCAGTTCTGTGAAGCACATATGTTTTCAGAAAACAAAGCTCCGTGCCTCAAGTTACCAGGGGTGCCAACATCACTTCAGAAGCACTTCTGATTATCCTAATTTTTCCCAGCTCTTGCACCACTGTTTTCCCTACCAGGGTTGTGGTTGGTTGAGCGATGAACCAAAGCTAAAACCCACACCACGCCTGCCAAAGAGGACTTTAGCTCATTTGGATCATTTGCCAGTCCTGCTCGCTGCAAGGTCACTGGAGACTCGAGGCAGCAAATGCTTCCTTCTGTAATTCCTCCACTTAAAAGGTCTGGACTATGAGGTAAAGCCTCTCAAATTGGAAGCACCGCCCGCAGCTTTATATGTGGTTATTATAAAGTGAGCAAACATTCATCAAAAAACTTATTTTGGACATTTAAATCAATTTTTAACCTGCACTAACAAATGAACTTCCTGCAAATGAAAATTTGACGCTTGTTTTTGCTGCCAACATTCAAGTAGGTAAAATCAGTTTGCTGAAGAGCAAAGCCATCTTTGGGTAATTAGCTTGTTTTTCAGGTGCAGGCAGAATATTTTCTTCATTTCTGGTAACAGAGTCATCCAGATGGGTCACTCGGAATTGAGACATCAACTGGGAGTCAAAGAAGCAAAAAGGAATTGTTTCCCTTGTCTGGTTTCCTAATTGAAAAGTGTTATGGAAAATGAGATCTAGTTTTGGAATCTTCAGGCGTGTTTGAGTTGAACTGATCACAGTCTTCAGGTTCCTCTGCCTAAAAACAATAATGTCAAGTGTAAAACTCTAACTTATTTTCCACTTCATGTATTCAGCATATTTAAGGCTGCTTTATCTAACCTAGGAAAAAGAGTGGCAGTTTGGTGCATTCCTTCACCATTTATCAGATGCAGCTTGGAGAAGGGGATTCAAAAATGATCTCTCCTAAAAAGCCAGCTCTTGATTCTAGTTGGCTGCCCAGAATCTTCAGGTGAGATGAGCATGCAGTGGATCTTCCTACTTGAAACAGTACTCAATTCATTAAATACAAATGCAATCAACTAAAATTGGTTAGATATTAAAAGTCAGTTATTAATTTAGGCTTAATTTAAGTTTCTGCTTCAAAATTCACACAAGTTTTCTGCCTCAACTCTACAGGTTCACTTAAGGGCAGCATTAGTTTGACATGTTTTTGTCTTGCGTTACCTTTTTCATCCTTAATGATGAGAGGTTTCTAATGAGGTGTTTTTAATTCCCAAGAACACTGTTTCATGATAAGAATGCACACAACTGCTAAGAAGAAAACTAAATAATCCTGAGTGTTTGACTAAGAACTACCGTGCCCAAGCCTCGACAAGACTGAAAGTGCACATCCTTGAAGAGAAAAGCAATTAAACTTCTTATCAAGTGTTGAAATGTTGTCATTCATATCTGTATGACAGGCTTTCAATATTTACACATTCTCCACAGGTAAATTTACTGTCTCAATATTAAAAACCCCCTCAAACAAGGCTTTGTGTTATGAAATGCAAAACAGAGGTATCCTATTTTGGACAGCCAGACAATAAGAAAAAGCCCCAAACACTCACCCCGGTGACTCAGTATGAAAAGGAAGACTAGGTTTGTAGAACTTCAAAGTTTCAAAGAGTTAAATTCTCTCTGGCTAGGCTTACAGTTGCATTAACATACGACCTTTGAATCATCAGGAACCTCTATCAGCAGGCAAATTACATCACAAACTCCAAAATTCAAACCTAAGCAGCAGTGAAACTAAAAAGCTTTGCTGTGCTTTCAGTTAGGAAGATTCTGCTTCCAGTGCTCATCACTGTTTTTCTTCTTTAGATTGAAGACTTCTCTGCAGGCTTCAAACATAGGAAGCCTGCCAGCAGTGTAAAAATGTCATCTTGTCTTCAGGCTTTCTGTATCATCTCCCTCCCACTTCTACCATCTAGTAGTAGATAAAACCAGAAGGCGAGACAGATCAACCAAAGCCAGTTTTCAGGAGAGCTGTACTCAGGACAACACGAAGATGTTTTTCTAGGATCACACTACAGAGAAAAAGTGCTTCAGACCACAATGTGTACACACTATGGGATAAGCATGACTCATACAGCCCTGGCTGGTTGGAGTGACCTCAAATACTAACACAGATACCATCACAGAAAACACTAAATAAATACATGCTCTAAAATAACATACCATCTATCTGCCAGTGCTAAAAATAGCCTTGCACTAATCTCTTAAAATACTGAATGATGGCTAACCAGATGCTGTTGTGCTGGGATCACTCTAGACATAATAAATGTGCCCACCAGGGGAAAAAAAAAATCTAGAAGCACCTTGGAAAAGAAAATGTCCTGCGTTTTATTCAACATAAGGGATCTGAACACCACCTGCACTGCTAATAGGCTGTCATGGCATAGGCTTTGCAGGACCCGACCGGTATGCATTCACAGCGAATCGAGGTGACGTACTCCCCTCTGTAGAAGCAGATGTTTAGTTTCTCTACACTACATTAACGAAATAAAATACGTCAAGAGCTCTGTATGACTGGCTCAACAAATCCAACAAGGAAAACCGGCAAGTTTCCTCAAGAGTAAGGTAGAATTAAGGAGTGGTACCACCCAGAAAGACACTGGAGTTACTTCTTTCAAGGTTTGAGTACCCATGAAAATTAAATATACAGAATGCTGTATTCTCTATTTCACTCTGGTTAAGCATCTGGAAATTATTAGTTTTATCCAGGTCATAATGAAGTCAGAGCTAGCTCTGCACTTGAAAAGTGTCACCAGTAAACCACAATGTATGTCTGATTTATGCCAGCAAAAATTGCACTCTTGCCATCATAGCTTACTTCATCTCACATGAGCTGGAGACATCAGTACAAGCTGTTTTGGAACGAGTAGTTTCACCAGTAAACTGAAAGCACATAGCAGCTCCTCTCTATGCCTGTCAGAGATCAATTCCCACTAGAAGCACAAGTGGTGCACCCATGTCTTCTGCACCCAACCTCCCACAGGTATTTGGGTGCTGACTTTAGTGTCTCTCTGGCCTTCAGCAATGCCCAACAAGAACAGCTCCCACTGGCTTTTGTTGAAACTGAGGAAGCCCATGCTCCCAAGAGTTAGCTAGACAGTGGTGGAATTTGAAAGGCAAGTCAAAGTTTACAAACTGAAGTAGCAGTAGTTGTTGTAGCAGAGATCTTTCCTCTGAAAACTCAGCCAGTCAACACCAAGTAATAATACTGAAATTCAAAAGTGAATCAGCATTAAGTTATGGATTTACTGTTGTACTCTGCAAGCCAGTAGTCTTGTTTCCCTATAGAACATACAGACTTAACAGCTCAAGAAAGTATTTTTAAAAGCAAGAGAAAGCTGAAATAACTACAGAAAGTGTGATATTTTTGATGTTTAATGAATGTGTCCATCCATCCATCCTGATAGAGCTAATGCTGGAAAAAGCATTCTAATTATTACAACCCCTGTCCAGTTTCCCTTTCAGAACTTCTAACCCATAAACTGTCAGCAGCTGTTATTTTTGTTTGGGGGGGGAAAAAAGGGAACATTTTGCTAAAGTAACATCACTGCAATAATTCCTTCCAACTCTTGAGAAAATCTTAGCACACCAGCCATTTGAACCCTGGTTTAATGAGTGCTCTGGAAGAAGTGCAAAGCCGAGACCATGAGAAAGACTTAATACTCCAGGAGAGAGAGAAATGCATTTGCACCGAAACGATAGAAATGCTTATGTGGTTTTTTAACAGCATCTTTATACAATGGGCCACTTCAGGGTTTTTTTTTGGTAGTAGATTCTTTGATAGGAGAATCCTTAAAAAAAAGTGTTGTGAGTTCACAAATTGTTTGCTGTTTCACCGATGCTGGGGAAAATGACAAGTGCAGTGCACCCGTAAAGCACCCACCTTGTTGTTACCACCTTAGAAGTACTGCACTGAATGCTTTCAATGTCAGGAGAAAGTATCATGAAGCAATTGACTTGATGTGTCAAATACATTCCTGTAACTTTCTCACCTTACTGCGAGTTGACTGCTTTCTTCCTGTGCACTGTCACGCAGATGGGATTTGGGAGCAAAGCACTTTAACAGCAGCAGGACCAAAAGCAAATCTGGCATTCACTAGCTGAGGTGGGGGCAATTCCAAAGCAGCTTACTGACTTCATCAGTACCTTTCAGACTAGTTCCTGCTTCAGTTGCTGTCACAGCACCTCTTTGCAAGCAGAAGGAAAATTCAAGATCCAGACTGCTGGAGCCTGTTGCCAGTTCACAGTTGTACCTTGACCAAAAAGCACCTGAAGTGCTCACACCAAGTCACTTCCAAGTAGCCTTTTTTCCCCCCTTCTTAGTCTACTCTAACTGAAATCAACATGATTGACACGAAATACAGCAAACAATCGAGTTGCTCACTCTAACTGGTCTTATCATAGGATCATAGGATGTTAGGGGTTGGAAGGGACCCAAGAGATCATCGAGTCCAACCCCCCTGCCGGAGCAGGACAAAACTATCTAACACAGATCACAGAGGNTTGGCCACCAGGGCACATTGCTGTGCCATGGTTAACCTGTTGTCCACCAGGACCCCCAGGTCCCTCTCCACAGAACTGCTTTCCAGTAGATCACCTTCCAGCCTACACTGGTGGAATTTGTTATTCCTCCCCAGATGCAGGACTCTGCACTTGTCCCTGTTGAACTTCATCTGGTTTCTCTGTGCCCAGCCCTCCAGTCTGTCCAGGTCTCTCTGGATGGCAGCACAGCCCTCAGCCATCTTCCCCACATAGAAGTTACACTGGTAAAGGACTTTAACTGCCTTAAGATCCAAGGCAATCAGTAAACCTGTAAGCAGTTTTTACAGCTATTAATAAAGCACCAGAGCTGGAAGACAGTACAATTCAACTGGCTATGGAAATGCCATGTGCTGAGGCACAGGGCTCAGCTGCATTTATCACTACAGACATCTAGTCAACAGTGACTGGAGTCCAACTGATGTTGTCACGGTCAAGTGTTTAAAACAGGCCATAAGACAATGGCTTTGAGGCAAGTTTTTCTCTGCTTTTTTTTTTCCAAGTGGAGCTGAAGGCAATTAGTTGGGCCCTACACATCTGCTACTGTGGAGGCGGGTGGATTTCACTTCTCATTCCTTCACTGTTCTGCTAATCAAATGTTTGCAAAGCACCTACTTACTAGTAATAATTACACACTATTAACAGTTTTTGGAGACTGAGGATAAAGATTGTGACTTTAACACGAAACATTCTACCTGAGTGCATATAACTGCAGAGTGTTTTGTAAGCAAACAGCATTGCAAAGGTGCTAGGAGAGAAAACCCACCTGCCATCAAACACTGGAAAGACGCAGAACAGGTAGAAAGGCCCACAGCAGTTGCTCTTTTTGCAAGAGCTAAAAGCCATGCAAGCTCTGTGAACTTGCAATGCAGGCAGGAGAGGGAGAAGAGAAGGAAAAGAAGAGTTAAAATGGAGAGCCTCATTTTTGGTGTCTTAATTGGATGCAACTTGTATATACAAGCACGTGTCTCATCACTCTTCAACATGTAATATGCAGCGTTATCAACAGATGATGTTCTCCTGGCTCTTAAATCTACATCAGAATTATCAGTCATTCACGCCGTAACTAGCTTGAGAATTTTTTCCTCTTCTTAAATCAGTGTATGTTTCCTAAACATTTCTGATACTTTAAAATTGTAATTTTTACAACCAGACAGATTGTGATCTCTTTAACAAACAGATGGATAAGAAAAAGAAATAGAAAGTAATTAGCCAAAGTAATCCTAGCCTGGAAATGCCAATTAACAGCCCATTTATACCAGCAAAAAGCATTCATTAATTTATGAAGTCTTAGAAATCCCAGAAGAGACTTTCCAGTTCATATGCAGTGAGGGTAATGTTTTTATTAATATGTAATTATTACCATCATAACTCACGTGTTCACACAATTTCCACGTGAAATTTTATATTTCATGTACTAATTCACCACTACTTGTACTGTAATTTTAGAAAGGCTCCCAAACATTCTAAGCTATTCAGCCTATAATCACATCAGGTCTGATTTAGTGAGATTTTTATGCATGCTTGTGCTAAAAATAACCGCTGTTTTCTTTTTCTGGAAAAATCAAAACACATTCAGCCTCCCAAAGCAGACACCTATATTAACAGAAGTCAAGCGCGTAACAATGTCAGAGCCTTAAGCACAGTTTCTATATCTAATGTAAATAATTAACTGGTTTACAGGCTGGTTTCGCTCCTTGAAAAGACCAGACCATTCCCAAGTGGAAATTCTGTTCACAATGCACATTCATCCACCTTCCAGAGTTACAGGTGAAATAAATGCCTCTGCCTTTGGGCAGAGCAGGATTTAAGTCCACACACCTTTATTCTCTTCTTTGCCTCCCTCCCAAAACTGTATTCTGCAGGGAGCCTTGGACTGGATGTGATATATAAGTGTGGTTGTGGATCTAATCAAGATGAATGAGCAACTATGAAAAGCATGAAAAAATTTACAATCTGAAGAAACAGATTCCTCTCAAACACTTTTCAGCGTTCAAGAACAAGGACTCATGGCATTTAATTGCCTTTTAGGGTCTCCTCTGAAATACTTTGTTTTTCTGCTGAACCACCAGTGACCAAGGAAAGCAGAACAGAATCAACGACTGTCAGGGCCCTATTTCTGTGGGAAGCCTTTCCCCCCCTCTCTGAAAGGCCACACAAAGCCATTGGAGTCAAGATAAAACAAGCCTGAGCCTTTAAAACAGAAAGAACAAAAGAATTGTTCTATCTAGTAGGGAGGACAATAATTAAAGCTTTTTGCACAGCAGAATTAATGCCGATGCCAACGTTCAGCTTCGAGACAAGCTAACACTGTCTGAAACAACGTGGGAGAGATACTTTAAAGAGATGATGTTCAAAGTAAAGGTACCTTTGACTGGAGCCTGAACTTAGGGACTTGGGCACACACAGCAGTGCTGAACACATCTTTGGTGGTTCTGAGTTTGACCTAACTACAGCCAGGAGTTTAACAATCAAAATCTCACGTGTCTCCTGAAATGCAGGTCCTCATGTTATAAGCTCCTGCTAAGGCTCACAGGACCAGCCATCCTTTTATCTGAAAGGCTGTGGATCAAAAAAATCTGCCGTGGTATCTGCGAAGGTCCCTCATAAATCCACAGAAATTAAAATGTGATCTAGACTCTTAGTACTTGTCTCATATCCAAGAGAAATAAGTAAAATAATAGAAATATTCACTAACATCGAGTGGTTAGAAGAAAGGGCAAAAACGATAGAAACTAAATGAAGAAAAGCAAAAAAATCCCAGTAAAACAAGGCATCCGTGTGACTTGCACTCAGCCTAAAACTTGTACTTCTGGAGCTGCAAGTTGTTCCAGGCACATCATCTGCCCAACTGTCTTCCTAGCAGTGCATGTCTCTAAGTACTCAGCCTTTCATCCACAGTGATTTGGAAAGGAAGAGAGACCAGTAACAATTGGTAATCGTCATTTAACCCATAAATCACTTCAAACTCAACAGGGAGCAGTGTTACTCATTCCAATCTCACCTGACCCAAACCTCACTGCAAGGAAGAGCTAGGTCAGCTGCTTTCTGAATGAAATTTAGCTGCTCTTCTGTAAGCTGAAAATTCAGTTGTAACACAACAGTAAGAAGTGGCAAAGAGCCCTGACAAGGGCCTTTAACTTCTTCTGGAAAGCCACTTTCTATACCAGTCATTTGTTGTGCCTAAAATGAAGGCAAATGTTTGGTCCTGTGCCGACTAAGCTGACTGGCTGCAAACAGCCCACCCAGATCTGGTGCATCCCCACACCGTGCCTCTCTCCTTCCTCCTCTCCTGACCAACAGCCAGTCCTACGGGGTTTTCCCCATTGAGCCAGTTAACAGAGCGAAATGGCTCACCACCATGCCACATTGAGCAGGGGCTTGGATCTAGATGGCATCTAAGGTCCCTGCCAACCTAAGCCACTTTGTGAAGCCAGCACAGGAAGTGACACATGACAGCAAAGCAGTGAATTAAGCAGAACATTACAGTATTTCATCCTGAGCAGACCAGAGCATAACCCTGTGGTAAGCCTTCTGTCCACGTTAAAGCTTTTCATGAATTTATTTCTGGTGCCAAGTCATTGACGGGATCTAAACAACCAGTGTCTCACCTCAAATTGAAGGGGACTTTCTTAGGAGACTGATGGGACAGGACTGTGACAGTCTAGTTTGTCAGACCACAGCTATAAACAAACAAGTGACACAGCACACACAATTCTCTGAAGCTTCTCCAGAAGCTTCCCGAGGTCTACTTATGTTTCAAAGACTGCATTCATAAAACCAGTTCTTCTCATGCCAGCCTAACAATTCTTGTTGGAACAGAATGCTAGCAGTAGAGTCTGGTATCTGCTCTGACAGGGGGATTGGACTAGATGATCTTTCGAGGTCCCTTCCAATCCCTGATGATTCTATGATCTGCTTTGATCTTTGACATCTCATTAACCGTGAAACGCACAGATACTTCAGAAAAAAGACACAACCACAGAGATGCTGGCGCTCTAACCTGCTCAAACAGCACTACTTAGTGCTCTACACGGGTTATACCAACTGTTATTGCTCTTTAAATAAGTTATGTTTGAGAAGATGCAGAATAAGTACCACCACATTTACTGTTCAGTGCTAACACACATAGTAACTCCCATTATCCTACCCATAGGATAAGCATAAATGCTCAATTACTACTAGGAAAATCCCATTCTGTTAAGCATGCATACCTCACTAGCTGATGAGGAGTTTGGGGTTTTAAGACAGTACAGAACAGCAGGCGCTCTAGCAGTGTGCTAGCCCTATTTCCCTGAAAAACACAATGGAATTTGAGGAAAAGAATTACAGCAGTCACCTTCCTGAGGGCTTAAAAATATGTTTAAAAATACTCCTTCCCAATTTCAGATAAAATGCATCGGAAGCCCCCGAGCTGATTCAAGTCCTATAAATCAATCCAAAGCAGGTAATATCTCAAAGAAAGAAGACAGAGGAAAAAACCTCTAGTCTGTCTTCAACTATTGATATTTCATTATTTTAGCAAATTAAAACAACTTCCCCCACAACTTGATAAAACTGTTGTGCTGTTTCAAGTTGTCAAAATAAATATAGCTGCAAGCAGACTAACTTAGAGGACTTTTCCAACAAGTAGTTTTATTCTCGCTGATTTCATTTGTTTGGTCTTTTCAATAGCATCGCTTACACCCAAGCATATTAACTGGTTTGAGGTTTTTTAAAACAGAGGAAAACCCAACATTTTCCAGAATCACTACAGAAGATAAGCCCGGCTGTGCAAGCCTACCAAGAGCACGGTGGTTCCGCTGACTTCTGACACATCCCTGCTGTGGGTTACAAAAACTACAGGGTGCTGCAGCAAAATATCTGCAATGACTGAATTCACAGACTTTTTCCCAAAAAGGAACAAATGCCAAGCTTCACTAGTTAGCCCAAAGATCTAAAACTACGACAGTAAAATCACACCAGAAACAACTCTTCCTGTGTCCTCGCCTGTAGATGGGGACTGGACACAGTGCAGGACTGTGTTTCAGTCAATATGCACGCTCAAACCAGGGCCTGATAAACAGGCACCAGAAGACCTAGAAAAGCTGTGCTTTACAGCTTTAATGCAGGCACACTGAAGCACAGGGTCAGAGTAGGCAAAACAGCCAAGTACTGCAGACCCCTGTCTTACCAAGTACCCACTAAGTGGCATTAATAGAGCTTCTGAAACTCCTCCAACACCATTTGTTTGGTGCATCAAATGTAAGAGGCTGGCTGACTTCATTACTTGAATGAGTTATTTCACACGGATCCAATTCCCTTATTCCTTCCTGAAGCCCCAACACAGTTGCATGTCCCAACGTTTCAGAGCTAGTCCCAATCCCACGACCCTTCAGGTAAACTACAAGCAAGCACAACACAACACTGCAGCTAGCTACTGACCGTCTTGCCATCTGAAGAAATTAAGGCTATTTAGAGCTTAACCAACCTTCTTGCCTCTTTTTAGGTTTGGAAAATGGTGCTTTCTCCCCTCTGAAATTACTACAGAAGAGACTGCTGTTCCACCTTACGGTATCTGTAACTCTGAAAATGCAACGTGAGGCTGTTGGTTGAGGGCAATTTTGGGAGATTAACTTCCATGCCACTAAGCACTGCAAACTGCTGGATTTTTTTTGGAAACAGCAAGGACCACAGCCTCTTACCTGCTCACTCTCTTGCAGCTAGTGCAGCAAGGAAGTTACCCATGACAAGGACAACGACAATATTCAGAAGCTACCTTCTGCAGCATTTTTTTTTTAAATCATAGGCTAACAGAAGCAGACTGCTGGTCTGATGATAAAGAGCATTTTCCTCCCCCTCTGCAGGATCCTGAGCTGTAGAGATCACACAGGCACAAGAATCCTTGTTCTGTTTCAGGCCAGCTATCATCAGCTGCCAGCATGGTAGAAATCAAAGGATCCATTTACTTGCTAGCCACTAGTCAGATCAGCTGTAGAGGCTTCTCTGGCAACGATGCACATCATTTAAAAGAGAAAGCTACAGCAACAGGACTTACCTGATACTGCTGGGAAAGATGACTGCTTGTACAGATGACTGCTTTTTCATTTACACTACTGAACTGGCTACTTTTGTTCTGATGGGTCGGAGGACGTAACAGAGGTACAGCTGTGCTGTGGCATCCGACCACACCATCACACTGCCCAAGCACTTGCATGCAAAAAAGATGCAGTGTGTTACTGCTCAAGGAGCCTTGCCTGTTTTTCTTGAAACCTTTACAGCTCACTAGCAGCTGCCAGCAGTACTCCTGTACTTCACCGTTTCCTCTCCTTAGAGGCTATGCTTAGGTTTTACAAGCAGGTGACTAATGGTCTCCTTACTGGTTGTCTGTATCACATAAAGAAACCAACTTTTATTGACTAGGACCCAAGTGTATAGAACAGCAGCAATAGGTGACAAAGACTTGAAACTCCTGATGTCTACCTCTCCAGTCAGCTGAAACTCATCTCCAAACACCTCACATGATAGTGAAAGGAAAACCTTTATGTGGGATTGAGTTAAAAAAGCATTCACTAAACTCCAGGAATGGAAGGCCTCCTGCTTCAACACAGACTGTCACTACCTCAGGAAAGCACACCCACTCCTAAAACATACAGGTAGGGATGAGCACATCCTTTTGAATTTACATCCTCATCTATCAACGTACAGTTTTTCAGCACAAAGCTGACTAAATTGATCTTTGGGAGACAGCAGATTTAACTGTGAAGCTCTGAACTCTTTGTTCCTTCAACGTAATTACTACATTGCTGTTAAAATTTGGGCTCGAAACTCTACAATTAAGTAACTTTTCAACATTTAGTGAAAACAAAACCTAACATCTTACATCTACAGAAGAAAAACAACTAAAAAGCCCACTGTGTTCAGAAAATGAAAGGTGGAAAGGAGGCCACACAAATAACAGGGGGGAGGAAAAAAAGGAGGATGAGCCTGCTCCATCTTCTGTCCTTCATGTCACCCCCAGTTTTACTGTCTTACAGATGACATGATGAAGGAGAGGAAGGGAAGGAACAAGACCTACCAGTTATGCTTTTTCTGATACAAACTGCTATATTAACACAGCAGAAACCTTCAGACAACCAGATTTTCCTCCTGACTTCACCCAACAGACAACTCTAAATCCTTCACTGATAGAGTTACCCGAGGAACAAGAAAACAGCAGTTACAGTCATTACTGTAATGTATAAAACTTGATTAGCATTAACCCCTAAGAGAAACAGCAACAACGGGAATTGTGTGCTGTTTCAAGCACAGAGCTAAGCAGTAAGTTTCTCTCAAGTGTTCACTGCTAAGCAAACAATCTGTCTGCGACAGTTAAAAAGTAGAGAGAAAACCTTATTGTACACGTAACTCTAAAGAGCCACAACCAGGTATCAGGATAGTTAAAATAGTAATTTGGGAAGGAAAGCATAAATGCAATCCATTACCAAGATTTCAGACTGACCTACTCCCTAGGGTGTATCCTGTGAGTGACAACCCTTTGACTAAGGAAAGTCCATGCAGCAAGTTTCTCGTCTGTCAGAAGCCCACTCTTTTCTTTCTAGTCACATTTGAAGGTGGGTGGGTAGTGCCACAACAGCCTGTTGCACAAGTCTAAAATCTCTGAAAGCATTCCCAAACATGCCATCACAGCAGCATCACTTCCTGCTGCAGGAACCCAAGGAATTTGGTTGTGGTTTGATTTTGAGCTAATTTCTTAGCCCAAGGAGTAAAGTCGTTGCGACCTGTGATAAGCAGCTTGGAACTCCAAGCTGAATTTGCAACTCTGCAAAGCCAGTACAAGTAGCTTGGTGCTTCCTGTTTCCTGTGGGGACTTTCTGCTTGTTCTGGTTTGGAGGGAAGCACATGTCACTGGGCTGGACATGGCAGTGGACATGGCATCCATCCTGCCCTTAGAACTGGGTGAAAGGAGGGAATGGGAAGTTTGGCATGGAGGTAGCAGCTCAGCCCGCTTACACAAATACATGTGATTAACCTCTGTGTGCCTCTGTCTTGGGGTTTTGCCTATGACTTCATAAGTGGTTTTTTGAATCCTCCTCCTTTGTTTTGGTCCATTAACCAATTAATTTAGTTACCATGCTAATCTCGTCTTGGACCTGATGACATTAATGGCAAGCCAGGCATGAGCTGAAATAAATCCTTGACAGATCTGCTACAGAAATGGATTCTCGTGAAGGACAGGATCCATTCTCTGAGCAAGCAGCAGTGTTTGCTTAGACATGTTCCATTCCACTTCCATTAGAGTTCAAGCCTCTACAAGCTATTAACTCTGAATTTTGTATTCCCTATGTTTAAGTTTCCACAGGAACTTGTGAACAAGTAACTACATTCTAAAAATCAATCTTATTGAGTCAAGATGATGCTACAGCCGGCTCACTATTGTTTTCTGTGGCCACAATATTTAGGCTTTAAGATGAGATTTTAATGGAAACCGGTGTCAGCTTGAATTCTTTCATGAAATCTTCAATTGCCTCCTCACACAAGGACGTTTTTTTAATTGTAGCTGGATCTGTACTAGCCGTTCCCATCTCAGCCAGAACATGGTGTCATTAACTGTCACACACAGCACTCCGAGGGTGCATAAACACAGTGAGGCTTGTCCAGTTTCTGCTTTCTCAGTCGCTGCAGAAGCCACTACAGGATCGTGAATAACTGAGGTGTTAAAATATTGAAGTGCTTTTCTGTAAGCTAGCTCTTACAGTTCCCATATCAAAGATATTTTTTCAAAGATTCATCACTTACATGAAACATTTTACAAATCAAGCAGTAAAATAATGTCACAGCTGTTAGGATCCATTTAAAACTCCTGCAATATTGTTTTAATCTAAATTGTTCACTTCAAGAAAAATGTGAAGTTAAAACTTCCTTTTAATGTCTCAAAACCATGCACTAGGAATGGTTGGTTAGACAACTAGATTAAAATGCTTTAAAGGCACCCATACAGAACATTAGGGATTGGAAGAGTCCAATCCCCCTGACACAGCAGGATCACCCAGACCAAGTCACACAAGAACACATCTAGGTGGGTTTTAAATGTCTCCAGAGAAGGAGACTCCACAACCCCCCTGGGCAGCCCCTTCCAGTGCTCTGTCACCCTCACTGTAAAGAAGTTCCTTCTCAGGTTGATGTGGAACCTCCTATGTTCCAGCTTATACCCATTGCCCCTTGTCCTATCACTAGATGACACTGAGAAGAGCCTGGCTCCATCCTCCTGACACCCACCCTTCACACATTTATCAACATTAATGAGGTCACCCCTCAGACTCCTCTTCTCCAGGCTAAAGGGACCCAGCTCCCTCAACCCTTCCTCCTAAGGGAAGTGTTCTACTCCCTCCATCTTCATGGCTCAGCACTGGACTCTCTCTAGAAGTTCTGTAACCCTTTCTGCCCAGAAAGGCACCCATGCAGAATTTACAAAATGGTGAATTCCAGTGTAAAGTGATTACAACCCTGAAGAGAACCACAGTACAGTCTGACCCTTTTCTACTTACAGAAAAAACCCACTGCACAATCCAGAGTCTGAGTCAGATGCTGCTGTCGTAAGAACTACCCTGCATGGACAAGGAGAACGTAAAGCAGCACATGATGCTGACATAATATAAAACTTCTGTTCAGAAACACCTTGTCAGTGAGCACTGCCAAAACAATTTAATGCTGCTTTGTAGGTTCTGATGAGTATGGTTTAAAGCATACAGTATGTGGGAACTTAGGCTATTAAACTCCAGCATTGCTAACCAGTCTGCACCAGTTCCCCCTACCTGGAGGGGCTAAACTTCAGGGCCTTGTGCAGAAGCACACTGACCTAACCTGCAGAGCTAACCAGAAGCCCAGTCTCACTTGTAAACCTAACACGGGCACTGAACAGCCACGGCACAAGCATGAATTAGCTTTCATCAGAGATAGGAACTCTTGAGCCTATTACAGGTAGTTTAATAAACCAGCTTCGTAGTCTTTCAAGTTTTAACTAAAATGCTTTATTAATATGAGTAAATGATGATTAAAACATTGCTAATCAGCTTCCCCAGCTATGTACAGAACAATGTCCAATGATTTTGTTAATGATTTTTTCCTTTCTCATTTGTGATGACAAGAATTGTCCAGCTCATCAATGCTTCTGAGTACCTGCAAAAGCATAATCTTTAAAAGATAAATATGCAAGAGCCCCCTAACGCTTTGCTGCAACTCTAAAAATGAGTTCATAAATCATCCTTACATGCTTATAATCCTGCTATAGTCATAGGAACATTTTTGGTCCCACAGAATTTATTTTCATTGCCCATCAAGAACCACCTTTCCTTATCTCCTCTGCAAATTACAGCATGTCTGGGTTTTTTTGGAGGTTTCACATGCAGGAAATTCCTGCTCACTTTATTTCACAGTTTAGTGTAGCAGCTTCACATGGCAGTACAGCTGGCAAATCTCTATTGTGCCACTGGGTGCTCATCACTGCTTTTGACAGGCTTGTGTATAATGCTGCAACCACAAGGGCAGAAGTACTGCACTTGGAAAAGACACAAGTGCCCCCAGATGCTTTACTGACAGTTGTTGTGCACAGAACAACTTTGATACTCAAACTCCACCTTATCCTCACCTCATCATTGGTAAGTGCTGCTAAGACAAATTTTGAAAGTCCAACAAGTTTCACCAGGAATAAGAATAGATGAGGATACCAGAGAAGACAACTCCAAGGATGAGTTGTCTGTCCTGTGTTACCAGGAGTATCTCAAGTCTCAGAGGAAGCCTTGGCACTTCCCACAGGACGCATACTTCCCTGCGGCAAGCAGCATCAGTGTGACTAGAGGACCCAAAGCGTATAATAGTTTCCTTTTTTTGTGTAATAAAGGCCAGAGTTTAGACGTGCCTCCTTGTGGAAAGTTGGATTTCAGACGTAGACACTTGTTCCTGTCTTCTTTCACAGGTGCAGGGAGCCTCTTGACCTCTTCATAAATGCAAGTATCAACAATAATAAAAGCAAGTTGCACATTCACAGCCTCCATAAAGTTGTGTAAGAAAGTTAGTACCATAAAGCTCTGCACCAGAGTTTATAGGAAAGAACAAGTTGATTTCAGGCCTTCACACTGACTTCACTTGCTTACTTCCACAAAATTCAAGAACCTTGAATTATGGCTGCTGTACAGGATGCTGTGCCCACCACATGGCTTTGCCACAGATGGAAGCCAACGCGTATTATCCCCCTGAAAGTTTTGGACTCCCAGCTGGCAATAAAAACTGAAATTTGTGATTATTTTGATATCCTTTATGAGTCACTGATGGGTGCTCCTTTGTCTCAATCACTGCTTCAGTTTCCACAAGCATTAGGTCAGGCTGCAAACCCTTAGTCTGTTTCTTCACCCCAGCTAAGAAAAACATTGAGTGCACAGTGACTGTGTTCAAATTTCAGCTACAGTAGCCACTGGCACTACAACTTCAACTTTAGAGAAAGTCTATTTGTGTTGCCTAGTAAGACAATCACTAAAAACACCTCCATTTAAAAAAGACCTTTTAGCTATATTGTGAAAGAGATGACTGCTTGCTTAACTGGTCTGAGTGAAGATGTTAGGTGATGCCTTCGTTAGCATCTCCTTCTGCAAGAAGTGTCTAGCAAAAAAATTCTTTTGAACATTAAGAAAAATCTGGGGTTTTTTTAATTCTTTGACCTGAAGTGCTCAGAGTTCCCCCTTCCTAGGTGGTGAGAACTGGTGATCAGTAGGTCTAGAAATACTGAAGGAGAAAGTCCAGCTTCCCAAGGCAGGTGGCAACCAAGGAGGATACACAGCAGGGATGTACCTTCACACCTCAGTCTAAATAAAGCAAACATCCAAATCACATTTTGCTTTTGCAGTCCAAATTCTGGGTCCAGACAAAGCTACTGATTGTCAGATCTGGGATGAGAAAGCAGTGCTGGAAATAATTTTTACATCTAGATAGAAATCCAGTCCCTTGTGTTCCCAAACCCATCAGTAAATGAGTAGAGTGAACATCAAAATTCCATTAGGATAAGTTAATCCTATTGATTTATTTGGACTCTAGATAATGCCTTACATATCTGATTCTATAACAAATGCTTTCTATCATGTTTCAATCAAGCCATAGCTCACTCGATGTGGAAACCATGGTACACCTCTCCTAGCAATCACTACTGTGCTGTCATTTCAGTCCTCACTGCTTCCATAACAGTGAACAGGTCAAATGGAAACTCAAAATAATTAGCTATGCTTTTCTTACTATGCTCTTCATTTTTCTTCTGAAGAAGGAGCCTACACGACTTCAAGAACTTGTACAATAGAACTAAGAGCTCTGCAGCTACACTTTTAGGCTGAGTAGGACCCTAGAAAGACAGCAGAAGCACTGGCAGTCAGGCAAACACCTTCTGCCAAAGCAAATCCGAGGCAAGATATGACAACCATTGCTTGCTGCATTTTATTTCTGCTGTTTCATCACGAGCACTTACCCACCACTTGTTTTGTGCAATTGTTTCTCAATCTGCATCTAAAACAGTGTCATTGCAAGAGGTTGCTATCTTCAAAGGAAGAGGTAGTCTCTCTAAGACAAAGTTGTTCCTGTTATTCTAATGCTGTAAAGAAAGAGCCCACCACAGGCATATGCATAACAAAATCTTTACTTGTTCCAGCAATGTATGAGAATTCATCACCACTGAATTTTAGAGCAGAGCAACACCAGTCAGGTTACTACCTCCTAGACCTAGAAAGTCTCAGTTTCTAGGATCACTGTTGGCATCTGTTTCTGTGCAAGAGTAACATTAAAACTCCTAGCCCACAGGCTTGCAGAAACAAGTCCAAATATATAACCTGTAGACAGCTGAAACTAAGAACAACCTCTGTTGCTCATACTGACATCTGGTCTTCACTTTTTCCAGGTGAAACTAGCCAGCTGTAGGAACCCAAGGTGAATTTAAGCAGGACTGTTTTCTTACAGGTTTTAAATAAGCATGTCTTCAAAAACTACTGTTATTTGGTTGTGGATTTTTTCTCCAGAATGCTTCTCTCTCACAATCCAGTCTCTTCACTAAGAAAAGGCCTGAGCTTCTGGTCTCCTTTGCCTTGTACATCCAATAATTGGCTGGACACAGCAGGATTAAGTCAGATCCACAAAATACAACAGACACTAATGGTAACTACTTTTTAGTTTTAGAGAATAGGATGTTTGGAAGAGGTGAAAAGCATACCATCCCATATCTCATAAGGTTAACGTGAAACCTTAATGCAAAAATCACTCATTTCATCAAATAATCATACAGCTGGGGAAGGGTGGGGAATAGGGACAGGACAGATTTCTTAAGACACAGGAAAAAAGGGAAGGGCAGGAGAAAGACAGCAGTGGGAGGCTTGTCGCTTGTCTGTTTTAAAATCAACAGCCCAGCAGTTCTGTTGAGCAGCTCGTGGTACAACCACACGTAGCATGGAATAGGTGAGCCCTGTCAATGCATTTCCTCCCAGAAGTTTAAAGACCCTGAGTGACCAACAGCACTGTTACCTAAACGTTTTGTAAACACATTTCATACAACTCCAAAAGCTGAAATAAACTAATTTGAATGCTTCCACCATCTGGAAAACTGGATGGGCACGTTCTGTTGAGGGAGGAGTATGTAGGGCAGAGCTGCTCCAAGGCAGACTCGCCCTCAGATCAGCTCCTCAGGGAACCACCACTCACCTAGCTCCTCACAGATTCCTACATCTGCCTTGCAGCTGCAGAAGTACAAATTTAATTCTCAGAATCCTAAGGCATTATAAAAGCTTTTCACTTTTGTTTTTGTAGGTTGTACTTGTTTTTCTCTCTAATGAAGGATTGGGTATTTTTCATTTTGGGGCACATTTATAGCTGTTGCTGCTGTATTTTTGCTACAAAACATTGAGGAGAAAATTCCTAACTCAAAATGAAAATGTTTACAGCCACAACACGAGCTTTAAATCTTAAAGCTGCAGGTGTCTGTATGCATCAAAGAAGAGTGACAGTAACTTAGTTTTAACTCTTAATAAAATAAGTTTTTCACTAAAGGCTTGTTGGTGCCATTAAGTGTAGGACTAGGCTGACCTTTCTTACTCACTTCAGGTATTTTCAATGTTTTGAAACTCAGGCATGTTTCTCCACATTCCCTCCCGTGCCACCACATACAGTAGTCAATAACTAATCTATGAGAACATACTGATTAAGTATGCAGAAGGAGTCTTGAGGTATGCAAGCACAGCTCCCCTTCTTTAGGCTCAAACACGTTTATACTACTTTTAAGGTTGTAAAAGTGCCTGTGAAGTCCAAAAAACAACTCTTGCTTCTTACTGAGCTCAGCTTTTGCTAGGGAATCAGTCTTGCAGTATATCCTTCCTCACACTTCAGCCACCACTCAGCAAGTGTTTTCCACTCGATCCAGTACTCTTAAATGAAATTGAGCTTGAGTTCTTTCTAGTGAAGCCCACGGCAAGTAAACCTACCACCACAGAAAATTCTGGTAATTTGAAGGAAGAACAAAAGTTCAACACAGGAGTCCCGAGTTTTTTGGAACAATAGTTACTGAATGACTGGATCAGCTTTGCCCAGACTGTTTCTCTAGCTAGGGAATCTCTAGCTGATATTCCTTCTAGCACACCCTGTCACAAGGTCTTATTTTACCCTTCATTTGCTCCTTCCAATCTCTTGCATTTATGCATGGAAAACGAAGAAAGCAGACACCACTTTAAAGATAGGCATCTGGTTTCACATTTTAGCCACAGTTTAAGTTCAGACTTCAGGAGGTGCTAAATTCTTGAAATCCATAAGGATTGTAAGAATATGGCTCATTGCATTTTATGGAGCCTATATAACAGCCCAGGCAGTGCCAAAAAGGGAAGTTCCTGCTGCCTCCTCCCACCTGCTTCCAACCACATGCTCCTGCACTCCTACCTTCAGAAACTTGCAGGACAGAGAGGAAGAGCAGGACACTTCCCTGCTATCCAAGTTAAAAGGACTTTCCAGAGCCTATTTTTAAAGCAAAATCACCTTGGTTAGTAACGCTGCTTGACACCACTCATGCATTACTATTCAGCAATGAGTATATAGGTATTCTGACAGCCAGCTTGAGATTACTGCCACACCACACATGAAATAAAAGTCTATTTGTCTGTATGGAGTGACCATGAAACATGGATCTGGCGATAAGCCCAAGAAAAACCTTAAAACATCTAATTAAAATCCTCTTATGCCTAGAGAAATGTTACAATTTGTTAAAATTTAAGTACTACAAATTGAGTGCAAAATTCAGCACAGGAAAAGAGCTCTGTGTGCTCACACTTACGCGAGTTCTAAAGCAACGGACAAGACACGCACAGACAAACAACTGAAGCAAAGAAAAGTATTAACTGCTGGTCTACACTAAATGAATAATGTATTAACACGGGTAGGAGGAAAGGCTGAGGTATTAGGGCTTAGCAGTTTCAGCCTACCCTCCCACATGTGCTGGCACTTGGGGGTAAAGAAAATCTAGCTGCCTTTCCTGCTGCTAGCGTACAGCTACCTCAAGCCAGCCATTTGTTTCACAGTGCCTACTCAGAAGATTAACAATCCCACCTCCTGGGAAGCATTTGCCTCCTAGAGATTTAATGATATAAAGATAGTTTCAAAAAATGATGATTGATGAGTCTTAATTTGGGAATAGCTAATTTGTGCACCAAAAGCTATCAAAGGGTCTCTTAAAAAACATTTTAGGTGTTTAGCAGTCTCTTCAAGTGGAAGAACGTAGCTTAGTATTCATTTCCCTGATCTCAAATCCATACAGCTGCCTTCTGACCTTCTCCCAACGACCCTGATCAACAAATACTGCTCCCACTGAACCCCCCCCTTTCCCTTTTATTTAAGCTTGAGAGTGGACACCTATAACTAAATGATTATAACTATATGTATTTTACAGATATAACAGACTGAACAAGATGCCCTCAGCACATGAGGAGGTAAATGACGTGTTAGAACTGTAGCCCAGGTTCTTGTCTACACTTTGAAGCCCTACAGCAAGCTGTAACCAACAGCAGGCGCATGATCAGCCACCTCACACCATACACTGCAGCACTCTGCAAGGCAAGGGTGTTGCACAACCATAAATTCACTGCTTCAGAATAGCAAGTAGGCAAAGAACTGCTAATATCCAGGTCATTGAAGCCTCATGCTGAGGAGCTCACAGAAGCAACTGATACCTTTCATCACGCTGATGATGAAACTCTCTTCTCTTACAGACAGTCAAGGAGGAGGCAAAAGAATATACGGACGTTGGTTTCCATAACTGAAACAGTCTATGGTAACATTAGTGATGTTTAAGAGATTTTACAGTGACAAGTATGTCATCACCTTCCAGCCATATCAACTACTAGTTTCTCAGTTCAGCTTTCCCTGTGAGGTCAAGCTAACTGAGCAACTTTAACGAGCATCTCACAGATGCCGTAGGAGGGCAAAAGAATCTGATCACAAACTATCCGGAATCTTCAAGTCTATCATGAACATCACTAACACAAGGCATTTAAAACTTATTGCACATAAAAACCTGTGCTTAATATTCACATCAATAAAAACTACTGTCCTAAAAATAACAAGAGAATGGCACACCAAATAGAAGCCTTTAACTACACACCACACATTACAGAGAAGTGGGAATTAATTACTTCCCTTTAATACTTTGATGGTTTATGCCATGAAGTCAGGTTGCTAACTCCATTCAGGTCCTGCTAAAGCCTGAGTAAAAACAAAGCAATTTTATTAGAAACTGTAAAGAGACTGTGTCCAAGCTGGCCATTCACTGCAATTTCTTTATTTCACTGCAGCCTTACACGTTTTAATTAAGACTCCAACAAAGTGTCAGCTTTGGACTTTGATAACAAGTCATGTCCGATACTGCTGTACTCCCTTCATACTCTCAGCTGCAAGCTGTAGGAAAAAGCTAAAAATGAACTCAATCTTGCATATCTCAACATGCAAAGTGATTGCATTGACCAGATTTCAGTTACATTTCCAAAAAGGGGAGCGGGATGAAGAAAACACAGCAGCAGAAAAACATACATGCCAAAGGAATCCAGTGGTCCATAAGCAAGAACTAGGACATGCCACTCTTAAGGCAGAGGTTTGAAACAACTCCTGTGTTTGAAAAAGGCTATTAACTAAGCTGCTGATTACATTACTTAAATCAAGGAAAGAATCTTTCATTTTAGCTGAGTTGGTGTGTTGAAGGCAAGGTCATGATTTTCTTTGTAAAGTCTTCTGCAGATCTTTCCCCCTACCTGTCCTTTCACAAGTGGAAGTAAGATTCATCATTTTGGTGGATAACTGAAAGCACCAAGACCAGACAGGAAAAGAGACTAAATACAGGTCTTAATTATCACTGCCTCCCTCACAGTGATGGATGTAGTGTCAACCATAAACCGGATCCAAGTCTTACAGGTTAAAAGAACTTAAGGAACATTAAGCTTTACCAGAGTTAACTCACAACTAACTACATATTACTGACAGACAACTCTTGCAGTATGTTAATAGAAAAATGCACAACCAAACTGCAAAGAATCAGCTAGGAAAGCTTTAAGGTAAGCAGAACACAAACATTAAAAACAAAGATATTACTGTATTTGACTGGTTTCAAGTTAATTATAGCAAGACCATTAGAATTCAACTAAGTTTCTGCTGTGCTGTGAAACGTTTAGGAAATACAAAGATTTTTGGACTGCAGTAGCAACACTTGCCATTGACAAAGCAGTTCCCTCCCACTTTGATAGTTTAAAACTCACTGCTCTTCCTGCAATGGAGACAGCAAGTTTCTACTACATCACAATGATTTGTGACTGAAAATTAAGATTGTTAGATTATATCCTCAAAAACCTCAAAATTTGCTGCATGAAGAAACACTTGGTTGTTTTAAACCTGGCTTCTACATCTTTCATGGAAGTAAGAGTTAAAGTCACTTTGTATCCAGTGATTTGAGACTTCATCTTCTCCTCAGATTGTGAGATCTCGACACTTAGTTCTTTACACCAACAATGAGAACAGTTTTGGCTGGAAGCAACCTTAAAGATCATCAAATCCATCTGTTAACCCAGCACTGCCATGTCACCACTGAGCCCAGTCCCTCAACACAACATCTACAAGTCTTTGAAACATGCCCAGAGACTGCGATTCCACCGCTTCGCTGTGCTAAGTTACCCTGACAACTGACATGGGAAATCCAGCCATCTTAAGTTATTCTGTGGCTCTTTGCAGTCGTACCTCACCCTTACTATAGTATCTTCAGCAAACTTTCTTCCCCACTGGTCACTAGGGCACCTCCAGGTAATTTAGGAAAGCGTTAAGATTCCCACAGTAACGTGTTCTGACCTGAAGTGACTTCCTGCACTGACAAACACTTACTTCCAGGCCATTTTTTTTCTTTCACAGAACTATTTATCCACACAAAGGCCTTCCCTTCCTATGCTATGGACAACTAGCTCCCTCTAAAACTAGAGGAACTCTCAAAATCCACTTTAGAAATTAGAGACACCTAAATAACATTTATTCACATGGCTGCTGGCTCTCCAACAGCCTCTAGAAGGTTGCAAGGCCCTGTACAAGTCACAGGGACTTTTCCCAGGCAGAGACAATAATAAAGAACAAAGATGGGGAATATCTGCATTAACCACCACTGCTGACTTGACTGCTTAACATTAGGATTACAGCTTTCCAAGTGCTACAGTCCCCCTTACCCAAGTTTTGCTGCTGCACACGGCATTCTGTACACCCCGTGTTACCGTTACCCTAGAACTTGCACACCATCAGCGATTCTGCTTTTCATTGTGAGGTTTTTAGAACCATCCTGAACACCACCATGTCCTAGCACTTTTCTGCAGACCATATTGTCAGCTACTTCCAAAAACTCCTCCCTTATCTTTACCTACCACTTAAAGAGCCCTTCAAAGAGTTCAGAAACAAAAACACCCCAGTTTCCTCTTAATTGAGCAAAGGCACAGGCTTTGCAGAGAAATTAAATCATCTTTGTCTACATGTGCTCCATTCACAGCCCTATCAGCAATTCCTACAGGCAGTCTGGAAATCTCCTGGTCTGTAGAAAGCTAGATTACAAATTTTTAGGCCTTTTGTTAAGCACAACATTTTCAGTGTGCTGCTATATATGGACTACTGAGCTCAAGATTTTTACTTGGCTCACTTGAGAATTGTTTTGATGGCAATTGTTTTGATGGCAATTTTCTCACTTCCCAGTTGTCTCCATACTACCTAACCTTCTACCTTTCAGCAGTTGTCTTGCTGATGGCACACACCAGTGGTCTACTCCAGATGAAAGTCTCCTTGCCCTGTACACCTCCATCTCCTCTGCCACACTCCATATCACGTTGAGACATTGAGGTCTTTAAAAGAACGTAACCAAGGAGCTCTTAAGATCTTTCCTTCATAATAGAATCTCTTTGAAAGAGACAGGCTTTGGTACATGTATTTAATGGTGTAGAAGAGATCACAAAGGCTGACATCTTCCTTTAAAGGACTACAGGACAGGCCACTTTCACCTAACACTTGTGAGCCATTCTGTGTGTGGTATTCAGTTCAGCTGGAATGAAGTTGATCCTCCCCATGACATCTCTCTCACTGTGGTAGCAGCTAGCGAGGTGATGACAGCACACTAGTGTTTTGGCTACTGCTGAGCAGTGCTCGCACAGCACCAAGACTGCAGTTTTCCTCCTTCCTAACATTATCCCCAGCTAGTGGGATAATTATCCCCATCAGGAGCGGGGCTGAGAGGTAGGTCAGGCCAGCTAACTGACCAAAGGGATGTGTCATCCTAGACATAAAAGGGGAAAGAAAGGGGCAGCATTCACTGATGGCGCTTCATCCTCCAGAGCAACTGCTGTGTGTTGGGCCCTGCTTCTAGAGTGGCAGCTAAACACCTCCCACTGATGGGAAAGTAGAGAATCTTTGTCATTTGCCTTTGCGAGCAACTTTCACTTTTTCTGCTTTATTAAACAGTTGTCTTTAGCGTCTAGCCTCCATCATCATTTTGGATACCTGGTATGACTGAGTACCAATATAAAAAACCTAAACCAGAAAATAAACCTCCACCCACCAAAAAAATCCCCCAACCACCCCTTCTTAGACACCTCCCCCACCCCCTCCAATACCACATAAAACCAAAAAGCCCCACAGCAGGAAGATATCAGAACTAGCGCTGGGGGGAAGAATGGTTTTTCTGAAACTACTACAAAGCTTTTAAGAATTCCTTTCTGTGAGTACAGGAAGACCTTCCTTTTGATTAAATACACTTATTGCATTTATACTTCAGCTGACACAGTCTGGTGTAGCCACATCCACATGAACACACTACAAGACATTTAGCTATTGCTATTGTCTGTCTTCCATGACTTTTCTATGCTCCACCTCACCTTGCTTTCCTTTCCATCACTAAGGAAATAACTGCAATAAGTGTCCTTTAAGGCATGACTACTCTAATCTGACAAAAGGCAACTTAAGCCTTTTGAAATTAAAGGAGACTACATGAAGCTAGACAAATGCACACACAGTAGGGCATGGCTATGAAGCTTGCTTCCCCCAGCTACCACTGTAAGTCAGTATTTCTTCTCGCCACACAATTTAAGCAAAAGCAGATGTCAGACTGGGGACTGGGCATTATCTTGTTCTTTGAGGGCAAGGAGTGGAAACAACTTGCATGAAGCAGAGCATTTGGCTAAGAGTCTTCCAGAAGGTAGTGGAGTACACAGGTATTGGAGAATATCCTTCCACAGGTATTCTCAAGACAGAACATGTAGACACAGAGCATCCTCCACAAGCTGGAGCAATTGCTGCTGTGGATAACTATTCAGATTAGTGCTCTAGCATGGGGGCAAGACTCAAAGCCAGGGTTTAAAAACAATGATCTCAATTAGCAGACTCACATCAAGAAATTGTTCATAGTCAAGAAGCACTAAATGTTCTTAAACATACACATTTGTTGCTCCTTCACAATTAGCTTGACACAGGGGTACTTTGTGTGACCTACTCGGGAACACATTAGATTTCAATGACAAATGACAGCTTTCAAAAGGTCAGGTTGGATTTGACAGGTAGGTTGAACTCTCCTCAAAAAAAACCCCAGTAACATACAGCAACAACTGTTCTTTCACTGTTTCATGTGTGTCATGCACACACCTTTGAGTGACAAATAACTACTGTATTATTTATAAAAGCTCTTCACATAAGAGAGGCCATGAAGTTGCATTCAAGTTGTGAAATGAAACATGTGCTAACAAGAAACTCTGTGAGAGCTAAAAAAGACCTTAGCCTTACTTTTGTTAGTTTTCACACCTACAGAGCTGAAGACTGCATCACTTCTACACAAGGTAGGAGTGTCTATAATTTACACCACAACATTAGATTTGTATTAGCTATAGAATTCATCTTCTCATCAGTCTCTAGATTAATGGTGCTCTGAATGAGGCTAATGCATTTCAAAACAGTTAACCTTGTGGCTACAGTTTTACGGCAGGTCGGTCGTTGATTTATCCACAAGGCACAACGAAAGCTCAGAAGTACTAAAATTTGATTTTAGTCTTTCCCCAAAACCTCAGTGTTAAAAATGAGGTTTTAGTACTTGGCATATTTAGCATCCAACTGACATTCACACTTGACTTCCATATATTAAATATTTCTACAGACTAGGAGAATATTGGCTTGAAAGGAGAATGTTGGCTTGAGAGCACCAAAAGAAGTGGATCCATAAGGTTCACCACATTATAACTAAATTCACTTAACCTTTTTCCCCCCCATCAAGGGACATCAAGGGGGTGGCTCCCCACGTTTACCTCTGCTTTAGCCCTAGCTTTAATTGTCTTGGTCACCAGATCATTTAGTTTTACTAGCTCCTCTGAAAAATACACATTTCCACTGCTGTAAGAGTCAAGGCTTCCCTCGTTACGCAGCCTGGGCTCATCTCTTTAGCACAAAACAAGAACACAGTCTTTAAACAAGAGTCTTGTGCCTAAGTATAGTCGGATTCTCATCAAAAACATCACAAAGTATAGCAGGAACTTAGGAGCATTTTTCTGCATCAATAGACCTCTGCTATTCACTTCCAACAATTAGAAAGTTGAGCGAAAGCCACACGTATGAGAAGACCGGCGAGTGAAACGCAGCAGTAATCAGAACCACATTTTTACAAAGACACCTATAACACAGCATACTTAACAGCACCCTAAAGTCCACGTCACTGCAGAATTTAACCATACTGAAGGAATGGCAAGGGCAGTTCACAGGTGCAAAGACTGATCCAGACAACATCACTGTAGTTTTACGCTGTGTTGCAAGACTACACCTCAATAGCTGGGAACAAACATACCCAAAGCACAACCACCAGCCTAGACAGTTTCTCAAAACAGATGGAGGACTGTTTCTCTTAAAGATACAGCCTCACTTGAAGGTTTCTTATTTCCACATATAACCTACAGAAAGTTCAGGCATAGCCATTCACTTTTGCAGATCCTTCTGCATTCACGTTTTCACAACACTAGGACAAGATGATTTCCAGAGAAAGTACTGCCTCACCTTTTTGCTCCTGAACTCTTGGCTATTCACCTGGCAAACACACAATGCAAAATATAATCCAAATGTACTTCTACGTCGACATTTGAACTAGTGCAGTAAGTGGCAGCCTAACACTCACACAAGTGCTGTAGTAATGTACTCGCCCGTTCTCCCAGGCCAGTCAGGGTATCAAAGTGACAAGTACTTGTCTCTACTGTAACAGGAACGCACTTGCCTAGCTAGCCTTGTCTTTGATATTAGCCTAACAATTCTCGAGTATTTGGAGTCTGAAGTTGGAGAAACTCCCCATTTCTTCTAAATGCAAAGAACACATTTATCCTACTACCTTGATTATATTCTTCCCTACGTAGTATAGTAAACCTATAGTAAAGTACGAGGAAGAGCCTGAAGTTCTTTTCTTTGCAACCATTTCCGCTGTAGGAAAACAGACAAGCAGGCAACTGATCCAGCAGGCTTGTCTCCAGACTACGAGTTTGAAGTCTTGTCAGATGCCCCGATCCACCACACCATTGCTACATGAGATTTTTAACCAGTTAATTATGTCAATAAAACGGCCTTCACGTAGCTAATGGAGCAGTGATCCCTAGGAGGATTTGAGATGGCCAACACAATCACTTTAAAGCTTGTAGAATAGGTGATTTTTTTATAGTGGAATCCTAGAAAAATGTGATGCAGCTAACTGCAATGTCTCATCGTGCTGGGGTTTCAGTCTTTACCATGCTTAACATGCAGAGGAGGTCCACATCATGATATTGTACAGCTGGCATTGAGTACTAAAATAGATTTTTAAATGAAATATTAATAGTTAAACATGTTTTAACATACACAGAACACACAGACCAAGAGTCAGTGACCGCAGTTAAATGTAATCAGAATCCACACTCCATTAGTGCCTGGAAGAGCTCCAGAAGCTGCCTATGCCCTCAGCCATCTGCCCAGACTGCAGATTGTGTTTTAAGTCCCCTGAAATTGCAAGGATGTATGCAAATACCATACCAAGAGTGAGGAATAGCATATTTTCCACTCCCCCCATAAGTAGTGTCTGCCTCACCACCAATACATTTGCATTTTACAGACCTGCACAGTTGGACATAATCTCATGCAAATTCAAAATGTACCTTCCAATTTCCAATTTCAAATGTCTTTTGCAAAGACACTACTAACTCTTAAGAAAGCAAGATATTAGTGACACCTAATACAGACAAGATTTGTGTGCAAGCATAAAATGTAATCTGTGGAGATAAAAAGGAAGTTCAAGCATTTACCAGTGCTGCCTAGAAGAACATTACAGCCAAGCAGCAGAATTATTGTCCAAACACCTCATTGAAGTCTACTGCTCATCAGTGCTATGACATGCTCTGACACATAGCTCTTGCAATAGAAATGTCCAGAAAACACTGAAAGGCAGAGCAAGTGTTAAAAACAGTAACTAGAAGTCTTTGATACGACATGAAATAAGTTAAGTTTGCCCACAGAGCAAGCAAGCTGGTGGCTGTAACATCTCCCAAGAACATCTGCGTAGACACAGCGTCACAGTTCTGGTATCTCTAATCACATTGCAGGCATCTAAGCTATCAGAACAACCACGTTACGCTTACATGGCTGTGAAAGAAACTCATCATCAGGGTGAACAGCCCTGACTGAAACTACTTTTGCAGAAGCAATGGCACAAAGGGAAGCAGAAAAACAAACCAATTGTTCAGTGTCAGTTCCAGAATACTCTGGGAGTTCTTGACGCCTGCCCTGTGAAGGCTCCTAAAGCCTACACTGAGGCCTGCCATCATTAAAAGAAAGGCAAGAGCTAAAATACTCACAAAAATGAATGCTTTGCACCTTTATGCTTGAACACGCTAGTACATAAGCACTGCCAGGTTTGGTGTATGGATGGCTAACAGCATAAGAATGCTAAAGCACCCACTGCTAGACTGACTGCTTCAAACTCAAGACTACTGTACAACACGAGGCAGCACTAGCCTCAGTTTTGCTCATCTTCTCTGGCTCCATGGCCATCTAAGCCAGTTTGTCCACCAGCTCCAGCCTCCTGCCTCTCTGGCATTTGAGATGCCTTTTGTGGAGTTCAGCTGGTAAAGACCAATGCAGCCAGCAGCGACAACAGCTGAGCCCGTGGGTTGCCAACCCTTTGCTTCATAGCCGAGCTACATGGTCTGCCTCTTGACAAGTCTCATCTCTTCCCCTCTCTACCAACCCCTTCAACCAGGGAGGGAGTCAATTCAGCCTATGAACCCAGCAAAAACATCAAGAAGTCTCTCCTCTGCTTTTGTTTTTAGAAAGCTGAATTAATTTACTGGGTGATCAGCATAACCAAGCAGCGGGCTCTCAGCCTCCTTTTATTAAAGTCACAGGCACAGTTGAGAAGGGCTTGACCAAAAGTACTTATCCCTTTACCTTATGCTACAGGTAGTGCTGCTAATCTGCTGCAATTTGTACTCGTGGGACACGCTCCAGTAGAAAGACTGCATAAAGACAAATAGGCCAGCTTGGGAGAAGACACTTGAATTCGTAGCTTGCCAGAGAGAGGAGGACTTGTGTCAGTCTCTGACCCAAATTAAAACGATGCGTTGAACATCAGTAGAAGCCAGTTAACAACTGGCTGCACCATACAGCACTGCCCCATGGCTACACAGCATGACACAGAATTTCAAGGAGTCCTCGTACATTTTTTGCTCACAGAAGTACTGTACCTGCTTGGTCAAGACAGCTAAAAGTAGCACTGCTGTGAGAGTCTGCAAAGTGTGCCCAGTATGAGTGAGCTTAAAATTGAGAAGAATGAGGCTGAAGGGACACATGGTACTAAACCAGCTTATTCCCATCTTGAGGGGGACAGACTCATTGCCCAGCTACTCCACACCCTGCCAGGCAGCTCTGTCTATTATTTTTGTGCTGGCTCTGGTACTTGTCAGATCCCACCAGAAACAAATTACTTCATTTCCTAAAAATATCTCATCTCCTCCCTAAAAAGGATATTTCTCCTGCTGGATTGGCAAGTTGAACAGCTTGGCCAAGGATACACCACAGAGAACGATGACAAGAGTAACAGGAACAAGACCAACAACTGCTGCTGAAGGGAGGTAGAAGTGAAGCAACATCCAGAACTGAACCACAAGTAAAGAGCTGTCCCCTTTGAAGACTGACTGGGAGCATATAGTTAGACTTCCTGGAGACACAGAGATGCAAACAAGCTAATACAGCAATACCTACCAGGCAAATTGTTATTCAGAGTAAGCATAAGTCGTCCCTTGATAAAGGCTTACTAAGACACAGTGCTAGACTGGAAGGGGACACAGCCACAAAGGTGTAAGTGATACATGGTCAAAAATAGAAGGGAAGAGACTCTCAGCATGGAAAAAAAGGGTAGCAGTTTCATTTCTGTGAGATGACCTTCCAGAGCCTTACATAATGCCAGCAAGGAGCCTGAAAGGACTAATCCAAAACCCGTCAGATTTCCCATTTTCTTGACAGACACCCCGAACACTTTGAGGGTTCTTTACTGCTTACTGCAAAATCCACATCACTAAAAGACAGAATACTAGCATGGATTAACCCTAGTATATGCATTTCTAGGTCCAGCAATAGACCTATTATCACTGCCTCCCGTTGGGACAAACAAACATTTCAAAGACTCCAAGTTACCACGAATGCAGAATATTCATATTCTAAAATGTTTTGAGTTGAGGTCTTTTGGGGTTTCTTGCCAAATCCCATAGAGACTAGAGCTTCATTGCCTTTACACTATAGCTGGGTAGCACTTACTGCAAAGCAGCCTAAACATTCCCACTAAAAGACTGGTATTTAAGCTGACAATATTAGAATCATCCAGTTCTTCTGCTTCTTATAACGTCAAAGTGTGACATCACGTGCGAAGGGCAAAGCTAATTAGAAGAGACCTCAGACAGAAGTAGATTTCTATTGCTAGAGAACAACAAGCTCGAGAACAATCCCACTTACTGTTTACACTGATTAATCCTATACCAGCAGAAATTTAATGCAGCAGACTTCAAGAGATTTTCCTTTTTCTTCTATCGAAGAATCTTCTGTCCTTCAATCTACACCAGAATTAACAGTTGCCAAATTTTGAAGTCACTAGCCCCTGTGCAGGGAGAGAAACCACAGCAGAAAATCTGTTTCACAGCTTGCTTAGACTGTGGCTTGGCCTTTCCACAGCAGCAAGGAATCACAGCCCAACTCCCAATAAGCTCTCTTGCCCACTAGCTGCTCCTACCAGTGCTTAAAGAGACCATGAAAATAATGAGTGAAATTGGCCGGTTAAGCGAGTATCTCACATTACATCCCTGTTCTTCCCCGCTGCCTCCAGACAGGAAGTCCTGGCAGGACACACAGCTGACCACACTTGCCCTGTGCCCACAAGAAGGCAAAATTTCAGACAGGATCACCCCTCTGAGCTGTGTCCCAGCACACCTGGTCCTTCTCATAGAGCCATGCCTTTACTTAGCAAATCAGCCAGAGACACCAGAGAACCACAGCTCTGTCCCCAAAAAAACCCATCTTCCCTAGGATGTATCCTTCTCCCTTCCAGGTACAGGAAAGGTGCTTTAGATCTCTGGAAATCTTTAAGGGGCAAAAGTCATTGCACTGCAGCTTAGCTTTCCCAGCTTCAGGTTAGTTATTTTGTGCTTCTTGACCCTAAGCACCCCTTGGAGACAAAAAGAAAAGAGATCTCATAAATAATTGAAATAGTTCATTAGTAAATCACCATGGACAGTTAACAAGATTAATTAAATGCCTTCAGTTTCATGGTGTCGAAGCCAAGTGCCAATGAAAATGTCACTTACATATTCACACAGGAAATGTTTTATATTTGCAATAAAGCAACACAACGATTAACTATCCAGGCTGTGACTGTAGAAAGTTATTAGTGTCATTGTGAAGACTTTCCATGGGTGGCCAACTCAACTTTGAAGATTATCTTCCACCAATCTTGCTTCACGCAAATTTTTGGTGACAATTTTAAAACTTCAGATATCCACGGAAGTACCTATCTGATCAGTCACCTTGAACACATTAAGAGATGATTTCACTGCCAGCCTAGGAGCTGAGGTCTACACTGAATTCGTCTGAGTTTCTGGCCCTTGCAATGTGGCTGCAAAGCTGTCTGCTCACAGAGGGAGCTGTGAAACAGGTAACTAGTGCAACAGCAAATCCTGCCAACTCCACCAGAAGCCCCACTCAGTACTCTCCTCCTTACATTACTTATGCAAATATATGTAAATGGACAGGATCTCAAGGCTTTAGAAAACACTTCACAAAGCAATAGGTTAATTAGGCAGGATATCAGCTGTTCTGCCCTAGAACATACAGTAAAGTTCAACCACACTAATCTTTTGCATAGTCTATTTAAAAAATATTTTAAAATATTAAAAATTGGAAGTTATGCAGTGGTAGAGCTGACTCACTGCACAGTGTTTATTCTATGTTCAATAAGTCTAAAAGCCAAGCATTTTCATTCCTGGTTTGTCAGGCGTGCTGACAAAACAGTCTCTGAAGCCTCACTTTGGAAGAGCAAAACCTGAGCTAAAACTAACTGCAAGTTAGCATTGTCAGACACACACACACTTTTTTCAAAGAGTGAAGTCTAGCACAAATTGCTGCGGGACTACCGTATGGTACAACTGCAACAGCAGCAATCCTGTTGGACTAGATGGTCTTTCAAGGTCCTTTCCAATCCCCAACGTTCTGTAATCCTGTGAAGTCTCTGCAAAAGAGTACTTGTGTTGATGAGCAGCTAGATAACTGCCATCTCAAGAACTCTACAGAGCCAAATCTATGTGCTTCCTTTAACAAAGTATACTTAAAACCAACTATCCAAACAGTGCTTGCAGTGTCAGAAATCACTAGTCTCCCAAGGTAAGTCTCCTCAAAGCCTTTGACCAGCAAGTCCAGTGTTCACAGACTAGTTAAAACACACTTTTCTTCTCCCTCACCACCACCCCTTTATTTTGATTGAGGAATAGGCTATATATGTTACAAATCTATCAGCAAGATGGAGATGATCCAGGTTCCCTCTTGCTTTTCAAGAGGCTAATATTGGCCAGAATACAAGTTTGACTGAAGAACAAGAAACTCTTTAGTAACAGTTGTGTTTAATGTGACAAATCTCTTTGATTACATCTTCAGTTCAGGGATGGGTTCCATGGCATGACAAATAAAAGCAAGCTGGTTAACTTCACCTTCAGGCTTTACTTCCACCAGGTGGGTATAGTATCTATGGTCAGGGCCAACCCAGCTACAGAAGTAACACATTGATTTGAACCCCTCAAATTTCATTCTTTTTAAAAAAAATAACACAGGCTCCCTTAAACTATGAAGGACCTTCTTCCCATTGAGGGTGACAGAGCACTGGAACAGGCTGCCCAGGGGGGTTGTGGGGTCTCCTTCTCTGGAGACATTTAGGACCCACCTGGATGCGTTCCTGTGTGACTTGGTCTAGGTGATCCTGCTGTGTCGGGGGGTTGGACTAGATGATCTTTTGACATCCCTTCCAGCCCCTAATGATTCTATGACTCTATGAAGGCCTTGCTGTTGAGGTAAGCACATACACATTGCAACAGCTACTTTAAGTGAAGGGCTGCCAGCCAGCCAAAGTTCTAAGCCACTCAACTCCCTCTGTTCATAAACTTACAGTTTCTAAACATTTGTTCAGCACTGGGCTGTCGCAAGACTAGTACGGTATTCCACGACAAAGCCAAACCAAGGAATGTTTTCCTGCCTCTAACTCTTGAGATGTGTGGATAAATACGTGGTCTTACATGCCAAGTAATGTAAGGGTGGCTTATGCACTTCAGCAAAGAAGTCTTCAAACTATTCATCATTACACACATTTTACCATAAAATGGCTAGTAACGTGGCTTGTCAAGAAGCCTCTGTATTTTGAAGTGCATTTTAAATGGTGCAAACAAGGACTCAGGCACATTATTCCAGATTAGTAACAACAGGGCCACTGTCAAAGGAAGAGTAAACACCATTCACATGTCAGTGAGCCTTCATAATCACAAGGTGATCAACACCTTGCAGGAAGAACTGCTGGTTTCAGGCTCTTCCAGTGGATTTGATTCTTCAGTGCTGTGCCTTTAATTGTGAAGCAAGTCATGTTCAACCAGAATACAGCAGGAGGTCATGCACAGGAAAATGGAGAAGTTGATGACAAATATGAAAGCCTGGGAGACTTCTTCAACAAGATCAGAAGATTAGAAAAAATACCCTACCAAGTGACAGCTACCAAGGTAAAACTTCCAATGTACTTAACGGAAAGATTTAGGAACAACACCTGAAGAGTAATTAACCCAAAAATTGAATGAAAGCCTCCAGTACCAACCACAGGTAATTGCTGTAAAAAGAAAACAGCTGACAAGTGATATTGAGAGAGATGATGGAAGAGGGAAAATCCCATGGCCACTCCCACAAAAAAAGGGTAAACAGCACCAGTAAGATTTAAGACTGTAAAGATTTCAATACTGGTTTGCTTTGATGTACTGCAAAACAACGAGCCAAGGAGGGATGAGGAGTGCAGGATTCTGTGGGTAAAGATATCTGAACCTTATTAACATCCCTGGGCCAACATAGCCCAAAGGACATTGCTCACTCAAGTGAAATAACCGCCTACAACTGCCTGCAGCTGTAGGTAGGAAAGAGAATGCAGCATTGTTGAATCAGCTGAAGCCCAAAATAACAGCCGGAGAAACTGCCGTGTCACGAACTCCACGCATCCACAGAAATGGACAAGAGGTTCTGAACACAGGGGTTGCATGCCTTCTGTATGCAAACAAGTCCGTGTGTTTATTAACAAACACTGTTTTGGTCAATTTACTGCTGTCTGCTTTTAGCACAGCTTTTTGCTGCCTGGACGGGGAACATCCAGAAAGCTTTTCTTGCTTGTTTGGTCCCGTCCGCTGTACAAGCGCAGGAGAAGGCTGCTTTACATATCACTCACTGCAAGTGAATCATGAGTCAGACCAAAAGCAGAATTGTCAGATTAGTGAGCTCAGGACCCAAAAGTAAGATTATACCAGAGAACTTCTATCGTCCTCTGCTAGCCTTCTCACCAGAGGGAACAAAAATATCAAAAGCAGCAAGGAAGCCCTAGTTCACGTCAGCCCCAAGCTGCTGCGCAAGAGGGTGGTGCTGAGCTGCAGCACCTCACAGAGCATCTGACACTGCAATTCAGTTCGAGTGAGTCATTTCCGAGTCCTCCAACTGCAAGTTTGTGGTGACCGAGGGGAAGGAGGAGGTTGGGCATGGACTTTCCAGTGAAGTAAGCTTGTTTCAGACTGCTACCTTTCCCAGAATGACAATCTGCTCCTTAGAGCAGCCAGCTGAGACAAACCATCTCGATAAGTGCTTCTTAATGAACTCACCTGTAAAAACCATTTTATTTCAAGTGTAGGGTTCTAAATATTATCAACACTTGGACCAAGCAGTATCAGGTATGTGCTTGGTACCTACACGAACTATCAAGGCTCTGCAAAATGAACATGCCATAGGATCATATCAGTGCCAGAGAAAGTGAAAGCAAGGCCAGCAGCCCCAGCTTTAGCAGCCTTCAGTATTATGGAGACTGTAGTTAGACTAACCTCATGCTGCTTAAGCCAGCATTTCCTTACAAGGAAGTTACTTAACTCCATCTTTTCTGCTTTTGCACCAAACATTCTTTGTGCTGACAGAGCTGTTTACATTGCTGGGTGATGAACTTCAGTGAATTATGGTCCATCTAAAAAACTCCAGGATGCTTTTATTTTTGCTGGATTATGACCTAAGAGCTAGTTAATTCCTGATAAGAGAGATATGGTTGAACTTGTTAAGAGAAGTCTGGAAAGGCAGCGACTTGATTGATAAAGGGCAAACAGGAACAGCAGAGTTGTGAGACACCAGACACCAAGAAGGAGACTGGGAAAAGTGAAATTAAACTATATAGCTCAAGCAGCTTCAAGGTGGTTCTGAAAGTCTCGGCCTCACCAAGGAGCTCCACATGAGGGAAAGTGATTTTTTTCAGTTTTGTCTTACATTCTAAAAGGCTCATGCATATAGTCTCAGCTGTGTTAAGAACATTAACATTGCCTTGGGAACTTACAATGCACAAAAAAGAGCTGGATTAGACTAGCTGCATTGCCTCAGTCAGGGCGGTTGTTCAACAGATGAAAAATAAGTACTCAAAGTGTATATATGTGTATGGCCATTAAGTATTTCTACTGCAAACTATTCAACACTGCTTTTGGAGCAGAAACCTGTTTACTCCTCCATTTGTAACGTTAATCACTACAGCATTCAACTACTTCAAAACAGTTGTCACAGCATCCCTCCTAAACAACATCTCAGCTCAAAACTAAGATACAGAACAGCCCAGGCTGTACAGGAAGGTCATAAGACATGTTCACATTGCAAGCCACATGTGAGTTACCATCTCAACAATTCAGAGCCAACCCATTTCACCACTTACCAGGATGTACACCACAAGAACTAACAAGGTTTGCCACCACCATCCCATAGCCGAGGCAGCAATTTCTTGGACTGCTTCCGCTATTTTGCCAAGTGCAAACACGTGCTTTACCCAAAAGTGAAATCAGGAAAATAGGACTTTTGTTAGCCATCTAAACAGTAAGCATTGAGAACAAAGAACAGAACAACATGGAAACAGGTCTTGTGATTAAACAAAAAAAATAAATGAATTCAAACTAAAGTCTATGGCTGCTGTTGTGGGTAATGATCACTTAAAAGTCAGGATAAATTGAGGAGGAAAATGTACTTCTCTCAAGCCTTTAAACCCTCATGGTTCAAACAATAAAGATGACTAACCTTTCAACAAGTCATTTGTCAGCCAATATGACTAACACGGCTACAAGTGAGTGCTTAGCTTTAGCAAGATTACACTGAAGCTGTGTAAATAAAAGGTAGTTTCATATCACTCCAAAGTTGTCAAGAAGTCGCGCAGCGTACAGCTGGCCTGTGCAGCCCTGTGGCACAAAGCTTTCAAGGAAGCGCAGAAAGCAGAACTGTACTACAGTTGCACACCTGCATCATGGGGTGAGTTGTTGTATTAAAGTTTGTCACCCTGAAACCATAAAAGAAAAATAAACACCTACCAGATTCTGGCCAATGGGCCTAATGCAAGTGTCTGCTCTAATGAGCAAGGAATTCAAAAATAATACCCTGGAGACTCTGAGGCACCTGGTGCCTGATACTTAAATAAGATGACTAAGTCGAGTCAGCAAAACAAATTTGTGCCACCCATTTGCTTCCCCGAATGTCCAACCCTCTCTGGTGTAGTTACTGAAATTCAATTTCAAAAACCTAGAAGGGGAGAAAAAAGTGCCCATTCTCTGCAGCACCTTATCTTGCAGAGCAAAAGAAACTACAGAAAGCAGTAGCTTCAAAACCGCTGTCAGAGCTCTTCTCGCAGCTCTTCCTGACTCATCCGGAGCAGAAGATACTGTACGCGTCGCTTTCAACAGTTCAGAGGACATGAAGTACCAGTCCTATTTGCATGTCATGCAGCAATGTTTACTACCCTTAACCTGACCATAATAAGTATTTACAATTTGTATTTGTACTAGTCCATCGTCTCAGTTCCAAAACCAACTGAGCAATTAATTTCTACAATGCTTGACACCCAAAGACGACCCAAGTTTTCAATAAATAGCTCTTCCTGTTCTGCTTCCTTGTATATACAAACATCTGGGCTGTGTGCCCAGCTGACTTTATTTTAAAATAGTTTTAATTGCTTTATTATCTGCTCTGGTGTAATCAATGCTTTTTAACGCAGTTACTTCCTGCTTCTTAGAAAGAGCCTTCTTTCACGTAGCCTACCAGTGCCTCCACGAAACAACTAACACAGCGTGTTGGGATTTTTCCAAGCTCAGTGCTACAAATCTTGAGAGTTATTTCCAAGATCAGTTACTCGAGTTTTACTTTGTCCCAGTCGCTTTGAGGAGCCCCTTTGGGTTAAGGACGAATTCTAGCAACACTGTCACCAATGCAACCAGTGAGCAGCCTGCCTCAAGACAGTTTCTCACCGACCTGTTGCACCGAAAGCAAATGCCCCAAGTCAGGATTATAGTTCCACATCCTCGAGGTGTCACTAGTCTCATCACTGTGTACAAGGGTATTAAAAGTATGGACCCAGAAGTTAACAACTGCAGTAACTTGTGATATACTGATAGTAGTAAGTGCAGCAGGTTTTATTGTAGATTTCCCCCTCTTTGAAGGAAACTGAGCACATATGTAATTCAGCAGTTTTTATTCCAGAGGACATAACCTAGTTTAATTATTTTAGGCTTCATCCTTCTAATAATCTACTCAGTAAGGTCTTTTCAGTGTCACTTTTCTAAGCACGTTTCAGGATAGGAAGTTCTTAGGAGAGACGGTAGGTAAGTCAGCTCTAAGAAGCTGGATTTGTGTGACAAACTCCAAGGGTACACATTTACCTAGGAAGGTCTCCAAGGCCACACTAAAACAGAAGGACAGGCATGAGCAAGCGAGCTATTGTGTCTTTGTCTGGATGAGGGTTTGCAACAGGGCAGACAAATATGTGAGCTCTGTAAAAAATCTCCAACCTAAAACAGATTAGAACCGACATTTTGTAGCTTTCTGCAGAGTTACAGGAGCTTTCCTACCAGCGTGAAACACATCCGAGTATGTGTGAGGAAGGATGCATTTACTTGTTATGCTGCTTCTCCCCTGCCCACTTCTCACGGAATGAATCCAGGAGGTGCACTGGCAGATAGACGAGTCCCACAGCTCCCGCTCCTTTTACTATTCTGTCCCGGTGTTGTTCCACTCTTATTAAAAAGATCAAACCAGATTACTCAGCTGAGAGTACAAAAGCAACATCAGGCTCACAGAGCGACACGTGAGCAGTGAAAGGTGGCCATGGAGTTTATCTGTTGAATCCCTCACCCACAGAAAAGACGCCCTTCTGATGTGCTCCGCAGCGTGCTGGGGGCGGGGAGGAGTTATCTGATACTCGTATTCTTCTTGTTCCACTTATGAGGCAGCAACTGCCACCGAGAAGTCAGGCACTCCTAAATTTTTAGATCAGCTTGTAATCAGCCAAGAAACAGATGGTGATTACAGATTCCAGGGGCCGAGGGGGGTGGGAGGAGTGTTGTTTGTTTATGGTTGCGTGGGTTTTCTTAAAAACTTGTGCAGCATGCTCAATAACTTCATTAGGTATTCATTCTCCTCTCCCAAGTATATTTAATGCAACGGTTGGCACGGTAGGCAAGGTCTCCAGCAGTGCATTCTTGACCTCAGCGTTAGTTACAAAAAAAAAAAATAAAAGGGGGGAAGAAATGGCACTTGATTAATCTTCTTCCATCTCTGGAGGCAATACGTTTTGAAGAACCTACGTCTAGCTCCCCGCAAACTCCCAGCTTTACTAACAAGCTTCGTGACAACCAACGTGAACACGAGCAGACTCATCGCATCATTGTGCCTGGGACAACTGCTGCAAAAAACTGAATCCCTGGCTTTTGGGTTTTTGTGTTTTGCGATTTTTGGGGCTTTTTTTGTTTTTGCTTTTTTTGGGTTTTTGTTTAGTTTTGGTTTTTTACAGAAAACAAGGAGGGCTATTGACTGCTAGAAGCATGAAGCAGAAAGTAAAACACCGCCTTCCTTCCCTTCTCCTCCTTCCTACAGTTCTTGGAAATTCAGCAACAGTGATAACATGCAGTTAAGAATAGGATGTTACTTTGCTTATCAGCTGTAAATTAAATGTTGTTACAACTACGTTAAGTATAAGTCATACTGACTGCTGTGTTTAAAGGATTTGTTTCAGTAGCACAGCCATATTATCTTTGACACAGGGTAAAAGACCAAGATAAGATCAACTCTAAAGGATGCAGATGTCTGCAAGATCCAGGCACATGGACAATTAGTCTTTGCTGCTACAAGTACTATAATCTCCTCTACAAAATGGGACACAGTTGCTTTCCCCTTCACTTAGTAGAAAGTCTCAATCTGCAGCATATTTCAGCATACCAAGAAGATTACAGCTCTCCATGTAAACACATTTTCTAGCTTCTTAAAATAATTTGGATTAAACATTTACATGTTTTCCCCTTGCATACCCTTCTAAGTCACTATTGAATCCAACAGCCTTCCAGGCAGAATTCTGCACTAGGTATCTCTCTACTTCTACCTCAGCAAAACTGAGTCTTCTAAAGCAATCTGCTTACAGTTTCTTAGATGGGGGTAACATATAAGAACACCGGGTAACTGACACCTACCCACAGATCTTTTTTCTCCATTAAAGATTCAACACCTCTGCTGTAGGCCCTGTGCTTTGTGACATCAGTACCCAAGATCTTCCTTTAGAGTCATGTTTCCTCCTAGAACATGAGAGTTAAGTCAACAGTTCTTGTAACCTCTTCCTTGAAGCTTCTTTACACATCACCTGAAAAGCTGAAACATCCTCTGACATTCAAGCACTGAGCATAGTGGGATTTTGGCCCCACAAGGAAAAGTTTAAAAGCCTGCAGAAAAAAACCTGTTCTCTCATCTTCACCAAGTGCTTCCACCCCATACAGGTTGCATCTTGCAAGATGCATGAAAGCTACAGCCTAGCTTTGGCTTCAATATATACTCATCTCCAAAATCGTATGAAAGACCCGGACTGCAAACACCAGAAGCAGTCTTAAATACCATTTTTTAGATTACTGCTATCTCCAAGTTCATTTAGCTACTATCATAATGAACTATGACCTATAGTAACTATGTTCTATAGTAATTTCCTAGTCCAACCTTTGCATATGGATTTCTGTTTATTCTTCTAAGAAACATAAGGATTCTTAATCCCTCCTCTAAAAGAAGGTGCACGGTTTGCATTTATCCCATGAGAAATTCTCATCTACAACAATAGAGTCCCAATCACACTGAATAATTATTTGCTGGACAGTGCCCACTGAGCATTACAAGCTCACAGGGTAAGCATCTGACAGAGGAGCCTGCAACACTTCAACCCTGCGTTCTTGGCTAGAAAGACACGTTTAGATCCGGACACAACAACTTAACTTTGTGCTCTCTCATTCAGAGGGATTTTACTTCCGCGAGGACCAAAGCACTGTTCATGACGACACCCTGCAGCAGGGTAAAGTGGCACGATAGCTGCAGAACATACAGCACATACTCACACCTGGGACCATCATCTCCATAGGAAGATGAAGCTGTGTTTCTCTGAGCACACCATATTGTTGAGACTGCTCATCGAGATCCCCCAAAGAAAGGGCTTACAGGATTTTACTGTAGTGTTTAATTCTACGTGCATGAGCCAGTTCATTTCCTCATTACATTTTCTAATGGGAACAGATACATACACAACGGCACCTAATCACAAAAGTCACATCCAGGGTTGTGTTTGTCACTATTTACTTTGTTGTTATTTGCACCAGAGAGGTCTTCCTTCCGAAAGCAGTTGTATTTCCAGTGTCAACACATGCAGCAAACTGCTGCAAGAGGAAGATCTCTGTTCTTGCCAGAGAGCCTTTCTCTCCCCCAGAGACACCACCAATAGCCAGTGGAAATGTCCTCTCACCCTGTAATTATCAGCTTTCTTTTTTTAATGAAGAAGGCCCATTTGGGAATTGTTCTATGAATGATACTAGCCACTAAAGGAGGAGCAAAAACACTTGTGTATTTAAGGCCAATTTTGGCAGGCAGCATGTCATGCACTTCCACAAGTAGTGGAATTTCTGCTTTGGAGGTTTCCTGACAACATCGGATGTCACTGCTTACAACTGATCTATAGAAAACTTAAAAACCTGTGTCACCGTTTCCTATTGACTCAAAGGCTATCGTAAGCCAACTATTTAACCTCACAAGAGAGTCTCCTCCGTCATCCACACCACATCGGCGAACACAACTAAAGCTTTTCCCTCACTTGGGGCACCATACTGTTTAACACAGATCTAACTGACCTCAGCCCTGATAATCAACCTCCAGGCTTTGGGCAAAACCGATCATAATTAAGTGAAGAAAAAAATCCTCCTCGGATCTGGATGTGCAGGAAACAAAAGCAACGCCGAGTTAATACTAAGGGCTGCTCTGCCTGGTTCGCGAAGCCGTTACACAATCCGCAGCCCAATCTCAAAACGCACAGCCATAGCGGCTCTCACACGGCCACAAGCAGCTGCCCCAGGCACCCAACACTCGGACGCGCAGGCTCAGCACCACCACCAGCAGAGAGGAAGTTTTGGACGTAACCGCCCCGACACCCGGTTTTCGGCGATCTCGGGGCTCTACACTTTTAACCCGCCGCGGCAGCTATTTAAAGATGTAAAGCTGCGACTTGAGCTTCATAATGCCCAACCCATGTGACATCTTCACCGGGCTCCGAACTGTAACGCTCGGCGGCGACTCGGCAATACCGCGCCCGGTGCGGGGACTCTTTTGAAGCCCTCGCAGCGCGGCATCCGCAGGGTGATGGAGCACTCCGCAAACGCTGCAATTCTGCTGCTTTACCACATCAAACCCCGGCCCTCCGCCCCTCCCCCAGGCGCACAAA